>VZRR01003011.1:89477-165480 GCA_013398015.1 Oreocharis arfaki
AAGCCGGCCTTTCTCCCGCGGCCCCGGGCTGGCGAGGGACGGAGGGAGGCGGGGACGCTGCCTCCCGGGCTTGCTTCGGTCTCGGTTCCGTCGATAGCGTGGGACTGATCGGGCCCCACAGCCCTCAAGTGCTCCTCCCGTAGCGCTCGTCTCCCACAGCCCTTGCCCTTCTTTCCCGAGGAGGGAAGCTGTAGTATTCCCACGCTGCCGGGGCCAGGAACACCGGGAAGCTGGCAGAGGAGGACCGTGCCCAAGAACCTGCCTTTCCTAACTCCTAAATAAGTCGTACGGGTTTCTTAACACCATAGAAGGTCCAGCAGCTGCTGTCAGAAGAGACAGGACGCCTGGACCAGGCTATTTTGTCCAACTCAACCAATTAGGGCGCAAGATGGGCCGAGACCGCTGTATCAATTTGATGGTAAAGCTGCTGCCTAAGCGTAGCAGGTATAGGCAGTAGGCATTAGCTATATTGGTAAAAGAGATTTCCAACAGGCTGACATTATTAGGCTTTCTGGTCTCTTCCTTTGCTGTACAAATGCTCTTTTCCTGTAACAAGTCCTTATTTTGGCAAAGGAGGCACCGAGGTCCCACATGCAAACTCCCAAAAGAGTCTCCTGGGGTGGGGGAAGCACAGTTCCTTTCCACTAAAAAAAAAAAAAAAAAGAGAGAGAGAAAGCTTCCCTAAGATAGGCAAATACATCAGAAGATTTATGTGAGAATAAAGCTATTTTGACTTTTGGCCTTAGTAGTTGCAGGGGAGTTTTTATTGTCTTCAAAATATATTACAAAGTAGCACAAATATTGAGGTTCAGATTAATGTTTTTTATTAGCCTATTTTTTTTCCCCTCATTCTGCTTTTAGTATCATTCTTAATAGATAAATGATTGGGGCTGCAATACATTAATGTTCCCATTTATGAGTTCAAATGGTATCGCTAGACCTGCTAAGATGACACAGAAGAGGATGGAAAATGCTAATTAGATTTCTCCACATACTTGGTTCTTAGGAGGTAATTACAGTTCCCCAAGTCATCACATACCAGCCCAGTTATATAATCCTGTTTTGTTTGTTAAACTTGTTTGAGAGCACTTGACTTAAGCTCGCTTTCTTCCTTAGTCATCTGCATCACGCCCAGAGAAACAAGCCTTTGAAACACGTTTGCAGGCACACACACCCTCACAGATGTGTCATACACGTTACACATAACCCTCCCGTGATCTCCCATTAACCTCTTTTGTCTGCCACCAGGGGGTGGGTATGAAGTCAGTCACAGCAGAAAGAAATGAGGACAAGGAAACCCAGACAACTGGACATGGTTTGTTTACCCAGGAAGTTTTTTCTTCCCTACCACCCCTTCTCCACTCCCTCTGGTCTAATCCCTAAAACAAACCCCCTCCTTTTTTATAGTTCCAAAGACTGTCAGGTCAAGTGCTAATGCCGATTCCCTTTTCTCACTGAGTAATACAAGGCATAACAAAACTTACAGGCTTAGAAGAAAGATCACAACATTAGAACACAATCAAAACATAAAGCTAGGCATATCTTCCAGGCTGCTGTTTTTCCAGGAAAATAACAATTCCTCTCCTCCTTAATGAAATGTAGTAGAGGTTTCTTAAACTTCTAGACTTCTAAACAGAATAAACAAATAGTGCTTATTTCTAGTGGGACAGAAGAAAGTACTCAAGAACAGAATGATGGGAAAACGCCTGTGTCACAAATGGACAGCAACCCAATTCTTTCAATGAAAACTCACAAGCCTCTTTTATCCTTACTTGCAAAGAAATACCTACTTTTGCCCTTTACAGAAATTCTGATCAAGAAAGTTTAGAATTCACATTCATTAGTACTAAACAGATGGGTGGTCAAATTTGCCTTTATTATGGTTTGGTTAACTGCCATTGGGTCTGCATAGGAAATTCTGCCTTTTTTTTTTTCCTCCTCATGAGTTTCTCTTATTCAGAATCATCCTTAGCCCTCCAAAAGCATAGCAGCATTACAAAGTGTGTTAGTGCTCACTAAAGGCAAACATTTTGGATTCCAAAGAGCTGTTTTCCCACTTTTCTAGATTTCCTTGTGTTTTGGGCACTCACAAACCATCCCTCATCAGACATACATACCTGAACTTAATAGGCAAACAAGTAAGAGAAGAGAAAAAGAGGCTTTAGGAAAAATGGGTTTAGACATGGGCATACCATTTGCTTTGTGGTTATTTGCAAAGCAGATGTTGATTTCTACATTTCAAGATACTGCACATTAGATCATTCTACCCTTGGCTGGAAGCTGGATCACTACTTCTTAATCAAACCTAACCATTTTATTACCAGTGTAGCTCCAGTACAGTGCTTGCAAACTTTGAAATACATTCTAGACCTACTTTCACACATACCAGAACTAGGATTAAAAAGTGAACAAAATATCTGCTTCATACAGTGTTATTTCCCTGTGCTTACAAATCTGATAACAGTACCATAAATTGAGGCCAGAAGTCAGTATTTTAAGAGTCTGTTCTTAGAGAGGAAGCGTTACTACACAGACAGCAATCTTTATTTCATATGGAAGGAAAGCATATTCTTTCCTTATCGTTGTATTTTCAGGGTACAATCCTAGGATATGAAGATTCATGAAAAAAGTTCCCATAGGTACATATGCACCCTGGCCTAATTTGAATTGGGACCATACTTTTGAAGTGGATCTTCTCATTTTCTCCACTTACCACATTTTGGGTCACAGTGCAGAGAGATACCTGTTGTTTCATCCAATAGATAAATCCAAACTGGAATATGCATTGCTAATATTCACCCTAAATGCAACAAGCAGTCAGTTCATCAACAAGACAAGCAGACAAAAGTAAAACCTCTGAAATACCTGTAATATGGGTGAGATGTACTGCCACCAAATGAAGATATAGTATGCATCCACTTTCTGGGATTCATTTTTCACCTCCATGAAAATCCTTCATAGAGAATCTTTCTCTACAAAAGGAGGTAGGTCTCTAGCTACCCATAGCTACCTATTCTGCAAATAAGCTAACAAACAGTGAAATCTAACTTTAAATCAACAGAGCTGTTAATATAATGGATGTCACTATTCACCTCAGCTTTTAACTTACCTTGTGGCACTTTCAGCCCCTGTACTTAAAACACACACACAGAGCCCACTTCGAATCCAATAAATACTTCTGTGGAATAATCAAGAAGACGCCCTCCATTCTACAAATTTACCCCATTTTCAATCCCACTGAAGTAAGTCACCTGTATCAACATTTCTGTTGCTTTGCTGCATTCCTTTCTTCATTAAAGAGGGGACTGAGATTGCACTGCACTGTACTGTACTCAGAGAAAAGCAACCACACCACTGCTATTGGTACACTTGGGGTATATGCAGGATGTTTTCCCCTCTTCCTCGATAAATAACTTATTCTTTAGCGTATTCCATGTTCCATGGTTCAGCCAGGTATTTGCAATTGCTCAACAAAACCCAAACCTCTGGGAAACTGAAAGAAATTAGGCAAAGAATATTCCTGTAGAAAATGACAGCAACAGAATCAAGTTGAGACCATCAATATTACAGCAGTTGAAAGCTGTATCTAAAACAAAAATTCTGTAGATTTTCTGAAATAATGACTATTCAGGCAGGAAAAAAAAGTTTATCAAAGCCACTAAGGAAATCATATATTTGACCCACAACTGCTTGCTGTTCCTGAAATCACTTAAACTGATAAAGAGCTCTAAGGCCATAGAGCTGAAGCTTAAATGAGTATAATTTAGTAAGGGCTCACCAGAAATACCATCATCACTATTACAATCAGAAATTGGTTCATGGTACTGTCCATGTTATTTGGACTGAAACAGCCCTGCCCTGCAGGAAACCTGCCTTTCCAGAATGCTGCCAAGTCTGTCCAACAAAAACAACTCAAGGAACCCTAGCTAGTGCTCCCAATATACTTCAGTCTTGTCAATCTGTTGGTAACTTTTGCCAACCACCACCATCAAGGGGTACTTGGAAAGGGAGATCGTTGTGTTTCTGACATTTACTCACCAAGAGCCTAACTCCAAATATGTAATTTGTTTGGTTTTGTTTCCAAATGATGTTTCCCTGAACCCCATTCTTTTAAGCTGATATCTGTTCCTTCACTAGACTGCACTACATGAAATGCCTGTGCATTCTCCAATTACTCACATATGGTACAACTCTAAGTTTTTGGTGCAGATGTCAGAGGCATTGAAAATAACCAATGAGAAGTAGTACAGCGTTACTTCCAATCCAATGAAGACTACTTTTCTCTTTTTTTAAATAAATTTTCACCTGCAGTATGTTCAGTTCATAACTGTGATCAAGTTTCTTACTGCTCTTCAGTTTGGCCCCTGAATAACTATTTCTGTTAGAGAGTGTCTTAATATGAAAAATCAGTTGTCCTACTTCTTTTTTCCTTTTTAATATTATTGGTCACAGAAAGATTTCTTTTACTTGGGTGATAAATAGTCAAGTAAGTTTGTTCTATTAAAAAAAACCAAAACAAAATCAAACCATTTTGACCATAATTTGCCGTTCAAAATAATTTATGAAGCAGTACCTCTTGGCCTTTTATTTGTATAAATTATACAACAACTATAGTTTTTTTTAGACAATGAGATGAGTCTGTATTTAGTACTTCAATCATCGTTCTCAGGGTTGGAAAAGTCTCTGATACTGATGGTAGACTCTTGTAAGAAGGTGAAATACTGAAAGAGAAAAAAAAAAGTTACTTTTTAATGAGTTTTATAATTTACCTGCAAGTTAACACATTAACTCAGACTTCTCTTCATCCCCTTCTCTAACAAATTTGGGACCTGTGTCAAGAATCAAGCCCATGCAACAGGCTTGGGGCAAAGCGGCTGGAAAGCTGCTGGGCAGAGAAGGACCTGTGGGTGCTGGTTGACAGCAGCTGAACATGTGCCAGCAGTGTGGCCAAGAAGGCCAACAGTGTCCTGGCCTCTATCAGCAGTAGTGTGACCAGCAGGACTTGGGCAGTGATTGTCCCCCTGTACTCGGCACTGGTGAGGCCACACCTCAAGTCCTCTGTCCAGTTTTAGACTCCTCACTGCAAAAAGGACATTGAGGTGCTGGAGTGAGTCCAGAGAAGGGCAATGGAGCTGGTGAAGCGCCTGGAGCACAAGTCTTAGGAGAAGCAGCTGAGGGAGGTGGGGTTGTTTAGCCTGGAGAAAAGGAGGCTCAGGGGCCCACCTTACTGCTCTCTATAACTGCGTGAAAGGAGGGTGTAGCCAGGTGGGGGCTGGTTTCTTCTCTTAGGTTAACAACAGGCAAGACCAGAGGAAATTGCCTCAAATTGTGCCAGGGAACGTTTAAGCTGGATATTAGGAAGTATTTCTTCATGTGAAGGGTGAAGACATTGGAATAAGCTGCCCAGGGAAACAGTGCAATCACCATCCCTGGAAGTGATCAAAAAGTGTGTGAATGCAGCACTTGTGGACATGGTTTAGTGGTGAACACAGTGCTGCTGGATTAGTGGCATTAGAGGCTGGACTAGATAAATGATTTAAGATTTTTCCCAACTTAATGATTCAATGATTCTCCAAATGTTTTTCACAACCAGCTCTTGCTTTTCATGACGCCTCCATCGCCATACAGAATGAAAACAATGACTACATAGAAGAGCTTTCAAAAGCAGCAGAAGTTAAAGAAAAAATGTATTGCTTTAAGTCTTCCAGCCTTATTTAGCACATCCACTATTATTTGTCTACCACAGACAAATTAGCCACCGAGGCTAATTACCTTCATATTATTACATCAAGTCCTTTGGGCTGTAGTTCTTCAGATGTTTTTTTTTTTCTCTCAACAAAGTCAACTTTAGCATTTTCTCCACTCTGGCTCATTTCACCTATTATACATCTCTAATTTGACCCAGCAATACTCTAGGTTGTACTATGCTACAAAATGTTATTGATTAAAAATAAATTGTTTTGGCAAGGTTATTTTAAACACAAATGAGTTCCCTGATCTGGTTTGACATGGATTCCCATAGGTTTCAACAGTACAGCTGAAGGAGTCAGAAACACATGCGTAGCACTGAAATGGCTTAAGCTGACTTTATTCCCAAGACGGAAGTTTCTCTTTGGTAAAGATACGTCTTTAAAAAAACAACAACTACCCACAAAACAAAAACCAGCATGAACCAACATGAATCAAGAAGAGTATATAATTGAGAGAATTACAGAAAAAATTGTGGGAACCATAAATATTTTATATTTCTAAGACAAGCATGTCTCAATATTTGTGCAGACTACTTTTAATAAAAAACATAACTTGCTAAACCTGTAGTTTAGAAATGTCAATCCTTAATGATTATTGAATTTGACTCATTTACAAGTAGATTTTTATCCGGAGTTTGACAAAGATGTCCTTGAATCTTATTAGCCTTCTTCATTTAGGAAGGGATTTTATAGTCTAGTGAAATTCACCAGGCTCAGAACCCCTGAAAATAAACAACACTAATCAGTATGAGATACTTGGCACTAAGAGCAGCTGCAGAGTTCCAGAGTCTCTAGGAAGCTGGACCAGACTTCAGGAGATATCTGATCTAAGATCGTGTTCAAAGCAAGGTCAAGCGAGAAGCCAAATCAGGGTGTCAAGGCTTTATCCTGACAAGTCTTGAAAATCTCCAGCAGTGGAGACTGCACAGCCTCTTTGGGCAATCTGCTAACGAAAAGATTATGCCAAGTCTAAACGTCATTTCAACTCATGCACATTGCTTTTTGTCTTCCCACCAAACACTCACAGGTCCTGCAGAGCTGCTGTTAGATCAAAGCCTTATCTTCTGCAGGCTGAACAAGCCCAACTCTCTCCTGTTAAGGCATGTGCTCCAGACCCCTGGCCATACTGGTGGCTCTCAGTTGAATTTGTTCTGGTTTATCAGTCTTTACTGCAGCTGGATGCAGTATTTCAAGTGTGGTCTAAAGTTCTGAGTACCCTCTAAATCTGATTATCCAACCACCTTCTTAATCCACGTAGTTTGTCCAGGCCATAATGTGCTATCTTGATATGAGAGTACTGTGAGACTCCTTGCTGAAGTAAAAATAAACAACATTGATTGCTCTCCCCAAAAGTCAGTTTTTACCACAGAGAACCATCACTGGGCCACAGAACATTTGGTAAGCTCACGTTGATTGTTTTCTGTGACCTTTTCTGTCACATAAACTGAAATGCTTTCCTGCAGGACTCACCTCATGACTTTCCCAGAGACCAAACTGAGGCTGACCAGCCTACAGTATCCCTGGGTTTCCTTTTGGCCTTCCTGAAGAGGAACTCAAGACTTCCTTTCCTGCAGTAACCAAGAATGTCCCCTGATGTGCACCATGTTTCCAAGATTATAGATGGCCCTGTAAGGACTTTGGCCAATTCTCTCAGAACCCTTTAAGTGTCTTGACCCTGACTTGAAGTATACTAGAACTGATGATGTGTCTGGCTTGACTTTTATTTAGATTTTGTATGGGGAAATAACCAGTGGGGGACCAATCAAATGCACCAGATTCATAATATTAACTCCTTGTCAATGCATGCAGTGTTAAATTATAAATTCATATGAAAATCAAAATTTTAAAGCATTGCACAAAAGTCATGCACCTATACTAAGCAATGTAATTCTCCATACTCAAAATGTCCATCTGCTTTGAAAACACTTATTCTCTGAATCAAAATAGCACTAAAGGATAAGCAAATTACTTCGGATGTGTGTTTTGAAAAGATCCGTAAGAATTTCTTTAAAAGGCCAAAATTTCTACTTGCTTTGTTCACTCATTGCCAGATCTACTAATAATAAGCCATAATATAAAAAGACAAATTTGACCCACTGGCCAAATGAAGAAAATATTAACCCAAATAATTTCCTCAGAGGATAATACTCACACAACTGAATGTCTGGACTACTAACTACTCTGTTAGACTAGAAATACACTACTGTGTGTGTAAATGCAAATCTTGTCTCATCAATTCCTAAACAGTATTAAAAAATACACTGAATCCTTTACTAAACTCATAATTTCTAAGTAACATTTCTTAGTGTAAGTTTGAAATTTACATAGTCTTTCATATTTTATTTCCCCACTCCCCATCTGAACAAAAGGATTTACCTTTTTAGATTCATCCAGCTCCTTGCTATTTTGCTAAAAGCTTCAGACCCTGGTGCTGTCATGGCTTCAAAATCAACCAGCTGAAAATGCAAGAAAACAAAAAAGATATTAAGAAATTACAGAATTTTTAAGTTCTCTAACTTGAGGAAGGGCTTTGAGGGCTTTGCTACCTATGTTCTTGGTAAGACAGGAGTAAGCTTACAAACCAGTCTGTGCTCTGACTGCTTTGTCCCTCACCATCAGTTTGAAGACAGCATGCAGGCCAGGCACTAAAATTCTCTGTTTGCACACCCCACCACAACCAATACTGGAAGCTACCCTGGCCATGGCTACTGAATGACCTGCCAGGCAACAACAGGACTCTTGACTACCGTGCACCTTTGACTTCAGAGCAGCCTGAAAATGCATGCTGTCATAAGCCTGGGACCAGCTTAGCCCTTCTAGCAACTCTGGCAAAAAACAAATTCCAGTTTCATTCAACTGGGGAAAACAACCTCTTCAACTGGGGAAAACAACCTCTTCCACATTGTGAAAGCTTTCCTACAAAACAGGTTTATTCATATTCAGGCACTCCATTTCAGGAAAAGCCCTCAAATGTAAAGATGTCACCAGTGTTCCTCTAAGTCAGAAATCCTGCTTAGTAGTAATCCTGAAACTCTGCTTGCCTGCATAAAATCAGTCAGCAAAATACTACTCTATCAAGTCCTAAGAAAATGCTTAAGAAACCCCATGTAAGTGTTTTACCTTAACTTGAATTCCCACAGAATAGGGAAGATACCAGCTTCATGGTGTACTGAAAATAAGCTTTCTTGCTGCTAAGCAAATGCAGTTTGCCCTTAAAAGCTACTAGAGTTCATTGTACTCAAAGGAGTACATTGTTTTCAGGGCTTTCTTGAACAAAAGAGAAAGTCACCCTTTCTTCAGTTATCCATGCAGGATATTTTTTTTCAACAACCTGGATTCTCACTGATTCTTTTGACAATACATTAAAGAGACAGGGGTGTTCTCACTCCTTTCATGCCGAAAAGGTAATACAGCTAACAACCCCCAACTGTTGAAGAAAAGGAAATCCTTTATTGAGCACGGTGGCATAATATTCAAATGTAGTTACTTAGAAACTAGGGCTTAGTTTAAATTCACCAGAATACAGAGGGGAAGGAGAAATCAAGAGAAGTTGCAAATCCATTTCTACTTACCAAGCCCTGAAAGCTCTACAATACAGAGTACAGACAGAAAATCTCAGCTGTGTGCCAGAAGAGTCATTTATTCTGCCCCAGTATTCTCAGAACCCTTCTCAAAGCAAGCTGAAAAAAGCAGCTCAGCCCACCAGAAATGCTTCACTAACAGACCTGTAATACCTCTGGAACCAAACTGCTACAATTTGACTGCTACAATTATTGCACATACCATCTCCAAATTCACCTGCTGTCAGAATAGCAATGGAATTTTCAACACTTTCTCAGGCTGCCAAGACATCACAGCATGCAGCTAACCCATCTCCAGCAAGTAAGCATGCAACTTCTTTTAATTCTTACAGCTCTTTCCCCACATTTACATTACTTCCTACATCAAGACTGAACTAGTGTACTTTGGTTTTTTGATACTTGCCTTTCCTTTAGGGATTTTTCCTGATACTTCTTTTCCACTTGCCATTAGTGCTCCCATTATCACTGAATAAGCTATCACACTAAAAGAAAAAAATTAAAAACAACAAATAGAGTAGAAGTCTTTCCATAATGCTATTTAAGACTACAAAACAAATTGAACATAGTATTGTTTCATAGAAGGCTAGTAAAGATTACTGTGGTACTTATTTTAGAAGAAAAAAAAAAAGGCACAGAACACTTAAAAAGTGAAATCACTGAAGTTATGAATCTATGGAGTTTTACTACTGTTTCTACATTAGTTAGAACCGTATTTTCAGACTTCAGAGTTCTTAAGACTCCACAGGGCTGAAAACAAAGCAAACTCCTGTTCCCAAGAAGATCAGCTGTAGCCCAGAAGAATTTATGAACTCTACTGCAATTGAGCTAGAGGCACTTCAAAGCTGTTCAGTTATTTAATTTTTAACTTTTTCTTTTTTGAACTGTGAATCTCAGACAGAATTTCTCTTATTTTCTACATTCTATAAGAAAAAGGCAAAACCTGATAACAAAATCCCAAAATCTCAGGGTTTTTTTTCCTATTGAACCGTATCTAGTAGTGAGATTAAAGATATTAAGTGCTTTGTGGAACAGAAATTCGTAAGTCTTAGATGTAAACAGGTTTGCATTAAATTAGAATTCCAGTTGAAGAGTTCTCTGACATACGGAACTTTATGCTATGGTTTCATTTGGTGACCCTAACAGTTGCAACAATTTACTGAAATAATATTTTAGTGTATTTTGTTTTAATAAGTTACGTCAAAGTATATTTCATCTTAAATACACATTTAAGAAAAGCTCCCTAAGTGAAATTACTGGTGTAACACAATATGGATTAGAAAACCAAGCATTACAATTTAAAAATGACACTTCTCAACGTGTGAGCTGATGTCTATAAATACAAATGACTCATCATTTTAAATATACATGCCGCTATGAATAGTTACCATCAGCAATCACAAACTAGCTTTTGAAACAGTACCAAGCCAGTTCCCATTGTCATGGCAGCACAAAAGGACATTGTACAGCATGCATCCAAGGCAACAGACACGATGAATATAAACACTAACCTAGATCCTCTTGAAAGTGGCATTAAATTATAGAAGTAATAAACTAGTGACAGGATCAAGTTGCAAACAGCGTCTACTTCCTAAGAGAAAAAAAAAAAAGCGTGAATTAAAGATAATTAAATAGGCAGGTAGTAACTTATAAAGGTACACATATTGCAAAGTCTTACGTTACGGCAATTTTTTTTTTTTTTAAAAACCATTTCAAATGCAAAAATGTCAAACTGTGGAGTTTAAGTCTGACTAACAGATGTTTAATCAAACTACTTTGTTGTATCTCAAATGTAGTCAGATTCTCCTTGCACATCAAATCAGCACAAACACAATCCTAGCGCTTCTCATGAATTCGTGTCACTCATCTTGCATGTAACCACCATGTGCCAAATCCTAAACAGTACTTTTAGGGATGATGGCAAAGGTGAACACAGACTCATGAGAAAAATAAGAAAAAACCAGAACATGCTGTGATACTGAGATCTTGCCTGGACACTCTCTAGTACTTCAGGCAAAGAACAGCAAATTTTACAGTAACAGAGAATTATAGCAACTCCTTATGGTATTCCTCTTAATTAGGTTTAAATAACTTTATTACTGAAGAACTCAGTCAAAAAGTATTAGAATAGGGACTACTAAACAGAGCGTATAAAAGCATAAAAGGATTTTATCAAGTAATTAATAATTCCTTGAACAGCCTTACCCCCAGCTCTGCAGACAGAATTAGAATTTTTCCTTTAGCTGTTAGATCCTTATATAGCGCATCTATTTCTGCATGATACAGCTGTGTTCTCTCTTCTGTTGTCTGAGTTTCTACTGAAAATAGTATGTTCCCCACTCTATTAAGCAGATGGAAAAGAAAAGGAGGAAAGAAATTTTTTGAACAGAACTTGAGGCATATCCAGGGTAAATTACAAATCTACTACAGTTACACATCATCTTTTTCCTATCATCTTCCTTAAGCAGGAGATTATGTGCATTACTTCCCCAAAAATCACTGAATTAAAAATGCTACCTCACATTCTAAGCTTGAAAGAATATAGACTGCCACCTAATCACAGAGGAAGTATTTCCATTGAAGAATACCTGATAAGCATTAATGTTTCACTTAAATTGTGGGTAAAAAACAAAAAATATGAAATTTTAAAATATTTTCACAGACTTAGGATTTTTGTATAGAATGTAGAGTGTCATTTTCTTCACTTCTAAACTACCAAAACAGGATTGTTTTGGTATAAAGCATAGTTACAAACTATGGATCAAAACAGACTAAGTGATACTGAACAAAGTTTGTCCAGAACAAAGTTAGGCTATTTACTGACACCAAAATATTTTCCTCAAAATAGTGAGGCCATGTATTTAATGCCATTTCACTGTATATAGGCCTGTGATTTAGAATGTAAAATGAAAAACCAAGAGATACATTAACATTTTAGCAGGGAAGTTTGGCTTCCATGCCACTCATTGAAAGCAGACAAATTCTGGGGAAAATCCCAGTGCATAGAATTTTAAATTTAATTTAAAAAACTTTTTATTTAATAGTAGGACAGCACTTCTAGCTTCAGACTTCCTCATTCTTCAAAAAGACAAGGAATCAGGATCCATAAAGTGAGAAATTTACTATGTCACCCAGAGAATGTATTCTCATACATGCAGGTACTATTTAAACTTTCACTCGCAGATAGAAGGTCTGCAGACATATGAAACATTAAAAAGGCCAAAATCTCAAATAGAAGAGAGTGTCTTCTATTCTTGGACCACAGAAATTTCCATTCTACTCAGGACTTCTCAGTCAACACAAAAGACAAGGTCCCACAAGAAGAAATAAATTTTAGTATGTATAAAGACTGAGGTATTTGATATTTTTCTCCTTTGGGCATTTTATAGTCTAAGCTGAAAAACAAAGTCTCTTTTCAGTTTTGTGCTATATGTTAGACAATCAACCCAACCAGGCTTACTTCATTAGTGTTATCCATATTCCCTTTTTGTCAAAAACACAAAAGGAATCAAGTCCTCAAATGAATACACTTTAGTTATTTACAAAAATGCCACTAGTGAAAAACAAAACCCACTTTATGCAAAAAGAAATAGCATTTCAGACAATTAATTGCTAATAGTTCATCATTGCTTCATGTACCCTAAGCCCTGAAAATAGCAAACATACTTATCTCCCGTTATTGTAATTGTGAATCCATCATATTCTTTCCCTTGATCCTTCAAGCTGGGGACTTTTGTGTTCACAGTGAACCCATCTCTGGTTTTACTGTTAAACTGCTTTCAAAAGAAAAAAAAAAGGTAATATTAGAGGTAGCAGAGACAGACTGCCTACCTATTGCTTTGAAGCACCTAAAATACATGGAATAGAAATGAAGATGGACAAACATAGGGAACAAAACAAAGTTTCTGTCAGAGACATTATTTCATTTATCCTTTATTTCCTTCTGAATGAAGACCATAAATACTGAACAAGGCATGTCGGCATTCAACTTTATAACTAAATAGTGAATAAAAAGTGCTGTTTATGAAAAGCAACTGTACAAACCAGTTCAAGTTGTACAGATTTCTCCCCAAATTACATGTTGATGGTAACCTTTTGGTGCAACGATGTAAATGCAAAAGCAGGAATTTGAGACCCCATTTTATGTTTACACTAAGAAGTGGCTGCTTCCAAGTGTGAATTCCAGAATACAACACAAAGCAAAAGTTTCTTAACTGTGATCTAGCTTCAGTTGATGTTTATCCTCATCAGAAGGAAAGTATCTCTAGGTTTAAGAATTTTACAAAGCTACATTATCTAAGAGTTACACTGTAGCCAGAGAATTGTATAAACTGGGCAGAACTGCATTTAAGTAAAGCCAAAAGCCCAGCTTTCCAATACAGCATTCCCCAGCTACCCAAATAACCACATTACATCACTATTAGACATTTATTTTATATAGGCACTAATAATGACCAGCATGCACTAGTGTTTACTCAGGCAGTTATTTATATTAAACCAAAACCTGTCATCCAGGATATTTTAAGAAAATCTGCATTTATTTTAAAGGAACAAAAAGCTTCTAATGAGACAGCATTCCACTTATTTATAGTTTGGAATGGGATGCAGGAGACTCAAACCAGACCGAAATGTACAGGTATGGAAACTGAGAAGAATATTTGCTGTCAGTTGAGACATTTACTTTGAAATAATAATGTACAGTGCACTATGTTTATTTTCATCATTCTGTTGGAATAACCTGTATTTTTAACTCCACTAGTAGCTTTTTTTCTGGCCAACAATTCAAAAGTAGCCATATTAGATGCTCTACAGGGCCCTACTTGCACATTTGTGTGTCAGTAGGGAACACTTAGTTGTCCATTCACCCCAACATCTACTACCTCTTCAGCAAAAGCTTTTGTTTAGGTTCAGTTTGTATCCACTTGGCTTCATCTTTCAAAGCCAAGAACAAGACAGTAATATAAAAACGACCTCTGAAACTGAGGTGTCTTCAAAGAACACACTTTCACAACACATTATAAAAACCCATAGAAAAATTTAATGCTTAAGCCATGCAGCTCCTGCAAAGGTAATCGTAGTGCACGAGTGAGCACTACTACCAAAACCACATCCAAACCCAGACAGTCTGTCACGAGTAGCAGCAATGCAGCTTCAGAGAACTCTGCTCTATGGCAACCCGACTGCTTTGCTTAGATACGAAATTCCAATGTGGACACAAGAAGATAAGAAAGCAATGAATTTGTCTCTATTTAGCATGACTGCTTCTTCCCAAATTTTACTCTGTCTAATTAAAATCCTGCACAATCCTTTAAAAAGACATATTTTGTAACATTGTTTCCCCAAACCCAAACACTTACACACTGCTCACCCTAGATTAATTTGGAGGAATAGGGGGAAAAGGGGAACACCTTTTACTTAAACCTAGCTCAAGCCTTACTACTTAAGTTGAGATAAGAGTATAAATCATTTTGCAGGTCGTATATCCAAAGCCTTTCTAAAAGACCATCAACAGCAGGAAGAAAACTTCCAAGTTTCCTGCTCCTTTTTTGCTAGTCGTCCTAAGCACAAAAATGTTATCCAGGATTTCATTTTAGCTATCAGTCACTAAGGGCAACTATTCCCCCACTTCCCCTTGCCAGCCCCACCACATACTGACCTGTAACCAATGAACCTAAAGTAAGAAGACCTTCCATATTCCTAACCTTTCAGGCACATCAATAGTTTTCCTCACTATTGTGCAAGCATAGAGTGAGCCCACTACAGCATATCTGATCACAAACCCTCTTGATTGAGAAGGTTGGCTTCAAAGAACTACATTCAACATTTTGTTTTCCCATCATTTTGTTACCAATTCACAGTTAGGCCAAGGATTTCAAACATGCATCACCCATTTGCACATATCAAGGGGAACGTCCAAACCTACATACGCAGATTTGGAGTAACCTGAGCTAGTGTTTCCAGTTACTCATTTTAAGTTTATATGCAATGGTTTTATTTTGAGGAACTGATTATCTCCCAGAACACATTTTATTATTGTTACCATATATTAGAGTTTTTCTGTAATTTACCTTCATTATGGGAAGAAGATCTTCTACTTTATGTACCTTTTCCAAAGCTTCTCGAACTTCTAGCAGTCCTTTTGGATTATTAGCACTGCAAAAAAATTAAATATGAAATACAACAGTTGAACACCTGTAGCATTTCTGGAAATTCACACACTTTTAACCGAATCAGCCATAGTGAAGTAAGTTATTGAAAGTTAATTATTTATTTTCTGAAAATTAGTTCCTTTATACTTGTCCACATGCTCTCCTGTATTTCAAAAAGTAATTTTCTCCTGTATCAGCTCAGCTTATTTTTTTCAGCTTCAAACCTCAATTTCAGTATTCAGATTTATCTTACTCTAAACAGCTACTCTATCTTACTCTTGCTATTGGCCACTCTAAAGCATCAGTGTTTGCATGAGTGTGTGTGGGCAGGGGGTTCTAGGTAAGGAAAGATGGAAGTAGAAGAGAGTTACATTGGAAATATTCTTCACAAAATATACCCATCTGTGTAGCCTGAAAGGCAAGTAAATACTTCAGGTACAGGCACAGCTGGATCATGAAGTACCCTTGAATTACTGCTAATAATTATTAATTACACTATACCATATTTTAAGAACAGAATTATTTTAAAAATCACAGCACAAATTGGTCTGGTTTAAGGCCAAATGCTACTGGGCTTACTCTGAAAAAACTTCCTAGCAACAGAGAACAGACTGCCAGTTACTACAGAACTTACATATTTTCAGCAATATCATAAAGTTCTAAAACGTAAACATTTTTAACTTTTGTAAGGATTTTCTGCACTTTCGTTTTCTGATATTTAAGTAGCATAATGAGGTTGAAAAACAGAACTCAGTATTTAATAAAAGTCACCAGGCCAAAGGAAAATTAGAGGGTTTAAAGCTAAAAGAGTTTTTTAGTTTTTTATGTTATCAGAATACTGAGCCACAGTATTCACTACAGATGCCAACACCAGTTTTTGTATTACCTTTAGTCACATTATTTCATTCAAGAGTCTACAACTCTCTTCAATTCCAGGACAGCATCTACCAATCCATCTATGTAGCAGACAGTAAAGATTCTCTGCTCATTTAAAACTACTTGTCGAACACCTGTTTTAATGAAAATTACCTTCCTTATCTTCTTTTCTCTTTTTTTCCTCACTTCTTAATAAATTAATCTCAATAGTCAGAGTAACTGTACTTGATTCTACCAGGAGGAAACCCAACATCTTTAATAAATCATATGTTTAGAAAGAATAGAGATCCAATCATGACAGAACCATGGCTAAAAATTCGAAACAGTTATTAGTTTCTAGGTACACTGTAGTTCACAGTGGTTTTCTTCCTATTAGTTTAAGTTTCTTTATGTGGCAATGAATAGGATTTTCTGTTTCCAATAGGAATTAAAACAATTATATAAACTACAGAAACTAGAACTTATTGAACTAAGAAAAAAATCTTTCAGACTTTCTGAAATGAATATTATGTAAATTTCAGATCACCATTACCAGGGGAATGAAGCAGGGGGGAAAAAAATTATAATTTACCCATGATAAACAAGGATCCTGTCTTTGATAAAATGAAGAATTTTCTCGAAGTATTCCAGGTAGCGCATGTTAATGACCTGTCCCCTACAAAGAAAATAAAGGGTTTTTTGAAGTCTTGTTTTTCAACCCAACATTCCAGGACACAAATGATATTCATTAATATTCGACACAATTTTATTCACAGTTGCTCTGTAAATTAAAGGAATGAACCACATAGGGTTTATCTGCGTGGTGAGTTGCCAATCCCCCATTTAAAATAAAGATTATATAGTGAACTTGCTAAAACTCATGTATCATTAGAATTGTTGTTCTCTGATAAATGACATTCCATGCATTCCCCATTTTCAGTGCCTGATTCCAGTAAATCTTATCTATATGAAAATTATCAATTTTTACGAGGTATAATCTTCCCCAGACTCATAGATACAACAGAACTACAAAAGAACTCTCAATTTGCACATTTAGAGAAACAACACTCTCCAGTTTACATATTTGGCAATATACATACATGCCAAACATGTTGATCTGCTCTGATTGTCCACATATATTTTTCTTTATTCACCTACATCCCTCTATATTGAGGTAATTTTGCCTTGAGTCCCAACAGTTACAAGTAGTAACTGAAAAACAAAAACGTTAAAAAGGTATTGCTTTTTCCCTTGGACTACTAAAAAAAAAATCTCTATTAAAATGTGGTAGAAACCTGTTAGGATTATAACCACTCTGAGAGGAAAAATTACATACCATTACTGCATTTGTAGGAGTCCTTCCTCTTCTCCCAGTCTACAAAACAAGATTTTATAAAGCAAGCGTTATCGCTCTCCGAGGAAGCAAAACCACTGTCAATCACAGGAAGCTGTGTACACCTAGCTTCTTCTTTCCATTTTAAGGGATTTTTGGCAGCTCAAGTCCCTGTCTAATGTCTCACTTGACAGTCTCTCGCCTTAGGAGGCCTAGTGTCAGAAAACCAGCAGAATCAGTCCTCAAAAATGGAACAATTAGAACATATACACATATCTGCACATAGGAAAGGGAGGCAGGGAAAGCGGAAGGATGAAGACAAATCTAATATACATAATTTGCCCTTGTTGTACGTCCCATCATTTTCCATCTGTATTAAAAAAATATCTGTACAACAGGCAGTAGCGTGTCAGTATAAGAAAGTAGATTCTCCTTTAGTGTCATCTTGGACTATACATCCAGAGCAGACCTATCATTCTATAAGGCCATCTAGAAGCTGTCACACCAAGAAAGACTTCCGGTGGGTGGCCAAGTGATTTGGTTATTCCCACTCTTTCTCCTTGTTTAGTAAACACTACCACCAAGAATTCAAAAGCTGCAGTGTCTTTTTTTTTATAAGAACATTAAGCATATCATTAATGTTTAGCTGATCATAAATCCTTGCTTTGTCTATGAAAACAACTAAAGCTTTCCAAAACCTTTTCTCTACTTTAAATCAAAGTTACTAGCTTTGATGATTTAAGCCAGAAAGGAGATAAGGCAAATTCATCCTTGTCTATAGATCAACAGAGACACACTTGCATCTTCAGAACATTAAGATCAGAAAGCCTATGAAAATTTGTGAAGTGGAAGATGTTTCTTATATATATTTTTAAAAAGGTCCCCAAATTGACACAAAAAAACCAAAAATGGTTTTTGTTTTCTGACACACTCCAAACATTTTGACATTTTGGAAAAGAAAAAAAAAATTAACTCGGCAGACACTGAATGTTAATGCCTTCATGACAAGACTCATTTGACAGGAATCACTGAACAATACTGGACTTCCAATGGAAAGAATTTGAGTAAAGAAAAAGGTTATGTTAACAGACAGGTAATCCAAGTACTTCTGCCCAAAGAAATTCCTGGTGTACAATTCAGACAAAATAAAACCTAGAGACAGCATGAGCTCAGCATGACTAGATCTGTTACAAATACTAGAAGAACACCCAACTGCTGTTGCTACACTTCTTGTTTGACTGAACAGCTTTTATCTTAATATACATTATAACCATGCAAACTGCTATTTGTCAGCTTAAATCTATTGTTATACCTGGTTGCCAGGCAGCCATGCTTTTATAGAAAGAATTCAGCCTTAGTCATATGGGTATGGGAATAACTTTCAAATCATAACCTAACTATAAAACAAAGTATATCTTCCTGAAGGACAGTCAAAAGATCATAAAGCCATCTCAGTTATCAAGAAAAGGGTATTAGCTCTGTGACCTATTAGTCTCTTCAATCAGCAGCCATTTTACAGGCTGAGTAATGTAAAAAGGCAATTATACAAATCTGCATAATTCCCTAAGAAGAAACTGTCATTTAGAAATTATAGTGAACTAGAACGTGCTTCAAAACTAAAACAAATTTTAAAAACCAACCATTACCACTTAATATGTTCATTTATTTTATCCCTCACATCATGTGCAATCATCAGGATGGAGCCAAAAGCAGAAACAAATCACAACAGAAAGCCAGTCAAAGAAAGTGGCTATTACTTAAGGCTGGAGAATGACCAAACCAGAACATGTATCCAGAGTCAAAAAGAATGCAATCACCATCCAGTACTAAAGCATGATCAACTCCTAAAGCAGTGGTATTTAGGCTGCTTCAAATCTATTGTTTCTTCAAAAAAGGTGCCAAACCAGTATTTTTCAGAGAACCACTACTTAGCTACAACAATAAGCACAACGAAAATGCTGATGAGAGCCCCAAAAGCCAAGGCTGAGCCAAACCCAAAAGGTTAGAATTAGGTTCACTGTGGGCCTACAATTCTGAATGTTCACAAAGCTTATTTCAGACTTCTTTAAAATAACTGAAAGAGCTGTGACAGTACATCGCCAGTTTAGCCAGCATTCTCTAATGAAAGGTAAACAAGTAAACTACTTTGGCCACTGCAAAACAAGAGTTCTTGACAGATTCTGTACAAGGACATATTTCCCCAGGTTAAACATTCAGTATTAGTTTCAGGACGTCAATGAGATATTGTTACATGAATGCCTTTCTGCCAACACAGATCGCCCAAAAGTTAGGCTTTTACTCTCCCACTTAAAAATAAAACCATGAAGAAACAGGTGAAGTATGGAATGCATCTCTGTCTCAAAGTTCAGATGGCTGTGGTTTCTGCTGCATTGTACATATGACAAGAGAGAAATGCAGCAACAGCAAAGATGGAAACAGCTTGGAGCCCAAATGTAACACTTGGCTTGAGTGAAGAGAGGAGCCTGAGCACAAGACTGTTCAAGAAGCAGCACATCTTGCAAAGTAACTGATCTGCACTAGAGTTTAATGCTGCATTAACCACTCCACAAAGTAAAGCAGAGGCTTCTTGGGTCCATTTCACAGAGTGGAAGGAAGAGTGAGGACAAATCCTCATTAGCCTCTGCATATGAACATTAAAACATCACTATTTTTCTCTGCCTGAAATAATTCTTGAGAAGGCTTTGTTTCCCTTATCCTCCTTTTTCAGTACAGCTTCTCAAAGAATAAAGAGATAGACATATATAAAAGCAGAATGACAGATCAGAGATTCAGTATTTCCCATGAGGAGGCGGAATAAGATGAAACCTGGCTACATATTTACTTACACAAACACACTCTGCTCCTGTGATTGACAGTGATGTTGCCACATCGAGTCTATCACACTTGTACCACTTCAAGGGAGGTAGCACTGTAATGACTACAATACAGAGTTTTGCAGCATGGGAGAAGATGGAACGTACAACAGTGGTTGAATCTTTTAAATTTTACCTTCATATGAAAGTGCAGCTGTTACCTTCCACAGGTTACTTATTTTGTCATTTTTGCTTTACTCCAGCCTACCTTGAAAACAACTATGAGAACTATGTTTTTCCTCTCCACTGTAAATTGGTATTAAAGCTAATAGAACAGCATTGTTTCAATACTGATGCCACTACCTTCGAGAGGCAGCATTTGCAAAAACTACAACTATGATGAATGTAATCAATTTTTTACATTTAAGGTTATCTGGGAAACAAAAACAGCATGTGAAAGTAATGCATATTCTGGATCCTTGTTAGATACTGCTATAACTCAGCTGTACAACTGAAATTCAGGAAAAATAAGAAATGTCAAGAGGGAAAACTATGCACAAATGCCAAAGGTTCCATTAGAAAACATAAAATAAATATTCAAGTAAAACAGTAAGTACATACACATTCAATACTGTAAAATGCCATTTCACAAAGAGCTGGTAATTTTTGGTACAATCCCTCAGTGTGTGTGGGAATGCTGTTTGGTAAAACTCTCATACCTGATTAAGTTAATGTGATTATTGAAACCTCTGCTAAGGCTCCGGGCAGGCATTTGGTCCAACCAAAGCACAGGCTGGTCAGGGTCAGCTATCCTACAAAGACAAAGGACATCAACATTAGCACACATTTCAATCCATGTAATATTTTCGATAGAGCTTTATTCACCGACAGAACAATTTAAGGCAAAAACTAGAATTCAGAGACTATGAAAAAGAACTTTTCCTGAAACATAGGGTTTTTTCTTATAAAAACCATACAACTCAAATATTTGATGTTTCTGGAGCTGAAACTTTTAGTTTTTGTTTGCTTTAGCTGCAATGGACCCTATGGTCTCTCACAGCTTTGCTTCAACTGGAAAACGCTATTCTGAACTTTTCACTCCTTTATAGAAGAAGAAAAATGGAGTATTTTCAGAAGTGCACTCCTCGTGCTTAAGAATTTTCAGAAGTGCGCACCATCCTTTTCTTTTATCAAAACCTTTCTAGTTACAGAATGGCAGCAAGTGTTCATTTTCTTCTCCCTGACTCCAGCCCTTTGGTTAGCTGGAGCACTCATCATTATTACACCCAAACCAGGCTTACTCTCTGTCCTTTGTTCCCATTACCTCCGCCACTTCACAGCAATATCAAACATATCTCTCCACTGCATCAGTCTGGTTTTCCCATTCATCCGAACTTTGGAGTTTGCCCAAGTCCGCTGCACAGCTTGCATTACTTCTAGAGTGGCCAACCCCATCGCTGAGGTGAGGCAGGAGCAGAGAGGTACCAACAACAGAAACAGAAAAACAATTAGAGCCAAATACCCAGTTTTGCACAGACAGGAAAACTGACAGGAAAGCAATGTATTTACAGGAAAAGAATGGACAACATCAAAAAGTCTGGGAGATCTTGATTTCCAGTCCCCAGCTAGGTCAAGAAACTGCTGATATAATGAATATTTTAATTTTAAACTTTCTATTTGATTTGAAAGCAACAGAGCATAAAACTAAATTTCAGATAGCAAAGACACAGCATTTAATTATCACTACATTGACTTTTTTCCCCCACTTAAATTTACAGAGCATTTTCAGCATACCTCTATGTATCCTTTTATTTGGAAGAAATCCTGGTGTCTCATACTGCATCATGGAACCCAGATGATCAGCTACACATATGAGTTCTTGCACATCAGGCTTATAGCTTTCAAAATTCTGAAATAACACATCTCTTACAGAGGAGAAAAACATGCATCAGACACAGCTTGGCTATAAAAGTCCTGAAAGCATTTGGCAAACAAATCTGTGTTTTACAAATGAATACCATTTGTGTGAGAAACACTTAAACACAGTCTAAAGAACACTCATTCCTCCTCCCACCTGACTGAAGACACAGTACATTGCAGTTACACCCAATATCTCAAATGAATTCAGTCTTACTGAATTCAGTGGCAGATCTTATTACTGTCACAACCAGTATTTCACTTCAGACTTGCTCATAAGTGATATTAAATAATGTCCACAGATAATACATTATTCATCACTATTACACTCACCCTGATTAACTAAGAAAAGGAATTCATCTTCCATTACCTTCTTCTGTATTTCTGTAAAAACTTCTTGCGCTAAAAAGGTGGATTCTATCCCATATACACAAAAGCCATAAACTTTTAACGGCAATTTTTTTACACTAAGTGAATACATGACAATATACCTAGAAACTGGTTTACAGCAGGAGAAATTGCTCTTTCCTTTAGCTACACAGTTTTAAAGTCTGTTCTAGTAAATCCCCTACTTTTTTGACTGTAGTCACCCTCCTCCTAAAGTTATTCCAAAGTTACTAAGGAGAACATGTTTACCCCGTGAAACCCAGCTGCCATTAAAGATATATTAAGTATCTAGAAATTACACCTCTAACAAAATAAAAACCTAAAACACATCCAGAAACTGTAATAAGGGTACTATGTAACACTACAATGAGCATCTCAAATGTAACAACCCCTTAACATTAATTACAAAAAAAAAAGAAATAGAAGAGTTAATCAGCAAAGCCACAGAATATGAAACAATATGTGAATATTATTATGTGAAGAGAGAAGTGAAGAACATCATCATCCTAAGTTTAATTCTTCTTCCTATGAGATAAACCGACTCTTATGATGTACAAAAGAATTTATACACTCAGTGGAATTTACTTCCATATAATATTAAACATTATAAAAATACCTCAGAATGGCTATTTAAAACTGAACACACACACTCCCCCACCCCACCCATTTAGAATAAGCTTTAAAAAAAAAAAATTCTCACTTTATATGTGGCTGTAACCCTGGCTGTTCTTCATAGTTTTCTATAAGAAAAGGAAGATTTTTGGCCCAGTGATCCTTGAAATTTCCAGGAAGATCTATATCAGTATTATATTCTGTAAGGGGGGTATCCAAATGTGCATGCAAATATCTAGAATACTCTGGAGGAAAGAAATAAAATTAAATATTGTTTGCATAATCAGTTTACTTATGCCATTATACAAAAACAGTAACCAGGTTATATGCTTGTCAGTTAAACAACATGACTTTAAGTCATTATTTTTAGATAATATAACTTTGCTATTAGCCAATTTCCAAGACAGAAATAAGTCTTTTGCAACTAAGTATCACAACAGTCTTTACCTTTATATAGAAATGTATATTCCATTTTTGGATCTAGTTTTTAACTGTATGAACAATAAGAATCAGTGTACTTTTTTCTTAACATACACACTCAACAGTGTTTATGAGAATGTACACTGATTTATCTAAAATGACCATAACTTGAAGCAAGCTTGCACTTTCAAGGTCCTTGAATCATTTAGGAAAACTAAAAAAAAAAAAAAAAAATTCCAACTTACCTCGGAGGTATTTCACTTTCAGATATTCTGGACTGGCCTTCTGCCCTGGTAGTGGATCATTTAACATAACTTTGGTCTGAGCTTTTATGCCTTCATAAAACTGTCCCATTGCAACATGGCTGAGACCTTTCATGTACTGGCACACTTCATTGTATGGTTCTAGCTGTAGACATCTCTAGGAGATTAAAGGAACAAAGCATCCATAAATCAAGAGACAGAAAGAGCACCTTCAAATAATCCAACCTGTCTGGTCAGAAGACGTGTGAAAAGATATACTTATTAAGATCCACTTCCCTCATAATTTTCTTTCAAATGCTGCTGAGTACTTAAAATGCTAGTAAATGCAAGAAAAAATATTTTCAGCTTTATTAAAGGGGAAAAAACCTGAAAACCCAAACCCTGCCAGTGCAAACATGCTTTGCACACCTGGCTCTAACAATATTAGCTCAATGCTAACTGGGTGAAATTAGACGAAATATAGTCCTGACAATACAAAAACTCATTTTGGGTTAATTATATAGATACATATCTTTTCTGACATTTCCCCCATTAATCTCTTCACTACTTCATGAATTAGTACACTCTATGTTAGTCAGCTATTTACTGTATATTAAACACACAGCAAATTCCTGTTTATGATTCAGAAATGAATGCTCCGATTCTTCCAGCAATTACATGTCTTTAGAAGAGCATCTCCATCTCAGAAGCTGAAGTATCTTTTCAATTACACCAGTATCTACAAATCAGGTAACAGAAGGTGAATACGTAATAATGCACATAAAGTGTTCTCCTTGGGAAAAGCACAGACTTGTTTGGAAAGGGATCTTATCTCATTCCTTGTTTTAAGAGTATAGGCATACAAGTAACATCTGCCTTTTTTGTTTTGTCTACAAAATAAGGCAATTATTTAATGCCAACAGAGATAGGCAAGATTTTGGCAACATGAAAATTTTTTCAAGCACAATGAATCACAACATATGCTGAATTTTTCAGAAGAAAATACTCCAGAAAAATTAGATAAACATTGTAACTTATTTTCAGCTTAAAGTTACAGATTAGGGCATTTTATCTTTCATCTGATATGAAAAAAAAATTTAGGTTTTAAGACAAAGTATTAGCAAGAACACAATTACCACTTTAAAAAGAAAAATATAACATTTCAGCCAGAGCTTGGTTTTACAAACACATAAAACAGCTAAAGAAATTACCTTAGTTTTAGCAAAATTAGGTTTTTAATTACAAGCTGTTAAGTTTTATCTTTTAAGGTGGACTTCACAAAAAAATACTTTAGTTCAAACGCACACATATTCAGAATGAAAAACTTTGAAATTTGTCCAATTTGTAGTACTTGTTGAGTACAAGTCCTTGTTAAAACATTTAAATTTTGTGTTTACTTAGGGCCTGCTTACCTTAAAATTCTTGAGAGCTTCATCTAAGCTACCATGATGATAAAGCATCATTCCTTTGAGCTGTAATGTCTGGACATGATTTTGATTCAGCAGTAAAGCCTTCTGGAAGCTCTCTGTAGCAGCATCAAAGTTGCCAAGCTCTCTAGGTGATTCCATAACGTGGAAAATGAAAAATACGGAAGGCAACAGTGACAACAAAATTACTTGTTAAAGGTTGCTTTAGGGTGTCCAAAGGGGATATCATTGAAGAGAAACAGAGTACTAATGGAAATTTCTATAACAAAAGCAGTAATTTTGCAACTATTCTTCTGTGGTAATAACAGAACAGCTGCACAGAGTTTGTTACTCCCAGAAATACGTACTCTGAAATACAGCCCCACAAATCTTCACAATCCTCAGCAGACATTAAACTATAAAAACACGTACCTATGGTATTTCTTCAAAAACTAAAGTAAATAAAACTTCCACACAAAGCATTCTTGGACAACACTATCTTTGAGAGGTCTTTTTAACTTCTAAGTACAACATGTTTTTAAAAATTTACCAACTACTTCAATGCTGAGTAAGAAGAAAGCATATGGTGTTTGAAAACTGAAACTAACTAAAAATTTATTGACTGGAATTACTCCATGTGCAAAGACAGCCATACATGTAAGCAGACAGTAAAAACAGTCACAGACAAACTGTCATGAGAAAATTAAAACAGAAATAGTATGCAACTTATCTTAATTTTTTTAATCCAGTATCTTGATTTCGTTAAGATTACAAAATTCTTTCCACATCAAATTATATTAGACAAAATTAATCCAAACCAGAGCAACACTAGAAAAACAAACAGGATCTACTAGTTTTAAATACATCTACTAAAAAGAATTTTCAGCAGAATAGTGATTAACCACAGCTCTTTAGTTTCATATAAATGCATGAACACCAAAGCCACTATATTTGAAGCAGGGTTTAATCGGCAAAATGCTATAGCTCATGCTGTATTAAACATTTCCATCATTTAAAAATCATTTACCATACCTAAAAAACATCTTACTGAAAACTGCCATTTAGCCTTTGAGTCTGGGAGACTCAAAGAGATATCAGAGATGAAATTAAAAATACAAAGCAAACATAGAAATTATTTATATTAAACATATCCTGACACAGCCATACCAGCCGCTGGAGCTACCCAAATACCACATTTGGTTCTGCACAATTTTGCAACAAGTGTGTAAAACTGAGAGTGCATTTTAAAGAACACAACTAAATGAAAAAATTACTTTAAAACTACTTCTGAATGTGAGTACCTGTAGGCTTGTCCCAGACTTTTATATGCATCTATGAAGTCTGCTTTCTGCTTCAGAGCTTCTTTGAAGGATTCAATGGCTTCCTGCAGAAAAGGACCAACAGAAAAATTTGTAATTTATTATATTCATTAAATTTCAGCATCCTCAGTAATTACTAGTTATGGGTTTACAGTTATAGCTCAAAATCTTTGGAAGGAACAAACAAGGCATGAATTTATTACAAAATCTATGGAGCAAAAATTATGACATAATAAATGAAATACCGGAACATTCTTTACAGTACTGACAGATTTAGCTGGAATTCTTTTGTCTAATACGCAGTGAGAATGAGCAATTCTTTTAGCATTTTAATAGAGTTCAGAGATGAAACCCATTCAGAATTTGCCTTCAAAGCTCAGCCTGGTCCCTAAGGCAAAGCAATCTCTCCTTACAGTTTTCCTTCTTCATTCATAATACATCTTTCAAGTTTTGGAGGCCAAAAGACTCCTTCAAATCTGCCCTCTGCCTTTAATTGTCTTATTGCATTCTTTGTTACTTCCACAGTAAGCAAACATTCTCCTGAGGGATTACAGAGTAAGTGATCATCTTCACACAATACAAGGTACTGTTCCTATTACTGTTATGAGGAATACAATGTAATAACAATAAAAGCTAACAAAATAAGTATATGGTTAAAGAAATATTCCTCTTCAAAGAGCCTGATTAAGAACTGAGCTTTTCAAACTAGAGTGGCTACGCAAACTGACATATTCAATCTTGAGACTTAGATTTAAGGATGGAATAATCAATTACTTTATATTACTAAAGAATGCCTGAAAAGTATCTCGAAGCCTACAGTGCAATAAATTAGATGCTGTAAGGAAAGAATCACTGGTATCTTCAATCAATTTAGAAATTCTTATTTAGAAAAACTATCAAATATATTCTGAGCACTACAACATGCACAGAAATATCCATTTAACAAAAATGTAGGACAATCACCTACAGCTACTGATAGGCACATATCCTATAGGTAAGTTTTAAACCCAAGATGATTATTCCCAAAAGCAGTGCTCTAAATCAGTATCTTTTCACGCAAAAATGAACACAGCCACCCCTCAACCCAAATCTTCAATTTTCAGCAAGCCTTATAAAACCTAACAGATGACATGTATAGCTTTCCTTTAAAAGGCAGCCTGAATCTGACTGGAAGCTAAGGTGTATCTGGGGATGAAAAACCCCAAAGACAATCTCTCTGAACATGAATACTAGAGAGGGAAGATGCTTCCTTTGAAAAAAGAAACTGGGGGGAAAGAACATTGCAGGAATGTGTTGACCTGTTTATCAGAAAGAAGAAAACTTTGCTTCTGTTCTGCAAACTGAGACAGCATTTATTTTTGTCAGCTGTATTTTCACTATTACTTTTTGGGGTCTCTGTTGCCTACACCACAAATCAGAAATTCAGACTATTATTTGCAAGTATCTCTTCTGGCTACAAGAAGATATAGATAATGAAAGTTCAATGACAGTCTGATGTTCTCACAGCATACAGTGAGACTGTGGAAAAAAATACCTGCTTGGGTGTCGCGGATCGACACTAAGAATCAGGCATGGGCACAGGTTTCATACACACGCCAAGGTCTCGGGCCAACGGGTAAAAAGTCCGGCCCTCATTTATTCTCACACTTACATACATATGTACAGACAATCAACAATTGGATGAAGAGGTTAAGCCTCTCCAAATTGATAGGATATAAATTCAGTCCATCACCTTCCTCCGCCTCCGGAGAAGGAATGCAAAACAATTCTAAAAATACAGTCTAGAAAAGATTCGTTACAAAAACATGGGCATTGTTTATCTTACAACTTATGAGAAAGTTTTTCACTGCTAACGCGAACAAGGCATGCAGTGAAAAACCAGGGCAACACCTGGGTACCAAAAGTGAGGAAGCAGCAAAAGAAAAGTGATTGCCTATGAAAGATAGAGGGCTGAAACTCGGGAGTTCTGGGTTGTCTCCAGATTCTGCATACAACCCTTAATGAACCCCAAGCTGTTATCAGAGGTAAAAAAAAAAAGACAGCTTCCACTGCTGGAATTCAGGAATCACACTACTGCATCTTCATTTATCAAACTGAGGATTTCAGACAACTTGTCTAATTACTCTCCCCTCTAAAAAACAGCAGCAGTATCTCTAAATACTTTACAAACAAGAAACAGGGGCAATATTACTACACCTAAAACAGAGATAAGTTTTGAGTCACAAAATGGTGAAAAGTTAAAAAAAGACACAGGAAGAACTTACTTCCCTGCTGATTTTAGGAACTGAAGGAGCAATTATGTTCCCTCAGGTTAGATATCAGCCTTCCAGAGACAATATTTAACTGAAATAAACTTGCACAAATGTAGCACTTTCCTTGATTACTCCCTAGCTCATTCGAGGAAGAGTTTAAAATTATTTTCCTCTTCATCCCTCTCCCCTTCCCAAACCCTAGGCAATCTCCATTTCATTTTGAAATTTTGATCATAACCACACAAATACTAGCAGAGACGCTATACACATATCTTTCAAAGCACTCCTTAAACATGTCTGTTATCACTGATCTACTGAGAATTAGCAAGACCTGCGGTATTTACATATCATTTCACGGATTTTTTTTGGTTTTGTTGCACTCTTTTGCCTTAAAAATCTTCCTTATGCGAGAGAAAATACATATATCAACACCTATGATGTTTCTACTATTTTAAGGAAGTAACTTCAAATAAAGGGTATTGTTCTACATGAACTATTGTTTAATATAGCTTTACCTTCAAAAGTCCTCTGTGAAAGAAGGTTAAGCCTTTATAAAGCATAGCTATAGGCTGATTTTTGTTCAGTTCCAGTGAGTGCTGAAAATCTTCATGGGCTGTTGCATAATCCTGTGATAAAGAATATTTCAGACGACAGTGGAAACACAATACAAATAAAGAGGAATTCATATTTTTATTTTCATAAAAGTAAACTACAAAATTTTTTTTAATATATTAAGTCAGGGCTAAGCAGCAATGATTATCAACTACCAATCAGAACATCAAAGAATGCACAACACACTTCCAACTTTTACAGTAAGTGCTGTATAAAACACAGTAAAGTAAATGGAAAAATAGCTGGAAATGAACAATGAAATCAGAAGAGTCAAGGAGGAAATCAGCTATCTAGCATTCACACAATCTTTGAAGATAAAACTACCTGTTCTACATTAAAGCTTTAAGAACAAAACACACAGATCACATAGCAAAATGGGACATTAGCATTTTTGCACAGGTTTTTTATTTGTTTATTGTGACGAGTGTTTTTTCTTAAGTATATAGAGGACTTACTACCTTGGCCATAAGTATTTTCCTTTTTAGACCGGTGCTTATCAATACTAATTAAATGCAGCCACAGGTTATAAATCAAGTCAAAGTCTTTATCCACATCCTACTCCTCTAACACGAAAGAATCTGACATGTGCATGCAAGGAACTCGTCCTTTGATTCTCTACATTAAATAGATTTGCAAATGAAATACTTAAAGAATACCTTTGAACTGTCAGAAAGCCAGCTACAGGAGAACCAGGGCTTTTGTTATTATATTGGTTTGGGTTTTTTTAACTAAATAGGAAAGAAACTCTAGACCAGAAGTAACAACTAGCACAAAAGTCAACAAAATAATCAATAACATCCCCACAACCAAAGTCAAAGAGAATCCCCAAAATCCACTAACCTCAGATATGAAGTAAAGGGTACCTCTGTGCCTGTAGAGCCTTGCTGATGGTTGTAGCTGAATAGCTTTGGTGAGATCAGATAATGCTTCACTGATTCGTCCTAGTGGTGACAATATCTAAGAGTATAAAACCAAAACACAGTTTAGAGCAGACAGACTGAATAGATTTGTTTTAGAAATACGAAGATTATTCTTTTCCATGTTCAGCTGTAACAGAGTAATTGTATTTGCTAGAATAGGCTGGAAAATCCCACTATATATTTCAGTACTTATTGCCTTTAAACCCCTATGAAAGAGTAAATCTGGAAGAATTTTTCTCAAAACTATCAGTGTACATGAACATCACCAATAACATTTGCAGAAACCCAGTATTCCAAATTAAAAACAAGTCAGTCAAGGCAAAATACTCAATTTCAAGCTATTTCAACATATTCAAATGAAAATGTAATTAAAGTATTCTCCTAAGCCTTACATGAAAAAACATTCCCCTAATGGAAAATGGTCCATTTTCCAATTATTTGAATGCCTTTCATATTTTTAGGTCAAGGTTCACGAATGTACTATGAGATCACTAAAAACATTAAAACTGTGAATATTATGGCAGTTATCATTACACAGTTTGCTGACTTTAATATTTATGGTTTTGGTTTGCCTACAAAGCTGCTTCTTGACATCCATTTTCTGTATATTAGTTGGCAAAACAAAACTTGATTTTTAAAATAAAAAATACATGTGGGTTGGAATGATATTTAAATTACATGCACAAACACAAATCCAAAACATTTCATTTTTTATAAGTCTGGTATTTTAACAACTAGTATTAACAACAGATTTACTAAGTCGACAGAAAGTGCAAACAGTAAGTGTCAAGTGATATTTTGATTAATTTTACAAAAAAAATTTCTAAACACAAATGATCTTGCTATTTAGTACGTCAAAAACTGAATACTTAAATATAATACATGCCATTCCATTGGCTATAGTAACTCCATATGGTCTATATCTTATTTTAAAACTAAATATTCCATGAATTACACTGTTTGAGAGTAAATGCGTATATTTTAAAAGAAAGAAGGAATGTTCACAGAAGAACACCTAGCTTCAGTCATTAAATCAGTTAAGATAAAATTGGAAACACTGTATAACTGCAACTTCTCCAGAAGTCTGAAAAGACAGAAAAAATGCTCACTTCCGCTCGCTGTTCAAACACTTCAGGATGATCTGGTTCTAGACTAATCACCCTACTGAGCTCAAACAGAGCAAGTTCAGCATTTTTCATATCCTGAAAAGGAGAAAAATAAACAAGGTGAACAACTGTGCATATTTAGACCAATATACTCTCAAGATGAAGGACAACTAGATTGGCTAAGTGTCTGGAAGTGTATCAGTTTATATTAAAAGCCCTTCACACCTTTGCTAACAACATCAAGATGCAGTATTCTGCAAATAGCTGGAAAAAAACCACCTGTCTGCTACAAACAACAAAACTAAACTTTGCTCGTACTCATCATCTTTGTGTTGTACCTCTAATAATTTATTAATATAACTCTGTGAATAAACGTTAGGTTTATGGCTCCAGAGGTGCCTTTCTTGGCAGCAAAGCTGGCCTCAAGCTCCCACATGAACTCCAACATACAGGCACACGCACATCCAGTAATGTTGTCATCATCATAACGTTGTCTGCAACTTAAGCCAAGCAGTACTGATAAAAGGGTTGATGCCAACAGCATCTTGCCTATCTAAATTTTTTAATTGTCTTCTATGAAGTGTAGGACGGAAGTAGTTAATTAGAAAAAACTCGAAATGATTATATAGCAAGTTCTGTATTAGATTCCATTGATCTTTTTCTTCTTTCTCAAAGCAAAAAAATGTTGTGCTTAACATCATCTTTGAAGGTATCTTGAAGGTGTCACTCAAAAATTTTTATGAAGTGAAACTGTATCAACACCTAGCTAAACTGAGAAAACAAACTCATGCTGATGTTAAAAACAAGCAAATATGAGGGAGTTCAAGCTCTTGTCAGCACCCTGAAATAATTAAATGCTCTGTACAAAGAAAATTTACAAGGAGTTACTCAATTATTCATTCTTCTAGAACTCTAGCAACCATTCAATCATGATTCAACAGGTCACAAAGTCAAGCTACAAGGACCATAGTCTACCCATAAATATTTTTCTGCTCAAGAAATTATTTGAGCAGTAACAACAAAGTAATTTAACTTCGAATTTTATTTTAACAAAATCAAGGTGGTATACTTATCAAGAGGCATAAGCAATCAAAAAGCAATGTGAAGCCTACTGTATTGGAAGAGCTGACAATGTTCCCAAGCTGCAATAAAAGACTTTCTCATTTCCAAATACAGATTAGATGTTGAGATGAATTCAGTGGGACTTCATAAACCTGTCTCTCAGAGGCAAGACACTGCCTGTTATCTTAATAGGCAACTCTTTCAAGAAGCTGTGGCTCACAGCCTTACTATCTACCACTCACAATACTGCCTTATCTTCTCCACTGGCACACTCATGTCATGCAGCTTTACTTCCACAGTCTCACAAAGCAAATGTACCCACGGCTTGAGTAGTACGATCTACTAGATCCCTCAATGTTCTACAGCGCACCTATCGAGGGACGGACTCATCATGGAAGTACGACAGCATAAAGACTTGAAGGTATATTATCATGTTCTAATCAGTCTAGTTACTCCTGTTACAGGCTTTCTTATAGTTCAGACTCAAATAAGTCAGCTGGATATTAATTTAAATAATTATCTACTCACATGTAGTCCTTTTTTTCCGTACGCTATCCCCCGTCCATAAATTGCACTAACCAGCTCTGGTTCTTCCTGTTAAACAAATAAAATATTAATTTGTGGTGTGGGTTTTTTGGTTTCTTTGATATGTATTTAATTCTAGCCGATCTAAAGTAGTAAGCAATGAACAATCACAGCTGCCAGGCAAGGCAATTTACTGTATTACAGCCCATTCTTTCATATGCTCACAACTTCCAATTCAATTTAATGGAATTGTTCTGGAGTATTTGTCTGGTAAAAAGCCAGAGTGCACTTACAGCGCCAGCGACCACCTACCAGAAGCTATTACACAGTATTCATTAGAATACTCTGTTACCCACTCTTCATTAGTTGTAACCTTACTGGTAATTATGTAACTTATTTTCTCTCACGTCACTGAACTGACAAGAACCATACAATTTGATCACTCAAAGCTTATTTTGTATGCAATTTAAATTTGAGATTTAGAATTTGGAAGCAAGATATTGTGACATCCTGATGAAATTTATATTCAGACAGCAACTAAAACCAGAAGCATTCTACAAAAATAGTTCTGCCAAATTCAAACCAGCTTTCCTTGGGCTGGATTTAATTTTGTACTTTCCTACTTGGGCACTTAGGGGGGATACACCCTACACAGTGAATCTACTTCTTGTTTGATGTCATTTACTCCAACCACAGTTTCCCATACAAATTTCAAGAACTACACAGCAAAACTGTTTTGTCAACACTACAATGCCTATGCAGTCAGTTTCCCTGAAAACAAGTCAGGAATCATGCCATTTTCACACCTGCAAGGAACACAGCTATGCTACAAGTTTGTAGCACAGGCCTGGTCTTATTTAATTGGGACATCTGCCAAGAAACAAACTCTTCTGTGGACAAAACAAGAGCATACGTGGCACATTAATGCTGGCAGCTTGCCAGACTTGAGATGATTCCAAGTTTACACTCGGCAACATCAACATCAACACTAGGTAACTTCCTACTTTTAATACCATGGCTAAGCGAGGCTGTTTTATTCAGTTAAACGTTTTAATGCTCACTTTATATGTATTTAAAATTGTCTTAGAGAAAACAGAGTGAACAATCATGATCACTTTACAGGCTTTCAGGCATACTATAAGCACCACATTAAAGCATACTTTAAACTGAGATGTGGGCATTGCAGAGGTACTCTATTACATAAACACTTCTCCCAGTATCCTTTTACTCAGGTATCTTGCTTATCTTCACTTATATTAAGTTTCCTTCTGAATAAAGACAGGAAACAGTACGTAAATCCAGTGGTTCTGGAAGCAGGATTTCTCATTAGGATCAAAAAAAAATCCTCAAATTAAAACAAATTAAATCAAATCAAAGACAGATATCACTAAACACCTGTATCAACCAAATAAAAATAAAAGCACACAAAAACCGCAACATTCCTGTCCTCAGATAAATTCCCTGGAATAATTCCATTAAATTGTCACACTTCCACTCAATTTAAGAACGAGCCATATGACACTTAAGAAAAAATACATGCTATTATTTGCAGTATTGCTTTCAGCTTGCATTTGTGTACTTCAAACAGCTTAAATGAAAAAGTATGTCCATGTTTCTGGATGATCCAGGTTTTCAGCCATAAAAATACAGTATTTTGAAATCATCTTTAGTTGAAGCTTATAAATTGTTGGGGCTGGTTTTGTTTTAAATGTGACTATCTCCTACTTAACTGCAGAAGATTCTGAATTCTTTATTTCGGTCATGGAAAAACACCCTCCAATATAAGTATTAGTTATGTTTTATTTATATATTAAACTAATCAAATGCTTACTGCTGAAAAGGGATAAAGCCAGCATACAAAATCATTTATCATCATGAAAGCAATGTGTTACTTGCCACTAGCAATAAATGATCTCTGTCAGGGCTTTTCTTCTCATGTTACTGGCAACATGCTGTCACCCAAAAAAATCTACTTTAAAATATCTCAGCCTAAACAGTAAGCAGACAATCTAAGGAACTTCAGCACTGCAGAGGTCAGGTTTCTGAGGACACGTGCTTTTTTGGTCAAAGTGCCATAAAAACTTTACGCCTACAGATGAGAAAAATACTCACCAAATAACCAAGATACTGATCACCCAGTTCTAAGAGTATGCTTATGTTTGGATGGAAAAAAAATGAACATGAACAAACAGTAGAATAATTACTCTCATTTAAAAATCTTTAATTTAATATTTGTTTTATTAAAAGCCATACGTGGCAATGGATAATTTCATTAAGGTATTTTTTGGGGTTGAAGCAAAAAACTTACCTGCAGCATTGTTGAAAAATGCCGTATAGCTTCATCATACAAGCCGTTGCCAATCAACACGTAAGCAATTGCTAACAAAACATTAAAAATGTAAATAAAACAGAAAAAAAATCTGACTTTTTTTATACTAAATACTACCAAACTGTAAAATGTTTAGGGTCGTACATTGCAGTGAAGATTAAAACAGTCAGAGAATTCCTGAATGGCCACCAAAATGACATGACTTCCCTCAGCCATTACCTAGTATTCACTAATTACTCAATTCATACTATGCTCTTTGCAGCTGTTTTGGGGTTTTGCAATTTGTTCATGGGTTTTTCCTCTCCTTTTTCCAAGTTTTTAGGAAAGGGCCCATGTTTGCTTCCGAAACACTTAGGATCAGGAAAGGTACTATGATCCCAATATAATGGCCCTGGATGCCTTCACAATTAAAAGTGCTACCTCTGGCTATCACTAACTTTTTTTGACAATTCCATTAGGAAACTTCTGCTTATTTGCACACATAACTAAACTTTATTAGTTCACAATAAGGTTTTCCTTCATTTGAATTACAGAAATACCTCAACTAAACTGATTTCATTATTTATAAAATTGAAACTGAAAAATAACTGAGTCTTTACCTACATTATAGTTATGAAAAGCTTTAAAGTTCTTGTGCATCCCCCCATTTTGAAGTAGAAGCCAAGTGTTTACATTAATCTCCATACGATATAAAAAAGCAGTCAAATCACAAGAGTGGAAAGCTGTAGCTGTGCTTGCAGGACTGAAGTTCAGTTCTGACAGCTGAATATCTCAAGATTGTTTCATTTTGCATGTTTTAATCTCTCACAGTTCTTAACCCTAAACTAAGTTCTGTCTACACTGCCAACAAAATCCAGTATCTTGAAGATCACAGCTATGAAAGTTAGAGAGAACTTTTCCCCAGGCAGTTTGTTCAAACAGCTGGCAGTGGAACTATGAGCAGGATTTTACCTTTCCCGACTTACACTGAATTTAGCAGTCATCCAAACAGAATGCAAGAAGCACCTCTTAGATTAATTAGTTATTCAAACATGAGAAGAGACAAATAAGTCAGTTAAAGCAAAGACATTTTTAATAGGACACAGACATTTATCTTTCAGGCAGGCAGAGCCACATTGTTTTGACAGGTTCATTAAACAAGGAAGACGGTTAAATGAAAGAGAAATAAAAAATTTATTTAATCCAGAGCTTGTCTCTCATAATCAGAGCACTTCTATTATGAAGAAGGAAATATCTGTGTGCAATATAAGCTTTTTCCTCAATACATAAAAAGCTTAACTTGGCACAAGTACATAGTATTGCCAAAAAAGGGAAAAAATGGGCAGGGTGAAGGGCAGGATGAAAAGCTCTTGAATTTTCATCATTTCATTCTTCTCCAAGACTACACAGTTATTAATATCATCTTTAGGGTTCCAATCCCAGAACACAGAAAAGCTGGGATGTAAAACAAAGTCAACTCAACCATTCCAGTATTAAGAAAAAAAGCAGAGGAAGCAAGATAATGAAGACATATATTGTCACTCAACTGTCTTGCTCATAATGACTGTATGTAGTTTATACAAGACACTCAGCAAAATGCCAACCTGAACTATGAACTATGTTGTGTCGTGAACTTTGTCTGTAAAACTATGGCAAGTAGTTGACAGCTAGTGGCTGACACAGTATCAGCTTTTTAAATGGCATCTTTTTGATTTTTTAATCTTTAATGTTACAAAAACAGAAGTAAATACTCCATTATGAAAAATCTAAGAGTTAACAACGGTCCATTAGCCAAAGTACTTCAGCACCAACACTGCTTCAGAAGGCTCCATACATTTTGTGTTACTTTTCTTCAGAACAGTTAAAAGTAACATGCACAAACAAGAAGGACCAACCTAGTCTCCTCACACCATGATATCCTTAGACTAAAGTGGGTAGATAGGTGCCAGCCTACATGCCAAAAATGAGGACAGAGACCTTCTGGCATAGTCTTCCAAGTCTACAGAACACATACTAAAAGTATCCGATATTTTCATCTAAATAAAGTTTGGTGTTCTTCGCAGGATTCTATGAACATAGCTAGGTAGTCTAGGAATATTAAGTCCCCAAATTTTCCTGGATAAATCCACAGAGGTAGAAATTGCATCCAAAAAAATCTACTTAATTGTTTTAAGTTCATTAGAGGGGAATAAAATCTCTCTTTGCTCCTATATAAAAGATGGTCTGCTGCCTTCCTTGACACACATCCTCAACAATGTCTTTGCTGCCTAGTAATACGTCTGCATTTGAAGAAGCAGTGCAACTCCATTCTCAAGTCCTTTGAGAAAAGTATTTCCTGTTCATTTATTTGAAATGTCCCCATTTTTTGCGCTGAGTGTGCTTTGAAAAAAACTTCAAGTAGCAGCCTAGGGCATAATTCAGAAAGTCTTCCTGCTGCCTGTAAGTGTTGATGGGAGGAGTGTGGAGAGGGGAAACAGATCCAAGATCTACACTTTATAGAAAGCATATTGCATTGGTAAAATTTTATGGATGTTTGAACAGTTTTAGTCATCAATAATGACAGAAAAAGGGAAACAGGAAGTAGCTGAGCCTGTTAAAAAGGACTTAATCATAATTCTTTTTGAACATCTGCTTAAGCAGACATGGTGAAGAATTCTAGCGAAGACAGCAGGAAAGGTTTTTAGCAACAGAGATAAATATCTGCTTTATATGACCAGAGAACACTTGCTGTATTTCCAGACTTAATAAGAACAATTTGAAGTTAATGCATCACTCCAATCATCTATTTTCAAAACATTTAGTGCTAATATTTAGCACACCATTCACCTGCACAAACCTTATATAAAGCATCTTACCCAATTCTTCATTTGTGTTGTCATTATCAGTAGCAAATGGAAATCGTTTTTGCTCTGCAAGCAACTTCGCTTGACTCTGTAAAACATCATGCTTTTAAGTCTTCAGCAAACAACAATGCAGAATTTAGCAGAAATTAACATGTCTTAAATCCTTAAGAGAATGCCTTAAACCATGAAGTTAAAACTAACGTGATTTCACTAAGGTGAAACCAAGTGAATGAAACCAAGTTCATTCCTAGTCTTCCACAGGGAGAAAAGCTTCTTTACTCAGATGCTGCTTTCTGCTCTAACGTAAGGGTAACCAAGCTTCAGAAAGAACACTGTCAGCATTTTACCAGGAACTGATGTTTCTGTATTGCATTTGCTTAAGGTGAAGTTTTTAAATCTTTTTAAGACACCTTACTTCATATGAAAGTTTATACTCCTTATCCTGTAATTATCCCTTTATTGTCTCCTGCAAAGGGAAGGGTACTGCAGAAGGGTAACACTGAAAGTAAACACTGAATAGAATATCACTCCATCAATATAGAAAAGTTTAACTTCACAATGCCTAAGAGCAGTGTTGCAAGAAAACCCAAATTCCAAAATAATCCTCTTGAAGTCTCTCTAACAAAATATACTCTTCTTCCGTTAGAATATTCTTCGCATGCCAGGTCTGCATTACATTTAGTGAAATACGGTCTGAAGCCTCTAACTCTCATCTTTGTGCAATATTACTTCTGTAGCAACTAGAAGTCATTACTCCTACTTTTACACATGTGTTGTGGTAAACTTCAGGAAGTTACTCTGGGTAGAAACTATAGCACCTCCCCCTTTTTCAGACATAGCCCCTGCACCCCTAAAACCAAAATATTAATTGGTTGATTAACTGAGGTGAAGGTTAGCTTTCAGTGACAGTATCAGCTTCAATTAGTTGACAGCCCTAGAGACTCATGACAGGTTAATACGAAGTAAGGCTTTTATGAGCAACTGGAGTTTATTCATACTTAAGCCTTTCAGGCAGCTATGCCTACTGATTAATCAATTCTATTTGCAGATATTTCCCTGAACTTCAAAGTGGTTATGCAGCTGAAGTGATCTGCAACTTCAACAATCTATTAAAATTGTTTTGTACGTTATATTCTTGATAACATACCAGAATTTTTTCTGTATTCAGGGAAAGCATAGATTCACAAGATGATGACCCTCCTATGTCACAATCCGATTCATGGAAGTGCAAAAATGATGAATCTGGAAGAGAAGAGAGAAAATACCTCCAGGAACTCATAGAGTTACATATATGTTCTATTAGTACATCTCACATATCCTCACGTTTGGCTGAACAGCTTCCCCACTGGGCATCCCCCAGGGCACAACTTTCATGAAGAACTTTCTGCCCATAGCACTACATCTGCACAGCTAAGGAAGCAACAGTTGACATGATAGCTTTTATATAATTAGTTTTATCCCTACTTATGCTTTTGGCTAAAAATAGGTGAATAAAAAGAGGTGCTAAAAAACTGGGGCAGAGATAAAAAAAGGAGGAAGCAGGATGCAAATAACAAAAGTTTGGGGTAGGCATGTCCCCTTTCAGCATTACGATTCCATTCTCTCACTCAAGAAATAACAGATAAAATTATCATGTCAATCCCAAAGAGGAAAATAAATGGAATGGACCATAAAGAGGTACAGGAAAAGCTGCAGAAAACAGAGGTATAAAAACTGTAAAATGCAGCCAGAATAGTAAACTGTAGTTGACTGAGCATATACGAAGTTACGCTACTAAGAATGTCATTACAAAAAGTGTAAGACTGATTCATTTCTATAAAAAGACAAACACAGGTTGGCATAGTAGAGAAAAAGTTCAAGACATCAAACAAATAAATAAGTAACAATAATAATGAACAACACCCCCTCAGACTGATAGACTACAGAAGCCACTACTTCCCCTAAATGATGCTTTTAATTGCTATTCCAACACAATTGTTAACTTTTGAATCTTTGGATCCTAAAGCTTCTATTATCTTTAAATACTTCAAGATTAAACAAGAAAATGCAAATATACAGTATTAGCTCTTTGAATCCATGTCACAAATACCAAATTTTATCATCTCCCTTAATGTTTGTAAATCTAAGCTTGATGCTAAGTTTGAAAGGCTGGGGGACAGGGTGTGCTCTTACATTTTGACTTCTTAACGACTGCAGTTAATTAATTCCCTATATCTCACAAGCAGTGAACTAAAAGAGAAAAAGCAACAGTCTTCTTATAAAGAGAAGTCAAAGTAGCATCTAAAATCATTTCCTGTAAATAGGAACTTGGATCTACATTGAGCCATAAATGGAGATGTTTTACAACAAAAGCAAGAGTGATAAAAAGCAGAAGATCAAAGTTTAAAGTCAGTGCTGTAAGAACAGTGGCAAACTGCTCATAGTTTCCAAAAAGAGTATTGCCAGCAGGAGGTTTCATCATTGCCCTTTGTTCTTCACATTGGCCAAACCCTCCTGTGCTATGGCAGCGTTATTAACACGTTACTGGTTCCTGTCGGTGCTCGTGAATCAGTGACTTAAGAGTTTTGGCTGCAAAATCACTGAGAAACTTCCGCTTCAGAAACCAAAACAAACAGGTGCAGGCATGGCCTACCCACGGAATAATTTTCTCCAAAACAGCAAGGATATAGTGATGGAATTTTTTACAAGGTGGTAGGGAATAAGACAGCCAAGCCACAAGCTTGATACAAGCTAGAGCAGGGAAAGGCCCCCTCAAATCTTGCAGTTCTTGGGGCAACAAAGTGTTTACTCACAGAGAAAAATGGATCTGCCTTTGCAAGTCAGACACAATCAAAACTGAACCACATTAACAACTACACGAAAAACTAGAAACACCAACCAGAGAAAGTACTTTGGACCTTGTAGTAGGCTACAGGGAAAACTATCTGAGATAAAAAAATCTCAGCTTCTCTGCAAGTTTTACTAAAACAAAGACCGAGAGCTTAAGGGAATTTTTCAACTGGCAATTCATTTACTTCTAACACTTAAACAGCAAGGAGTGAATTGGTACACAGCTATTTCAAGGCAAGTATGTTGTTCTGTAACCAAGTGCTATCATCTTATTATCAGCGCATGCAAACTACTTGAGATACCCGATGATTTAAGCAGAATTCCTTGTATCAATCCTAGTTACACAGGTTTCTTTGAAACAACATCCACCATTAAATTAAAATCTAATCTTCCAAATCCTCCTCTGAAGGAGTACCTTGAGTCAATCATTCATGTCAGGGCTAGTAACAGATGTAATCAAGTGCTTTGCTATTTATTAACTTATAGGGTATACAGATTTATATCTCAACACTGGGTGAAAGTCTTCTACTTTTATGCTCGAACAATTCGTAGCAACGGTTACCTGAGATAACCTTCAAGATCTGATTTCATGTTTACGTACCATGGCTCTCAGCCATTTGAGCCACACACACACACACACACACACATAAAAAAAGATGATAAAAACTAACCAAAGAACTTTATAATGTGAAGACAAAAGCACATACACAGGGGAGAAGGGAAAGCAAAAACACAGGTGCAGGAAACTCATAAAAAGTTATTTCCTCAAAGTCTGTTTTTCAAGTGGATTATACTACTTTTATATTAGTTATTAGGGACCATGGGAATTGTTGGTATGACCACAGGCCTTATGAAATAAGGGTGGAAAAAATCACAAAACCATGCTGACAGCTAGGAAGTCATGACACACATCATTGGTTATTCTCTTATATATAATTTAGCATCACATTCCAAGCAATTGATAAACCTTTTGCTTCATCTGTATTATGCATACATTGTGATTCAGACTGGCATTTTTGTATGGCCCATTTACACCATGCTCAAGATCAACAATCATAACCGATTAAGCCACATGATCCAGATACAAAAGATACTCAAGTACATAAAAATAGTTTTAACTATGCCTCTATTACAAGACATCAATTAACCTCAAAAATAGCAGAAGATCTGCTACCCAAACTTGGCACTCATAAAGGGAAGCATCCAGTTCACCAGCAAAATACATGTAATTGTAGCTGAAATTAAATCAAGCCACATCTCACTTACTGAAACACAGAACTGATAGGGCTGGAAGAGACCTATGGAGATCATCCAGTCCAACCCTCCTGCAGGGCCACCTCGAGCAGGTGACACAAGGAACACGTCCAGGAGGGTTTTGAATGTCTCCAGACAGGGAAAATCCACAAGTTCCCTAGAAAGCCTGTTCAGTGCTCTGGCACCCTCAACATAAAGCAGCTCTTCCTCAAGTTGAAGTGGAACTTCTTGTGTTTTAGTTTATGGCCATTGCTCCTCACCCTGTCTCTGGGCATCACTAAAAAGTCTGGCACCATCCTCTTGACACCCATCTTTGAGATATTTATATACCTTAAGGAGATTCCCTCTCAGTCTTCTTTTCTTTAGACTAAACAGGTCCAGATCCCACAGTCTCTGTTCGCGAGAGATGCTCCAGACCCCTGGACCCTGTCCAGCAGCTCCTTATCTTGTACAGAGAAACTCAGTAACATGAGCGCGGGGTGCTGGCATATCCCCATACTACTGAGTGCAGGAATGAAAAAGCAGGCAGAATCCTGCTGCTGGGCTCGGGAGGTGAGTGGGGCAGCAGGGATCCTCCCGTGTGACACCTACGGCTTGCCCGTCCCAGGGCTGAGAGGTTTTCCTCGGCTGGCTGCCACAGCCTCTGTGGCTCCGCGCCACACAACGGCCCGGCGCGGCTCGGCGGGGCAGCTCACACGCGAGATGCCTCGCTATGAGTCAGCTGAGCGGCAGCGGCGCGCACAGCCCAGGGGCCGCCGGCACCCCGCACCGCCCCGGGCAGCCCACCACCACCGCCGTCCCCGGTCGCCGGTCCAGTGGCCTCATCACAGCCGCCCCGGGGCTCCGGGCGGTCACTGCGGCGATGTCCCCGACTCACCGCACTCGGCCGAGTACTGCTCCGCCCACTCCCCCACCGGGCCGTGGCGCTGCCTGTGCCGCTCCTGCTGGAGTAGGGATAGCGCCGGGTAACGCTCGGTGAGGGCGAGCGCCGCCCGGGCCAGCAGGGCCAGCACGGCCAGCGGCACCCACACACCCCGCGCCAACCCGCCGGCAGGTGCCATCTTCCCGGTGCGCACGCGTGCCGCCTCGGCCGGGAACACGGGGTGCACCCACCGCCCCTCCCACGGGGCAGCCGCCGCACTACCCCCTGGGACATGGAGTTCCCCACTGGCGCAGCCCGGCGTAAGGCGGCACCAGAAAAACCACAACTCCCGGGATGCAGCGCGGCGCGGTCCGACTCGGCTGCGCCCCCGAACGCGGAAACGAGTAGGCGGTTTAGAAGCGCTGTCAGGGCCGGGGCGTGCTGTCGCGCGCCATGGCGGCGCTCGGCGCCTACCGCTGCATCGAGTGCAACGGGGAGGCGACGGAGCTGTACCGGGACTACCAGCGCGGGGTGCTCCGTATCTCCATCTGCGTGAGTCGAGGCGGCGGGCAATGGGTGGGGGAGGCGAGGAATGCACGTGGGAAGCTTTGACGTCAGCAGGCGGCGGCACGCGGCACGTGGCACGTGGTGGTGGGCCCGGTGGCACGCGGGCGCCTGAGCCCGTTGGAGCGTCCCCTGCTGCCGGGCTCGGGCCGTGCCCACGCGTTGTGTCCGCTTTCCCTGAATCCAGGTGTCTTGGGAGCAAAGGCTGAGAGAGTTGGGCCTGCTCAGCCTGGAGAAGATACGACTGAGAGGGGACCTCATTAATGTGTATAAGTATCTAAAGGGAGAGTGTCATGAAGATGGAGCCAGGCTCTTCTTGGTGCTGCCAAGCAGTACGACAAGAGGCAACGGGCAGAAACTGATGCACAGGAAGTTCTACCTGGATATGAGGAAGAACTGCTTCACTGTGCAGGTGACAGAACACTGGAACAGATTGTCCAGAGAGGTTGTGGAGTCTCCCTCACTGGAGATATTCAAGAACCATCTGGATACAATCCTGTGCCACGTGCTCTAGGATGACCCTGCCTGAGCAGGGAGGTTGGACCTGATGACCCCCTGTAGTCCTTTTCGACCTGACCCATTCTGTGATTCTGTAGGTTTTCCATCTGCTCTGCTTCCCAATGTCATTTCCTCTTGTTCCTGGAGTGCACCTGTGTGGTAGAGCTGTCCCGACAGGCCTGCATGCTTCTGTACAGGGCACTGCAGTGCGTCTGCTGCTGCGTGTGCTTGGCCTGGCTCTTGCTGAAGGGCAGATCTGAGCATGGTTCTATGGTTGAACACAGCTCCCATGCCATTGGACCTGAATGTCAGGGTCTGAGTGATGATTATTAAAAGGGACCTGGGGGTCCTGGTTGATGGCAAGTTGAACATGAGCCAGCAGTGCCCTGGCAGCCAGGAGTGCCAACCATGCCCTGGGGTGCATCAGGCACAGCATCATCAGCCGGGCAAGGGAGAGGATTGTCCCGTTCTGCTCTGCACTGGGGTGGCCTCAGCTCGAGTGCTGGGGGGAATTTTGGGCAAAACAATATAAGAAAGATGTAAAGCTGTTGGAGAGCATCTAAAGGAGGGCTGCAAAGTTGATGAAAGATGTAGAAGGGAAGCTGTATGAGGAGCGGCTCAGGTCACTTGGTGTGTTCAAGCCTGGAAAAGAGGAGGCTGAGGGGAAACCTCATTGAAGTCTACAACTTCTTCGTTGCTTATTAATCTGGTAATGATAAGCAAATCTAAGGCAACCTGGGAGCCAGTAGATGGCACTCATTCCCCTTAGCGTTTAACCACTTGAGGACCAAAGACCCTGGTCTTTTGGAGCTGTGGCATGCCATGTAGAATCAAAGACTTAAGTCCCAGTTGCTGTATTCATCACAAATGCCAAACTCATACAAAAAGAGTAAAGAACTGAGTAAAAGAGAGAGCAATGAATCACACCTTCCTAGCAATTTGGAATTCTGTCCACCTTTCTCCATGCAGTCCCAGATTTGTAACATTTTTCACTTACTCATACCTGTCCGTTTCCTCTGGCTAAGTTGTGGGTCGTTACAGTTCAGTTTCAGTTCTGATTGCTCTTATGTGGTGCGTGTCATATCATCTCAGAACTTTCCCTCAATTTCTGGCCACCCAGGAGGTGCTGAGAGCAGGAGACGTGTTAGCTCAGGGTATATAAAGTGGAGATCAGAATGTCAAAAGATTGCCAAGATCAAAAGATTCTTTCAGTTGAACTGATGTGACTTCAGTTTTATCTACGTGCGGTAGGAAAGCCCTACTGTTGTCTCCAATTACCAAGACCTCATGGTTTCTAATAGCGCAATTCTTGGTTTACTTTTTCCTTTTAATCCGCAAGAATGGTTTTGTCACTGAGAGCTGGCTCTCAGCAGGCATTCTATTCCATGCAGGCAAGGCTGTGCTCTGGCCAGAGACCTAGAAGGTTGTTCATCATCATGCTGCTGACAACAAAAAATAGTCAAGTTCTGAATGTCATTTGATACCCTTCACAGACTTTCATGAGTAGTGACATGTAGTGAGACATGATATGAGTTTGTCAATGTTATGAATCTTCTTGATGATGAAACCTGAAAATAATGATAGCTTAGAAGTCTTCACTTAAAAATATAAGACGATCCCACTTACCAGTGTGAAACATCATTTATATTAGTTATATATTAAACTCAGAGTGTAGGCCTCTCAAAACTTTTAAAGCTGAAAGTATTTAAGAAAAATTGAAGGTCTGAGGTGAGATTAGAAGGTGTGATCACTCAGCTTGAGAACATTTTTCATCTGTTTTTGTGGAGTGAGAGCATTGAGTACTGCTTCTCCACTGTAGCATTGAGAGAGGGAGTGAAAAATTCATAGAAAGATTGTCTATTGATACTCAAAGTGAGGCCAATGGTCATCATCTAGATAATTTTTTTTTGTTAAAAAGCCTTTGTGTTTCATTCTCATTTTCAAGTAGTACCTGGAAATATTGTCACTTTAAGGAAAAAAAAACCAAACAACCCAACATTTGTTCCATATGGTAAGTAAAATAGAGGGTCCCAGAAAACTGGGAACAAGCGGAACATTGTCAAGATACCACTGTTTCGTACTGACCCACAGATTTTCCCCAATACTACTTTAAAGGTATCCTTGATACATTAATAAATCTGCATCTAAAAGGTCTTTGCCATTCTCAGGACAACCCTGTCATTCATCACTTTTTGGAAGATTATCTCAAAGTTGAAGAAGCTAAGTTCTCCTAACATCAACTTCTATCTCACTCTACATTTATTTTAGGATGTGTTTAACCTGATCTGGGTGTGATTTTGAGGTGAAAGATTTAAATTTGAATGCCTAAGCAAAACACCACAATTTTGTGTTCTGTTAGTAATTTGTTGAAGAGAAGAATGAATTTTTCCAGAGGCAAATACTAAAAGCTCCCATTAAGGAACATGTGTTTCCAGCCCATAATATTAGAGTACAGTTTTAGAAATTCAGCCTAATGTTGCTTTAGTTTAGTTCCCGCAGCATTTGTTACTGCTCTTAATATAATTAAAAGTTTCTTTGAACTCCATATTGTAATTTTAATGTGGGCAAGCATTAAAGACCTCACAAGTGTTATTATCCACCCTGGAAATAAATTTGCAGCGGCTGCTGAAGAAACTAAAGAAACTTTCTTCTCTAAAACATAAAAGTCCACACATTACCATGACACTTGGGTTGAAAAGGTGATATATTTTCTTAATAACTCTGCAAGGTGGCTAACCGCCACAAATTCCTCAAGTTCTGTAACTTCTTTTTAAATCTGTTTTGTTTAATTAAGACCATTTTCAGCTGAAGCCTAGCTCACACCTCTGGCATTGCACATTCCTTCTTGCTCGAAATTCCCGTTTAGTGGATGAACCATTTTCTCATCCTGCATGTGCTTTGCCGTGGAAGTACCATTAAAAGAGACAGATGGACCCCTTCAATGTGCTTTTTGTTCAGTGTGATAACTGGGGAGTGAGAGGGGAGGATGTGGGGATATGTGGGAATGTTAGGATTGCCTCCAATGGAGGTGATGTTTGGCAGTCACTTTGCATCTCATAGGTCTGGGTTTAGTCCTAATCTGTGAACGTACTGATGTGTTCCCTATTCTGAGCAAGAAGCGATGGTGAAAGTAAGCCTAGGTTGCTCTTTCTAGGGAAAGTTTTTGTTAATTATTTTGAGATCCTTAAAATTTAATTGATCTGTAAATAACACAGCAAACCTTCACTGCATATATTACAGATCAACCATTAAGAACAGTAAGAAAAAAATACTGTTCAAATAACAATGGTACTGCAGTAATAATGCTGGGGCAGGGGGTGGGAACACATTTGGCTAACCTGGAATAAATTCTGTGAAGTGCAGTGAATATAGAAAGAAATTAGCAAACTTCACCTACTCAAAAATAGAAGGACAAGCATGCAAACATTTTTAAAATTTGGTTTTCAATTTCTTATATGTTGTTGTGTTTAAAAATAAAATGTTAAAAATGTTCCAGACCATAACAAAGGAAAAGAAATTACTCATTGCATTATGTAGAGCTCAGTCAGGATCCCCCTTGTGTTTTGTAATAAGAAAGCCAAATTGCATGAGCAGCTCACACTTCATTTAGCTTTTCTGCAATTAAAAAATAATTGAAAAGCTCTTTTATTGCAGCAAGGCAGAGAGACCAAATGCTTTGAATGCAAAGCATTAATGTGGTATGGTAAAGAATCTGTCAAGAGTACAAAGATCATCCTGGAAAATAACATATGCTAATTTTACATAACTATTTACAGACCAACTCACTACTGGAAAATATATTATGCAGGAAAAAATTATAAAACAGTATTTTTAATTTGTTTTCTGAAATGGGATGCATCTGAAACTGGGCTGTTTTTTTTTTCAGTCTGTTATGACACTTGGCTGCATCTCTAATAAAGAATCCATTCCTGAAAGCAGCACAGCTAATGTGTTTTATTATTTAAGGGTGCAGTTGGGATTAAGGGCACTCTCACAAGAGTCTGTTAATTTTCCCTATGAACCTATGTAAATTGACCCATGTTCATGTGGAATCTATGTAAATGTTGTTACAATTTGCTGTCTATGTAGTCCAGAAAAAAATTGTAGCTTAAATTTGCCAAACTCCAAACCCTGGAGAAAGGAATACTATAATGAGACTGTTTCATTGATATTTCTAATGCCCAGAGATTTGCAAATGTATTCCTGATGTGGTTTTCATGGTATTTTTAGATCAGGATGAAGCTTTGTTCTTCGGTGTGTATTTTTACTTTCTGTCATCTCCTATGGCTTGCTCTTCAAGAATTCTTTTACTTTTCACAAACCACATCCCAAAATATTTTTATTTAAAAATAACTTATGTTTTAATATTGGAGAGATGACTCCAAGAAAGTCATGTTCCTATACTTTAGGAACTTGATCCTTCAGAGACAGAAGGAGTTTTCTCAAATATTTGTACACTGTATTGTATTGGGCACATATTTGTGAACACTGTTTGCAAGTTGAGTATCTTTGATGAAGAGTTATGTCTTTTGAGTAGTGTTTTATAAAAGGCTGACAAACATGCAGTTTGAATTAACATGTCAGTACATTTTTGGTTGTATTTAATACAACTGAGATGTAAAAATGTATGTTACTTTCCTTAAATGTTTTGGATTGCTTTGATAAAAAAGAATCTGATATACTACACTATGAAGAAGATGGTTGTACTAGCTTTTGAAGATTTCTTTTTTTCTTTAATCTGCCCTTGCTGATTTGTTTCAATTTTTTGTAAGATAACTAAGCAAACTTCTAAGCTATGAAAATGGAAGATTTTTTTTTTTTAAAACAACAGACAAGCATAGTCAAATCTTCCTAAATATTTTATTAGTCAAACAGTTCCTAAAGTAATATCCATTTAAATTTGCTAGAATATTGATGTACTTTTAACATCATTTTTTAGGAGAGCACAGTGTCTGTTGGACTTTCATATGTCAGTATCAAACATTCGTAATTTTCCTTAAATTTACCAGATCAGAAGAAGATGTTTAAATAGAATTTATGGTGTGAAGCTTGACTTTTTTTGTCTGCAACGTAATCTTAAAGTATCTTTTAATCAAACTAGTGTCTATTTTTTAAGAAAAAAACCCAGTTACTTGTTTCTGATGTCAATTACATATTTAAGGCAGAAGTTGAAAAATGGCTAAAAGCATAGAGAAATCTTTTTATCACTTTCAAACTGGTTGTGATAACTGAGGCACATCTTTGAGAAAGTAGAAAAAAGATGAAAAAGCTCAGGTTTCTTAATGACGTGCCTTCTTCGTGCTGCCCAGGCCACTGACTACAGCTGTGCAGAACAGCAGTGGGGAATGAGATGTGAGCTCCAGTATTGTAGTTCATGCTAAACTACCTGACTAAAAAGTAAGTGTGCAAACAGTTTTCCATAGCTGAGCTGCTCATACCAATCTTCTCTGGAAGTGTTAGTGATTATCAGTGTCCACAAACTTACATGCCTTTAACTAGCTGAAACTATCTAGTGAAACAGATGTGTACTTAAACTGCATCAATCCTTGCTTGCACTGATTTTGCTGAAGTCAGGCTTCAGTCACAGATTTCCTTCCTAGGCATTTAAGGTTGGTGTCAGATGTTTTAGTTGTATAGCTGGAAAAAATACTGAAAAAGCCAGGTATGGAAAAAATTCTTCCTAGAGGGCATATTAATTCTCTAGTACAGTAATAGTACAGCAACCATCATCTAATTAGTCTGTAGCAGTGCACACACAAGTCTTTTGCAGGAAAGGTGATTTGTAGGTCTCACAAATCCCTGGATGAACTCATGCTGGCTAGGTCACTGGCTGGATAAGCACAGAGGACTTTTCCTTCTTGCAACAGAGACTCAGATAGAAAAAAGTGTATTAGGAATATAAGATACATTAAGAATAGGGCTCTCATCTAGCTCTAGAAGACAGAAATACTAAATTTAACATAATTTTCACAGAAGATTCAGTATAAGGCTGCAAGAAGCTCTGGTGCAGAAGGCACCACTATTTGTGTATTCATTTGTAGCAGTCTCCTTACATATCTGCAGTAAGTTTCTGTATTGTTGGTTTTGCCTGGCCGGATGGTCTGATAAATTTTCATTGTCTAAAATTCATGTCAGCTGTCAGTAAAAATTTTTCAGTACCTCTTTAACTGCAAATTTTTTGATCAGTGTTCGATTGGCATCCTCTGATTGAAAATACCATTCTTTACTCAGAAAGATTTTTGGTCCTGGTCAAAAAATGTTCTGTTGTAGGAGAATTTGAGAGCATGATAAAACTGGGGGTATGTAGGATATCCTTCATCTAACCTTTATTATGCCCATTGTGTTGAATAATCTTATTTTGTCTGGACTTGGCCAATACTTGTGGGAATAAACCTATTAAAAAAAAAATTACACTTGTCCGGGGCTACATAAACCCAGAAATCTGACATATGCAAATTACCACCTATAGGAATATCTGTTCATGATTTCCCAATAGAAAGAAATGAAGCAAGACACTGCCTCTAATTAAAGTAGCAATTTTTTTTTCACTCAGTTAAATCCCGTAACTGTAGTTGTGTTAATGTCCTTTCTTCCATCTCACTCGCTTTAATTTTAGACCTATCAAACTCTTGTTCAATTGAGTGAGTTTTTTAATTCATTACCTCTAACGTATGTACTGTAATACACAGTGTTTTCTTATCCAAATGAATTGAGTTTTTCCTTGAGCTGGACCAAGAAACACCGATGAGAGGTTGCAGCATTCCCTAGACACTTATTCAGTTTATGCATTTGTTTGAATGTTTTTCTTGACATTGATGTTGGACTTTTGAGTCAATTTGCTGTTGAAAATTTGCATTCTCAGATTCTACAAAAATAATTCTGTTAAATAGCAAAGGAATGTTTGGACACTGTCTTAGTGTTGGCTGGTTTAATTTTATGCTTAGCAGCTGGTCCAGTACTGTGTTTTGGATTCCGTATGAGAATAATGTTGATAACTCACTGATGTTTTAGTTGTTGCTATTAGTGCTTACCCCGAGTCAAGGACTTTTCAGTTTCCCATGCTCTGCCAGCCAGCAGGTGCACAAGAAGCTGGGAGGAAGCACATCCAGGACAGCTGACCCAAACTGGCCAAAGGGATATTCCAGGTGTCATGCTCAGTATATAAACTGGGGGGATTTGGCCAGGAGGGGACAATCACTGCTCAGGGATGGGATGGACATTGGGCAGTGGGTGGTGAGAAACAGAGCACTTGTTTCTCTTGGGCTTTCTCTCTCTCTTATTATCTTCCATTTCATTACTATTATGATTATATTTTATTTTATTTCAATTATTGAACTGTTCTTTTCACAACCCATGGGTTTTACCTTTTTCTGAGTCTCCTCCTCATCCTGTTGCAGGGTGAGTGAGCAGTAGTGTGGCACTTAGTTGGTTTTTGTATGACAGACACAATGAATCTCTATAGAACTGAAAAACCGTTATGTTCTTTCCTGGGAGTTTGTCTCTTGGTGTATGTTGTCTGATGCTGCATTTTTGACTGTTCCAGCATTTCAGAAAGTGGTGTGCCAACATTTCTCTTCTGGCAGTGCACTACCATGCACTAACTAAAATGGAAATAGAGATAATTTCCATAACTGTTGTGTTCTCAGCATGGCAGCTAATGTGAAGGCCCAGGGGACCAAGATTAGCTGAGGACAGCTTGGAGGAAACAAGTAGCCAGACTGGAGGATTAGCAGCAGGAGAAAACTGACCTGCAGGAGAGCACCCTTCTGCAAGTGCACTTGTTTGAGCTGAAGTGGTGGCTGATGCTCCTCTGATGCTCCTCAGCTCTCTGCTAGAAGTTATTTCCCCCTCAGGTCTGCTAAGATGAGCCTTTTTTTAAGATTGTTATTTAACCCTCCTGCTCACAGTATAACAGCCTTTTATTAGCCCTAACCCAAATCAAGGAGTGATCAGCCGTGCAGGTAAGTCAGTAAAGCTGGAGGGGATTGATGACAAGCAGTTCCCAGTGGTCTGGGTGAAATAACCTCTCTAGCAGACACAGCAGGAACCAGCAGCTGTGTTGGAGAAGTGATGGTCTAGTGTCCTACCACTGTTTAGTGGCAACTGACTCTTTGGCTGTAGATCTGTATGAAAACTACATTATCGGTATTCTTAACATACTAGTGTTTGCTCAATGATGAAAAACTGGTTGAAACATTCAGAAAATTTAACAGTATGGAAGAACAATGCAACAGCACAAAACATTTACTTTCTCCTTGAAAGAAAGAAAAAGGTAGGAAAGGAGGATAAAGCATCTCTGAAAAGAAGGAAGTGATAGAAGAAACTAATTTTCTTTCTAAAAAATACCCCAAATAAGACAAATAAAATACCCAGTAGCTGAGCCATGATCAGTTAACCTTTAGCATGATACTGGTTCATTTCTTGAGTCTTGGGAAAGTAGTTTGGTGTTTTGCATCTGTGGAGCACAAAATTATAATGAAGTCCATTCCTGCATAGTTCATTATTGATCTTAATCCAAAGCCTGTAAAAATCAATAATAAATCTTTCTATTTTATAAGGGAAGCCTGTGTGTGTCAACTGTAGTGTCAAGGGAGGAGAAGCAATTTTTCTGGATGGATATAAACTGTATTGAAAGTGATGATGACATTAGGGAAGGACTAATAATAATTGAATTGCTAGTTTGTATTTATTCAGTTATACTAAGATTAGAGGAAAATTTCATTAACTCTTACTTTCTTTTTTTTCCCCCTAATTCTTCTTATTTTGTGACTTTCAGAAATCCTGCCAGAAACCTGTGGATAAATACATTGAGTATGATCCTGTTATCATCTTGATTAATGCTGTTTTATGTAAAGCACAAGCATACAGGCACATTCTTTTCAATACAAAGATAAATGTAAGTTGCTATGTCCCTACCTTGTGTCCCTACCTTTTTTTCTTGAAAATATAAGTAGATTGTAATAGTTGTAATAGTTGTAAAACTTCAGAGACTCATTTGTCTCCTGCCCTTCCACAGATTTCAGCAAGCTGAACTAGTCATATCATTAATAGAACACATGGAATCCCACACTCCCCCTGCTAAGACAGCTTCTGTCATCACAGAAGTGATGCCACACTACCAGCAAATACACGGTCATCTTACATGTTAGAAAAGCAACTGCAAAGAACTGTTCATGCAGTTTTCTACACTCTCTAATCTGCTTATCATGTTAATTGATGTTAAAATGATGATGTGCTAAATTACACTGTAAGAGAAAGATCTAATTGCAAATTAATTTCCAAATTAAATTTCTGTTGGAAACAATTCTGTTTGAAATGAGCAATAGGAGTATAACATACCAAATTAACAACTCTATGCCAGTTAAACCTACTGTACTAATTTCTCACAAGTTTCTTCCTGTGTAATTAACCATGCCCTCAAAGCCAGAACAAAAGATGGTGGCTTTCACTTGAAATGTTGTTGATGCAGAATTACGTGGTTGGGCTTGCCAGGCTGGAGTGTAGAGGCAGAGCTTTTTAGTATTGCATATTTTTACTGTAAAGACTGATTTCCCAGGAGAGGGAAGCTAATCTAGAGCAAAATTTTTAAGCATAAGTGTATGCTGTGTTCATGTTGATAGGTCTTAGCCAGTCCAGTTTAAGCAGTGTGGATAAATACACTTGCCTTATCTTTCAAGTATAAATCTAACTAAGTATTTTTAATTAATTTGATGCTTCTGGAGACTGGTAATGATGTTTTCTGTGAGGCTTCTGGAAGGACTATTCTGTCTGTGAAAACTTCATCTATTCAAATAAATTGAGTTGAATTTTAAACTGGCAAAGCCTGTGCATGTATGTGCAGTTGGCATAACTTGCCTCTAATGGAAAAAAGTAGAATCCATGCACAGAAATTGTTATTTTAAATCTGTATAGAATAAGGAATCACCTCATGTATGCACTGTCTTATAGACTGTTTAATGTGGAAACATGCAAACTTATTGGCCCTCACAACATAATTTTTGCAGTCACTTCAGAGGATATTTTCATGTTTTGTTTGGTTTTATTGCTCCCTTTATTTTTGATGCCTCACCCTCATATGAACTAAAAATATTTCTGTATAAGTATACTACCAGTTTCTTCAAATGGCAGTTGTCCCAGGGAAAAAGAGAAACAAGGGTACTTAAACCAGTTTGCTGAACAGAGTAGTTGCCCTTAAATTGAAATTTGAGATAGTGTAATTCTACTAGCTATGACACAGTTTTTTCACTCCTAGCTGAACAGCCTTACCAATTTTATAACAGTATGGATCAGGCCTTAGAAACCAGAATTATATACCTTCTTCTGTACAGAACTGTTCATGCAGTTTTGTACATCTTGTAATTTGACTATCATGTTAACAGATATTAAAAGGATGATGTGCTGAACTAGTGGCTCAACAGAAGTATTTTTGCTTATATTCTAAAGAAAAATAATACACCTACAGAGTTTGTTTGTGTAGAGGTGTTGAAATGTATTTTAAATACTGATTTCATACTAATGCTTTAATTTATGCTGATTTAATACTAATCCTTTTATTATTATTTCATTTACCAGATTCATGGGAAGCTCTGCATATTTTGTTTGCTCTGTGAAGCTTATCTCAGGTGGTTGCAACTACAGGATTCAAGCCAAAATACAGATCCTGATGATTTAATCAGATATGCAAAAGAATGGGATTTTTATAGAATGTTTGGCATTGCTTCTTTAGGTAAGATTGGTGATACGTATTATCTACTCTTTAGGCATTGAAGAACTTCAAGCCCATACTGCAAAAATTGATATAGAATGGATGTGATGTCCAACCCAGTATGGTTACACAATTACATACTCTCTAATTTGCCTGCATTTAATGCAAATGCCTATTTTGATCCTGATTACAGTTCAGACTGATATTATCAGCATTAGATATGAAGAGATTGAAAAGTGGCAATATTCAGAAATCTTCGTCTGAAATCTGTTGACATAGTTTGAATATCAATGTAGAGCTCAGCCTTATTCTACATTTCATGTTGACTTCAAGGTTTATTATTCATTAAGGTGATACAACAATTGGGAGAAGCTGTATCTGTTTTGTGTTGTTTTTTTAAACAAATACACAAAAATGCAGACCAGTGTCATCACCAATAAAGAGTAAATACTTCTGTGCTCTAAGACTACACTTGAAGGCAGGGGAGAGGTTTTGTTTTATGCTGGTTAAAACATTTTTTCTCATACTTTTTCAGATGATAGTGTTTAAATCAAACTAAAACTAGTATTTTTCTTACACATTCAGAGCTTAATTTAAATCCTTTATTGTCTAATGTTGTTTTAAGTAGGTTTTTATAACATGTCACAAAAAATATTGAGCTCATTTTTCAGTAGTGACTCATTTATTACAGTTATTGTGGGAGTTTCTTTGATATCTGCATTAATGCCAGCATATCAGAGGAGTGATGTCAAAAGAAGTCTGGTAGCTCAGTGGTATTTTCACCTTGGTGTTCTTTCTCCTGCTGGATGAAAAGGGTTCATTGCTGGTGACCTTTTGCAAAGAAGACAAGTATTGATTTTGTTTTACAGCCTAACAGACAGTTGAAAAAAACCCTCCCCTGTTGCTAAAAAGTAAAAGTGAAGGGGTTCTTATGCTTAACTTCCTGTGCTATATGGAGTCAGCAATCACAAGTATGATAATCCTACAGATAGAATTCTGTGATAGAATTATTGTGAATGTCATGATGCTGAATTGGTTTAAGTAATATTTGGCTATTAAAATGAACATAGGAGTTGGAGGACGCTTGTATTTGCCTGTGGCTTTAAAAATGTGACTCTGTTGCATTTGGGACATGTCATTTTACTGAAATTCATTCAGAACTGCACTTGATTGTTGGCACTTCATTCTCTCTTTCCAACTCCTCTTATTTCCTTTTAGAACAAACTTCATTTTTCATTGGCATTTTTATTACCTTGTGGTGGATGACACCTGAGATGCTGAAAAGAAAGTCTGACTTCATTTTACTTCTCAAAGCACTGCTGTTGTCCACTTATGGAAAGCTTCTGCTAATTCCAGCTGTTATTTGGGAACACGACTACACACCTTTGTGCCTTGTGTTTATAAAAGTGTTTGTCTTGATATCAAACTCTCAGGCAATTAGAGGTACTTTTTTGTGTTTCTTATTTTACTGCATTATGTGTATAGAGTATGTGTGAGAGACTGCTCATGTTACAGAAGTCAGTATTATTGTTGTTATCTTTTTAATCTATATCAGATACAAGACTGAAATAGCTCTAGCTTAAAACAGTGTTACTTAAACTTTAATAGAAAGTGATTGAAACAAAAAAAAAATTTTAAAAAAAGAAGAAAAAAAGCACCTCTTATCTCACCATCATCTCTTTGTATATATGGTGTTCTCTCCACCAGATCCATCTGTTACAATTTGAGAGAACTCATCATGGATCATTGAAACATAAAATAAAATTCTTTTGACTTTCTGAAAAACCAAAATTTCATATTAATTTTATTCATGTCTGTGGAATGCAGACTTTTAACAGATTTGTGTGGTTTCTTATACACACAAATTTATATGAATTCTCATATGAGTTCTATGATCTTAAATGGATAAATTTGTTCTGTTTTCTTTTGCAGTTACTTTGAACTTGAACCGAATACTCCCTTGGTTTGCCATCTTCTTTGGATTAATTTTTGAAAATGGTGTGGTCTGCTTGTTCCAGAAGATGGGATGGGATGTTTGAAATGTCAGCCCAGATATGAAGAAATACCAACAACATGATGCTCATTTTCTAAGAATGATCTCTGCCAGCAGGGTCCAAAACCACTGTTTTTATAGGGATAAAGAAGGTGACAGATAACAAAAAAAACCATCAGAAGTTTGTCTATTTACTGTGCTGAGCCATAAAACTTCAGCCTTAGGTTGTTTATTTTCTCATTAAAAATATGAATGTCTCACTATTCTAACAGTTTTATAAATCTGGCTGCATAGCTGTGGCTGTAAGAAGAAAGGTACACTAAAAAAACCCAGCCCTGCTACCAATCACTGCATTTTGGCAGAAAGAGGAGCATGAATTGTTCCCTTAAGAGGAAGGGAGTCAGTGGAAAAATGTAAAAGCCAAAATTTGTATTTCCACAAATGCAGATTTTCAAAGAGAAAAGTGAACATTTGCAAATAGTTTATTAGAGAAAAGGCAAGTCTTCCAGAGTAAAACTACAGTGGGAAAACCAAGCTGCATTCTCTGGAAAGTTTATGTAATGATCCAAAATAATAAAATATCTAGTTCTAGAGTAATCTCTAGGAATGACAGACTTAAACTGGCTTGAAATTTTGTGTGATCTCATAAATGCTGCTTAGTTCTGAAAGCTGAAGAGAGTGTGAAAGGACTGATCCCCAACATGCGGGGCTGTTCGGGATACCGCTTCTTCTGCATTTAAGTCATGTTCCCCACACCCAGTCCTCATCTGGCTGCACATTCAGTGGAAGCAAAAAGTGAAATATGAGGCCATTCAGCAATAGAGAAGTACTTAAAAAAAACCAAACAGACCAAAATGTTTAGGCCTAAATTAGTGAAGAAACATTTATAGAAGATGTGCACCTTCTTCCTCAGCAGGCAGAAGGAGAGCTAAACGGCCCACACAGGAACTGACAGAATCGGTTTCCACAACATGGTAATAAGGATACAAACCCACTTCAGACCAGTTTCCATTTGTTCCATCCAATATTTAATTCTACTGCTTGAGTTCTGGAAGGGTGTACTATCCATAGGGATTACTTCCATTCTTCATTTTCCTCAGATGCTGTCTCATGTCTGTGTTTTCCAGAATGAATCAAAAAACATTTTGCAACATCCTCAAGTTAATTCCCAACAGGTTTAGAGTAAGTCTAGATTATGACCACAGAAGACATCAAACATGTTTGTCTGATGCAACTGCCCATGCTATGCAAGTTACTTGATCAGAAAAGCAAATGATTGCTGTTTCTTTTTTATTAAGTCAAAGGCTGATAGCACTTTTGTCATTTGTGTTACACTTTGCAATTTTCTGAGCATGTCAGAGAAAGCAAAAAACCCCAAACTGCAACATTTTAAAGTATGTGAGACTCTTGATTTGATTGGTAATAAACTAACTTCCCCAAGTTGAGTCTGTTTTGTCCATGACAGTAACTGGTGAGTGAACTCTCCCTGTCCTTACCTCAACCCGTGAGCCTTTCCTTATATTTTCTCTCCAGTGCCAACTGGGAAGTGACAGAGCAGCTTTGGCGGGCATCTGATGTCCAGACAGGGTCAATCCACCACAACTCTGGATGTCTCTTCAGAAAAATGTGCATGATTTCTAACACCAGTTTTGATTTTCTAACAATGCAACAACTGTGCTTTGGTTTATTCTTAGGTTAGATTTTTTTTTTTTTAAATATTCATCATATGTGTCATGGTTATATATATTCCCCACATCAAATGGGGGTTTTTGGTTTTTTTTAGATATTTGGTCTGGCACTGGTTTCAGTCTAAAGGCTGAGTGAAGCCCATTTAAGTGTAACTAATGCAAGTAATTATATGTAAACATGATCTCAACAGCAGCAAAATTGTAAATACAATGTATATACATTTTATTTGGGGACAGTTTTCTGAAATTAAACTTTATTTTGAATTTTAAAAAACTGATTTCAGGTATTTTCTGAGGGTTTTTTTCCAAACACCAAGAATAGACACGAACACATTCTGAAAGAAGTAGTGTTTACCTATTGTGTCATATACACTGATAAGCTATCAGTTATGCATTCTGTAATCTGCCAGGAGCCACCACTGCCATTACACAACTTTGAAGCAAGAGAAGACAATAAAGAGCTACAGAGCTGTGGAACAAACGCAGGTGTGGTACACGTTCTCAGTCTTCAGAGGCATCATTAGTAGTGCAGGGCATTCAGCATTGTTTGGTGTTAAAGCTACTCATTTACCAGAACCAACATGACAAATACACTAATATTTCATAAATCTAGGGAGAGCTTAAGGACACCCTCTGTACAGGGCAGGTGTCTGCATTTTTTTATGCTTTTGAAAAGGTGTTACATAGGGTGCTTCAGAGAGAACCAAGACTATTTTAAGGTTTTGCCTCTTTACAACCATCACATCTCTCCTGTTTTTTCTCCTTTTTGTCTTTTGAACTCATCTTTTTTCCGGAAACTTTTTGCAATGAAACAGTTACCTGTGCTGGAAGATGGATGGCAAATAGCCCGCCCTTTCTATATATCATCAGTTGCTTCATTAACTTAGAGGAGAGGATTTATTTGAGTTAAAAATACACCAGCCTGCAAGTGAACCTAGAGAAACACTTTGAGTTTTGCTTAGAATCAGAAGGGGTATTGTGGCCTATGGAGCAAATTCAGAACTCCATTGTACAGAGTGCACAGAAGAACCAAGGGTGTTGTTGAGACTTGGATTAAGCAATGGTTTCGTGATTACGCAGTGGGAGCTGGGAACTTAAGCTGGGTCCACAAGTCATGCAACAAGTATTTAGAAATAAGTGTATGCAAAATTGGAGAATTACAGTAAAAGCTAAGGATGGTTAAAAGAGAAAGTAGGAGTCTGGCAGACTTCTACAAAGTTAAGATGACAATAAAAACTAAGGAGATAGCAGCTCAAGAAAACTACGTAAGAAAATATGCAGTATGGGTGTTTATGAGTGTATCATTAAGCAAATATAAAAACATCCTACCCCCAAGTTTACAAATGATGAACTTGAAAGAAGAGTCATATTTAGTGCAGATGTTTTTGTAAAAGTCTAAGTGACGACATAGCAAAAGATGTCTTCCAAGCAGTAAAGTCTATGGGTTTCCCTAGAAAATATACCAGTAACCTCATTACTTCAGTGGTTTGCACTACAGCCTTGAAAATACACTTTTATAAAGCAGAATTACCAATTGTACAGCCATAGAATTAGTCACTGAATAGGCTGAGCTGTGCAACAGCAGAGCTTCTCCCATCATTCTGCATTAGTGTGTGCTGCATTAGGCTTTGCTGGTGCAGGCAAGGGCTACTGTGCATGTGACCTCCTGCACGTACAGACAAGGGAGCCCTTTCTTCCACACAAGTCCTATCTCAGAGGCATATAAGCTGCCATTTGTTACCCTAGTCTTCACCAAACTGACAGTAAAGAAGAACATCTGCACTGGAAAACTATTAGCTGATTTCTCATAAAACAAGCAGGCCCTTGTTTCTCAGGGGCTCGCCTGATTTTGCATTCCTTGAGCCCTCCCCAGTGGGGTGGTGTTAAGCACTGCAGTGCCATCTGGAGTTGATAAGGAAACCACTGTTGATTTCAAAACTGGAAGGAACACACAGACACTCTTACATACATGTTCTTTGATTAATTTTTGTTTTTTAAAATCACAAATTCAAACTTTTAAAAAATGAACATCCATCTTCAGTTTGGAGAAATGTGAGAATGAAATTAGTGATTAAAAACAGGTCACAAAATACTTGCTTTGGTGACTCAGAATCAAGGTCAATTCAAGATAGAAGCCACAAACACTATAGAACACAAATTATTTCAGGACAACATCTCTTTAACACCTAAGTAGTCCCACAAGCTGGGAATATTCTGAGTCCTGTTGAGCTCTGCGAAAATTCATGTTGCAAAAGAGAGAACGAATGCATTCCTCCACTGCTAAAAAATCAATAGGGTTTTTGTTGCTGAATTAATTTGAAACTCAGGTTTCTGCAGTTAAAATTTGCAGGAAGCTATACATACCAAGATTCCCATTTTGTCCCCTGCCTCTTAGCTGTTCTGACCTTCTTAGTCTTTCCAGTAATGCTTACTGTATTACTGAGGTGGCAAGAAAGAAGATATGAACGTAAGGAGCGTCATAAAATCTTTTTCCTAAACATGATCTGCTGTCCTAAATTTGTAAAGCTTCTTTTGAGCTCTGTATAAACAAATGACAGGTCTGCAAAGCAACTAGGAAATACTGCTAATGATGTTTTAATTGCTATTCATTAGAATAATAGATATTGTTTGGGTTTGTTTGGGTTTTTTCCCCTGGGTAAAAATGTGGTTTAAATTCCTTTGCACAGAAGCATAAGAGTGTGAACTTAAGAGTTTTTACGTTGCTGGCTGATGCTGCAATAAATCCAGATGATTCCTTTGATTTCTTACAATCTCTAACTAATTCTGAGGACATTTTTAGGCAAAAGAACTGTTGCCCATAAGCTGCACAGAAGTGCGTGCCATGGATCTCTGAGCACAGGACTGGGGACCTGAATTAAAACCTGAATCCTAATCCTGGCTCTAAGACCGACCAGTACTGTGACCTTGAGCAAGTCATAAATGTGGCTCCATAAAATGATTCTATCTCCACCATCACAGGATTGGGGGGAGGATTAATTTGTTCATGTCTGCTTAGAAAGATGAAAAGCTTTAAGTCCTTTCAGCTGCAGGTTGTTAGGAGTCAGTCAACACCGTGAATGTCAGATATGAAACAGACATGCCAGGAGCCAGAGAACGTGAATATTAAAGGTGACATGCTTAAAGTCCTTATTATACTAAGGGAAGCTTTAATTCTGACCCTCGCTGGCATGCAGTTCTATAATGTACACATCTGAAGACTTCTAGGGGTATATACAGCAAATCACTAATCCCTCATTATGATTTTGAAGTTACTGCAGCTGTTGTGTGCCAAAATAAACCTGAAATTAGTTAAAAATCTTGGAGCAAAGGGAACTGGCACATTAGCTGATCTTACTTTCAGCTACCTAAAAGAAAAAATAAGGTACTTTATTTGACAGTTTGAGACTTTGAGGAAGAAAGCACTGGTACCTTTTGCAGAAAAATATTTCTTTAAAAAATATTACAAACCATTGGTATATTTTCAGTAAACAAATTCAATAACATTGCACAGATTTAAATAAGAAAACAAAACCTCAGCAACACAGAAGCACTTCTACTCACCTTGTACTCCTTCCTCAGACCTGCTTATTCACTCTGTAAGCATCTGTGGGTGTTAGCTTTATAGTGATTCCCTGCCAGGCAAGCTGCAGCCTATCTGATGCTGTCATATATGCATCACTCCTTAACTTTGATCCTTTCTTTGGTCTCTCACTCCACTTCCAGAATAAAGCTTTGGTTCTAACCTTCAAAGCCACATATGTATCATGTCTTGGCTACAGAAGAGATAGGCTCTCTTTCAGTATGACTACAGGATTCTTTTGATCACTGAAAATCAAAAGCCAACAGAAGTGTAATAATAACTAGGAAGAAAACATTTCCCATTGAGAACATACACTGGATAATAACATGCCACATACCAGCACACGAAAAAGTGGCTTGGATTTTGCAGGATAGGGACCAAAAGTGAATGGATCACATTGAGCATATGCCTTATAAATTTTTCCAAAGCAGGAATCTGTTTCCTTCTAAGGACATTTCTCCTACTTAGTAGTGTGAAAATGGCAGATGGATTGCACATCAAGGAAAGCACAATCCATCTCTTACTCATTTTGTCCTGGGAGAGAGCAAAGTGAAAATAAAACACTGATGATTCATGAAGCATTTTTTCAGGAATGGTGGACATTATTTGAACCCTTTTCTTTAGAGAAGCAAATTAACTTTGCTGTGGATGGACGTAATGGCAGGTATTCATTTCCTTACACAACCACACGACAAGACTTTGTACTAAAATTCTCATATCTTTAAATATATTTTGCACTTCTTTAAGTGGATTTCTCCCGAATATAGTTTCCTGCTCAACTGAATTGTGCAATTTATGTAAATGATGGGGGGGGNAAGGTCAATCCTGTTCTTACAGCCTGTGCATTTTCTGCTTTATCTACGTATAAAGTTGTGCAGCATCTGTCTGTTTAAAGGTCCTACATGGAAAGAAAGGGCCACCAGTGAGAAAAGCACCTTCTTCCCACAATAGTTTGATTATTGTGCAACAGAACAGATTGTATCAGTTTAAAAAAAAAAAGTCATGTCCTTGATAAAACAGCATCAGAAGCATGTAGAGATCATGTCTGCCTTCTCTCATTGCTACTCAGCTACTTTTATGTAACAAAATGCCAGCATGGTGATTCTAATCTAATTCAGCTGCACAAGCACTTTGACTGAAAGTTCAGAGAGGTGTTTCTAATCCTCTCCAACACATTGCAATAGAGGACGGCAAAACAGGAAGCCCTCGTGTGCAGATCCTTCCCCACTATAATGGCAGGGTGGAAGGTGCCATCTGTCATTTCATGCCATTATATTGGAAAGTGCTGTCTCCTCTAAACTCCGTGCAGCAGCTGCTCCTGAAGGCTCAGCTCTTTGTCCTGAGCAGGCAGCTGCCTCTGCCACCCCCCTGGGAACAGTTTTGTTTTCACAGAATCAGACAGGGCTAGAAGTGATCTCAGAGGTCATCTGGTCCTTCCGCCAGCCGCTGGGATGGATAGGCATTCCTGACAGATGTTCTCCCTGGCAGACAGAGATTCTGGCTCTCAGAGACCAAACCTAAGCTGCCTTTCCTAAATTAGAAGACTTACCAGCTCCTACTGCTCATAGTGACAGTTTGATGGCTGGTTGTTTTTCAACTACGACCATCTATTCAGGCAATATGACTTCGTGAAAATGCAAGATTTTACTTGAGGAATCCATTGCGAAGATGGTGACTTGGTCTTTTAGAAAGTTTCTGTCCTCCACTTTTATTCTCCAGGTTGCACACTTCCTATTCCCTGCTACCCTCTGCTTAGCCTTGCTAAGCCAGTGACACGAAAATCCATCAAACTCCTTGGCTGCAGGAACACAAAGCATTAAAGATTTCATTTTAAATGAACAAGGCAGCCTGCACGTTTTCAGATCTACTACAGACTTTTTGTAAGGGCATAGGCACTGGGTGACACACCATTAAGCTGAAACAAAAATACAATCAGTGCCTACAAATGAAAGTATTTAATTCAGAGAATGAGAGAATGGATATGGTGCATTGAGATCTCTGTTTCTGGAGAATAAATGCATCAGTACAAACTCCCTCCTAATTTGCAAAAGAAATGGTAGTATAGATTTTCATTAGTGGGCACACTTTAGCAGATGCTTATACAAATAAACATCTGCGGCAATAACGAGATATGCTTGGCTTCTCCAACACTGATTGATGTATTCTGCCCATACACACCTGCATTTGAAAGCACAGAAAAGAGTATTATTCTCTATGAGAAGAAGGGACATTGAAAGCCTAGAACAGTCCTACATTTGCAACAGAAACAGAAAGGACTTTTTGAATGACAGGCTAATGATAAGTGAAAAAAAGTCCTATTGTGTAACCACACAAAGCACTGGAGACAAGACAAACCTATTTACATAGGAGAACTCAGACCTCAAGCAAATCCTGTAAGAAAGGACATGAGACAGAATAAAAGAAATGCATAAAACAGAGATCCTTCTTCCCCACAGAGATTACTGCGAATTTCTACTTTTCTCATTTATCCTTAAGGGTTAATCCTGTATGCAAGCGACTGTGCAATGATGGTCTCCAAAATACACTAGAACTCTGTTCATAAATGTCTTTCCTCTTCTAAAAATGCACACAAATTATACATTGAATAGATGCTATATATTCTATTCTCTCTACAGGTTATATGTATGATGCAAGGTATTTAAGGAAAGGCTTCTCCAATTTGAGCATCATGGTGAAGTATCAGTCAGAGCAAGGGTATTTTAAAGATACAAATCAAGATTGTGTGTGATTTGTACAATACTAACAGAAGAAACGGGAAGAGTAAGACCCTTGGAAAGAATATAGACATGCTGTGTTCATACAGGACAAAAACCAAATGGTAACAGAGCTTTGATATTCTAATGCTATGAGAAATTAATTTTCTCTCTGATTTGATATACTATTTTTTTTCAGCTGATTCTGATAAAATGCCTTTCCCCTATACCAAACTACTTTAATATTTCAGTCATTTACCTTCTGTGCAACATAGCATACAAAAAGTAATATTATTCCACAACCAGACAGCCTTTGATGTTGTTTAGGAGTAATGAAACATGGTTAAAATGTGGTCCTGTTTAAGCCTGTACTTTACCTGTTCAAAACTTCACTTGTTAGTGCACCTCTGCATGCAATGTTTGAATTTTCCAATGTCCATGAGGGTTTTCAATACAAATAATTAGTGCTTTGTTAAAATCAAGATTCAGGTAACCAAAGATACTGTAAAGGGCTGAGAGAAAAAAAACCCAACAAAATGTACTGTCCCTGTCATCCAGGTGCTTTTATAACTGAAGTAACGACCTTATTACACTGCCTCCTTGTAAATGATTTAAAAGGTTCTGCTGTTTGACAAGTCAGAAAAGTTTAAGCAAGAGCTGGTGAGGCTCAGACAGGCAACTTTATTGTTTGTGACAGCGCCTGGTATCCTGAGCCAAAAGGAGCTCACAAACCCTTACTCATGTGTCTAGCCAGGTAATCACAGGGACGTTTCTGACCTGTGGAAGAAATGCTTGTGATTTCTGAAAGTGAGTAGTTAGCACTGTGAGGAGGATTGAACTGCTAACATGAATTTAAGGCAGTGGTTTGACATAGAACTGAATTCTCTGTGCACTAACAATTCCAAACAGTCTGCTTCAGCCACTAAATTTTAGCAATCCATTATTTGCATGGGATTTCTTCTCTCATATTAAACTGAGGAATTCTGAAAGATTACATTCTCTTGAAGACATTATCTTAAAAAATTCTTAGCACAAGTGCATTTAAAATTTGTGGCAAAAGTCCAGAGAAGAGCCAAAATAGTCACAAGTCTGTATATTTCAGGAGTAGATGGCTTTGTGTTTTTAAATTGCATACCAACCTTATCTGAAAAATGTTAATTCTACTGCTAAAAGCACATTCCTCTGAAATCAGATGTGGGCTTCATTACTTAGGGCTGGTTGCTTCCACATTCATAATTAAGTTTTGTGAATAGAAAAGATGAAAGAGAGTGGGCCAAAAACCTAAGGGAAAGAGACTTTTGCAGTGAATACTCATCCCCTCCAAAGTTCCCCTGTCATTTAAAACCAAACAGCCAAACTCACTTCGGACCGAGTCATCTGAGCGAGAACCCCTTGCTAATCCTCATCATTCCTTACGAGGTGCAATAGCCCCACAAGCTGCAGGTGCCAGTCCAGCACACACCCAGCCTCACCTAGGCTTTAATCCTTAGAGCAAATCTGGGTTTTGTGGGGCCATCTCTGCTCTTCCAGACTACCTCAGCTCAGGAGGGTTTGTCCCTGTGCACAGATCCCCCAGGCTCTCTGAGCCACGGCAGAACCTGGCCCTCACAGTAGACCCTGGGTGTTTGTAAAGTTACCTGCACAGCTGGAGTTGCCAGGATCATAGAACAGGCAGTTAAGAGGCTTTACCGCATAGGGAGCTTGGAAACTCAAAGAAAATGTTAAAATCAACAGAAGACGACTTTGCAAATAAGAGAAATCTTTTAACTACTTTGCTAAGGAAACAAACAAGTTATTTCCTTAGGTCATGCAGTGTTGTCTAGAGTTAAATACAGTAACTTCAGATAAACCAAAGATAATGGAAGGAAACATGTACTTCTGAGGAGTTGTTTTCTGAGAAAATGCATGTAGCATATGAAAAGGAATATGAACCTCAAGCTGCTTTGGTAATGTATCTTCTACAGGCAGGCATCACAAAAACAGTGTAAACTCTTTCAAAGTGGCTGAAGGTCACAGAGCTGTACATTGGAGAAAAGACCTGTTGTTAGGGCTCCCTTTGGCATGTACCTGATTAATCCTTCCATTTCACATTCCTCCCCAGCGGTCAGCTGAACAGCACAGTGGAGGAATTAGTTTCCTTTACCCTCAGAGCAATCTAATTCCTCAAGGAAAATGGATGGCTTTAGCTAGGCAGCTAAATAAAATCAAATAAAACACGTTCTTTCCAGTTAAGCAGAAGCGCATACCTTCAACAAATGACTGTCACGTTAAAAATACGTGACAAGTAGCGTAACCCCAGACTCTAAAACAGGTCAAAAAAGGACATGAAAAATCCCCTAAGGTGTCAGCAGCAGAACTAATCAAACATGGGATTTTAAAGAACTCATATTCCAGGACCTCAGCATTTCCTTCCAAACTGTGCCAAGCTCCCACCTCCAGAAACTGTAACACTCCTCCCCACTGCTCTTCCCTTCCAGCATCCCACTAAGTCCTGAAGGCAGCACCTGTGGTGTTTCCGGGCCCCCTTGTTGTATCTGCAGTTTTCATCCTCACTCTCTAAAAGATGTGCTAAGACTCTCCTCCTTCCCACACGCCCCACTGGCACCCAGCACTGTGGTTCCCTGGCTACTGCAGAGCTGCCAGCAGGTGCGTGACCACCCAGCTTTTGCCTTCTGGCAGCCCAGTGGCCAAACAGAAGCCAAAAGGGGAGTCTTACCTGTGATCCTGTCTGAGAAAGGAACAGTAAGTGTCTCTCCTCCTCCAGCTCCAAAATTTTACAAGGCTTCAAAAAACAGAGCAACTCTCCAACTTCTGTCCTATCAGATCTAGTTTATATCAAACAGACTGAGAGAAAATGCCTGGACAGATTTACTGCATAAGCTTTGTTTCCTTAGGATGAAGGCTAAATGTGACACAAAACCTTAGGCTTGTAAATAAGTACTAAGTGCATCAATTATAAAGAGTGTGGGGGCTTTGCAACTCTATTCATTACATTTAAAATTTTGCAGACTGTCTTATTTTCAAGAAATTGTAAACATAATTTTAAAAAAATCAACTTATTTTAAAAGTCACAATTATTTGGCTACCTAAGATTAGGAAATAAATTAATTACAAATATTATCATAATTTTTGCATAATTCTTCTAGTCTTCCAATTTCATGACTACACCAAATATTGTACCAAAGTCTCAACTTTACCAAGCATCTAAACTATGCATAAACTGAGTGCAATTTTTCCCTACCTTCATTGGAAAACTCTTGCTTTGAAACAACATTCATGCTTTTTACAAGTTATTCTACTGACTGCCTACTGCATTTCAGTGCATTAAAGCAGTACCTTTTAGTAGTACATCTGTAGCGTGTATTTGAATACCTCTTTATCTTCGTATGTAGCTGTTCCACAGTATTGGAAGTAAAAGACACTGAGCAGCAATTCTAATTTTAAGAAAAGATTCCTGCTTTGAAGTCCATCCCCACTAAAGTCAATAGCACTGACAGTAACTTCACCAGCTGAAGCTGAACCTAAATGCTCATCTGTTACATTTGCCATGGTATCAGCCACCCATTACTTTTTGGCACCCACTTTCTCCAGAGTGGAGCACTCCTTCCAGACTCTTCGCTTTTTGTAGACTAAGGAAATTTCCAGGGAACTAAAGTGTAATGTAATTATGACAGTATGACTCTGCAGTTGTCATAGCAATTGAATGAGGGTGATATGCTGTTGAAGTAAAAATAAAACTTCAAGTACAGCTAGTGGAGACCTAACAATTATTTCTAACTGCTTTACCACACTTATAGGCCCACTGGAGAAAGGCCAGTGAAGAGTTACCCTGGGTAGATTGCCTTCTGAACTGCTGTACTCAGAGTCTTCCATCTTTGGGCAGGAGGAGCCTGACTGTTCTTGTTTCCTTGTAAACCTGTGTTTTCCTGGGCCTGCTCAGTATTGGGTGTGCTATGTGGGACTGGAAAAGTTCTTCTGGGTAGAGAAGTTTCCAGGAGTTTCTTTCACTATATCCTTAAAAGCTACCCTTAAAAACCTTACGTGTTAAGATGAATTGGGCTCATGGAATCAAAATGGAAAGCTGTGTAGGGATGTGGTTTGGACCATAGGTAGCAAGCTTTTGTAGTAACATGACTCCGTTCCATCGTGTGCACACCGAACTCGGACTTGAAGCTGCCTGCAGCAGTTACTCAGCATTTAAGCTACACTTTCCCACCAAACATCTCTCTTCCAGAGCAATTTCCTTGCTTCATGCCGTTATAATGTGGTAAAGAGATACAGCTCACAACGGCAACACCAGGCATAGAAATCAGCCTCTGGAACAACTGCTTATTGACTTAATAACAAATTTCTTCTTTTTCCAACCTTCATCTGGCTAGCCAGCCCTCATGGCATTTGAGTTTTCCTTACAAATATAGACTATGACTTCTCTCCCACGCAACATGGTGTTATTAAAAGGGACAGGGTGCTGAAAACTTAGCAAGTCCTTATAATCCATCCGGTTTTTCAGTCCAGATGTTGTGGAGTGATGCTTTAAGACTTTTATGCTTCCCTTGGTGCAGAGAATACCAGCCAAATAGTCCATGTTGCCCAAATCACGACCATGATTAGAAACATAAATTGTATCACTTTTTAATTTATGTTAGAGAAAGTACAGTGAATTTTGCTCAAGTCTCTCACCACTGTGATTATTAAGGAATGGCACTGTCTAAAGATCTGTAAAACAGAATCATTAATTTTAGGAGTAGAAACAGGATTTTCTCCTGAATTCGAAAACAAGTAAAATCCAATTAAGACAGAGAAGCAGGAAATTCCATTCCAAATAGAGGTAGGTGGAACCTTTTCCACTGTAATTTAAAAATTGCTTTCTTCAGTCCAGGGTGATGACTAGTCCTAGTTTTCTTATGGGAGGTTTGGGAAGGGGGGTAGGGGTTGTATTCACTGAAAAGGTAAATTAAAATACACACAACATTAAAAAGTTATGCTAAACATCATGCTTTTTATTTTTGGGGAAAGAGCAAGAAAATAGCAGTACTTGAACAGACTAGAAAAAGCCTCATGTAAATACCAAAAGCACAGCAAATTATACTAAAAGCTGATACATTCTTAAGTCAAAGCATAAAGTTGCATGTAAATATGTGTGTGTATATATATTTATACATGTATACACACATAGGCACACAACTTTTAAGTACAGATGTAGCTATCTGGATTATTATTATATCTGTGTTTTCCTTATCATTTAGCTTAGTTTTGGGTGAGTGAAGCAATTAGACCAGAATTAACATTAAAAAAATATCCAACCATTGCCACAGACTAGATTAAGAACTTATACACATACACAATTACAGCACAGTCTTTACTCTTGTGGCCTTTGAATTCCACTAAAACAAGCCAGTTTTAGAGGGAATGCACCCTGGAAGTCTCTTGGCTCTTATCACTGCAACATCCTAGCCTTTGCTAAAAACTAACAGAGGAGCTAACCCAGAATGTGATCTCTAATTCTTCCTGCAAACTGCATGCATGCCAGACATAAACCATGCAAAAACCCTTTGAGGTTTAAGCCCTTAATTATTACCTTGTGTCAAGATTCAGGCACTGTGCTTTACAGCAATCTTCAGAATTAAATTTAAGAAACGAAAATCGCATTGGGAGTTGATTTTACTTAAAATAGAGAAGGGTGAAGACTCAGATAGTTGGCAACTCTCAGCTGATTAAGCATTACACGTACACACTGTGAATTAATAAAAACTTAACCAAGTGCTTTAGCAAGTTCTGAAAACAAAAATAAGTTATATTTCAAAGAACAAGTTAGTATAAAAAGTTTTAACATATGCAAAGTATGTGCTCAAAATACTTATTTCGCATTTTTAAAAAGAGCTGTCGTCTACCTTACAGCAACAAAGTTCACCCAGTATAAAATATTGCAATTTGTCCCATTGTGTCATATGAGAGGTTTCCTTATTCTTCATATGATCAAGAACACTTGCACAAGAGTTCATGTTATTCCAAGCCACATAGTGGCAGACAGACTGTGTTTGAAAATGTGCTTTTACTATGCAGTGCAGTAAAAGCTAAGCAAACCATTTCAGAGCAGCTTTTTAGCAGGTCAAAGAGCTACGTCGATGCAAGAAATCCAGAGAAGAGTATAAAAGTTAATGCCAACTGGCAGTACCAAGAAAGTGAATTAGATCAACAGAAAAAAAAAACCCTGCTGATAACATTCACTATCACATGTACAGCTTGTAAGCTAGGAATAAATTAGCTTAAGGAGAAAAAAAAAATTAACTGTGTAAACAATTCACCCAGTACAAAACTGGATGCAGCCGGTAAGAGCAGAACTAGCTTAGTAGTGCTGAGGATGTGCGTGCATCCAGATGCCTGTTCAAAATGCATTTATCAATGCCACTGACCCCCCTAAAAAATCACCTATAGCTACTTACACCACAGCAGAGGCTTCCCTCCCCCCTTACGAAGTTATTACAACTCAGGAAGTCGCTGCTGTCTTCTATGATTAAAATTCCAGTTATAAGCTACCAATGTTTGTAAGATGAAAACACCCACCTTGCAAATTAAATTGAAAACTCTTGTCAAGCATGTCTGAAGACTCTTCAAAAGTTAAAGTACAGCACTTTGCTCAAGTGGTATTTGCATGAGTAACTTGTACTGACAGCCTGTTAAAATAAGAGAATTTAACACAACTCGGGGTAGCTGGGTGTTCCTCCTCGGGAAGAGGGATCCATACAAATTCCAGTCGTTCTTGTTGAGGTGTGTTACAGGGAGAGAAGGACAAAAGAACCTCAAGATCAGTCAGCCTCGAGGGGAATCTTCCTGCTTCTAGAAGTATTCCTCCTCTTCATCAAAAAATCCGTTTTCCAGGGCATACGAGCAGTCTGCGTTAGAGTCAGCTTGGCAGGCACCTTTGTATTCTTGAATGGATTCGTACAGGGAGTAGAGCTGACACAGCAATGACATATCCAGCTGCCGAAGGCCAACCTGAAGGGGGAACAATTCAAACAATCATTACTACAATTGTCTTTTTATGGCTGCATAATGCTATGTATCTTTTGTTGCTACACAAGAGGTTCAAGCTTCTTTCCACCTTGAACGGTTATGAAATATGAAAGTAAAATTCCCTTTCTAAGGTGGCAGATGCCCCACGGGATAAACTGGACCAAAGAACAAGGAACAATGTGATGCAATAGTGCAGAACAAATACAGTGTTCTTCAAAATGTTGTATTACAACGCTGTGCTTAACTTCCAATAAGCAGTTCACTCCTATTGGAACCATGGCAGACAAAAGTCTATAGTCCTCATTATGCAAGGGAGATATTTTTCCAGAAACACTGTGTGTCTTTCACACATCTTTCTCTCACAGCATCACAGGAGCTCTGTTTTTCTTTAAAACGGCCTAGAGTAGAAGTTTTAAATGGGACTCTGGTTTTCCTACTTCCCAGCTAAGTAGTTCCACTGTAATTTTCTTTTCTATATTGACATACATAGGCATCTGACAAAGCCAGGTACATCTAGCACAATACAGCACGCTACTTTCAGGCAGCAAAACTAAAACAGGAGTGACACAAGGACATGTCATGTCTTTCAAATCTTCAGAGTATTTTCATTTGCCACTCAAGCATAGGCTTGATTTAAGCACCTCTAATATTTTGGTCCTTAAGCTTCTCAAATGTTAGTTCCAGAGCTAATTCAAGATTTGGAAAACCATTTTAAAAAGGCTGCCTTGTGGTCTTTATGGCAGGTACAAAGCCAGTATGTTGCACTGCAAAGTGAAATAAAGCTACTCATTTAACTCAATTCAGTCTCCCTCTCAGGCAACAAATGGAGAATTCACTTGACAATGTCACCTATCCAAGTCAGATCAAATTACAACAAGATTTTGTCTCACAGCAAATTAAAACCACTACTCAAATAGAGATTTTAGAGAAATGGCCATTTCAGCCTTATTTATCAAGGAAGTGTTGACAGGCTGTTTCTAGTGAGCCTCAGTTCCATCAAATAAAGTTTTTGCCACAACTTATGTCAAGAGGAAATAAATAAATAAATAAATAACATTAGCAGCCTTTACTGTGACCTGAACACCAGGCTATATTTTACTCAGAACAAGAACTCTTATCTCAAAAATCTCTCCTTATGCTTCTAAATTCCCAGGACAGATACACTCAGGACACAAGAAAACCACAAGAAGCTAGCATGAAGATCTTACTCTGACACTGCTGAACTACCCTACCAGCAGCTCTTTCTGAAGGTGAGGAGAAAAAAAATATCATACACCACAATGCCACTGAGAAAAACAGGGTATGGCATCTTTCAAGAACACCACAAATTACATGGTGACATCATGAAGCCAAACCATGACATCCTGCACAGGCTAAATGTGAAGACTTTAGGACAAGTCACGGAACACCCTGCTAGCTGCCAGGACATGACAGGTAAGTCTTTCCACCACCTCAGATCTATGCTACTTTTCTTACCAATCTTCCTTTGTAACCTAAACAAACTGCTCACCTCAGGTAAGAAAGGATGCTGTGAAGCTGGACCCAACACTATGACATGCAAACATGAGATCGACCTAGCAGACTTGCATGAGAGCTGAATGTTTGAGGGACAAGCCTGTTTGAAGGAACAGTCCAGAACTGTTCAAAAAGCAATCAGGAGTGAGTTGAGCTAAAAAAGTCAACCTGAAGACAGGTGATCTTTGTCTCCCAAGGCAAGTGGGAGCATTTTCACCAGCAGCTCTCCTGTTTCAGCTCCATAAAGGACTTCAGCACTTTCTGTGAAGTTCAATTCTACTGACTGCCAAGCACAAACTTCAAGGGAAAAATTGCTCAGCAGAATTAACATAACAGGTCTTAGAACCAAATGGTTATGTTTACTATCTTATTTTTCTGTTGCTGCCACTAGCATCAAACAATCAAACAAGAAGCCTAGTGAGAATGCAGCCTCTTCAAAACTTTCAAGTATGATCCCCGAGGTAAGAAAAGCCTGAAGAAATGTCCAACCCTGACAGCATTTGCACAGTTTTTAATGCCAGCCAAGCTGCATTTGACTCCTGATAAGGCAACCTATAGCACATAGTTCCATGCAATCACCTCTGTTCCTCACGATCATAGTTCTGAAATTACTTCTCCTTTCCTCCCTCTCCAAAGCATCCAAGTCCATCCCTTTCTCAGCTTTAAAAACTTACATACACAGTACTTTGCTTGATCCTGCATGGAAAGATAGTGCCATGCATTTCTTCCTCACTCACTATGGAAAATTTAAAGCAAACCCATTACTCAATAAAAATTGTATCTTTGCTGCAAGAAAGTGCATTCAATATCAGTAATAAAGTGCTTTTATCTTCTCGATGAAAGGCAGCCTTTTAGTACACAAGAATCTCTCTAATTTGTACTGCCCACAAAAAAAGTACAGCTGGAACCAAGGAGCCTGTTGCTTCAAAGTCTTTGATGTGTTTAGATGTATCTTTTTCTTCAGAAATATTCTATCAAATTATCATCAAGGATAACAGCGTATTAAAGGAAAGTGTAAAAGAGAAGTCTAGTTATCAAATGACTTTGAGAAGTATCTCATTTGCTTTCCCATAAGGAAAAAAATAGATTAGACTTGTCTAATGAGTTATCTTTGCTTTCTTGGAAAGGCTTAAGACGACTAAGACCGTATGTCCTTGTTTCCCTTCACAGCATTGCAGAAGAAAGCCCTGGCAGTCGACAGACACCCATTCTTCCTGAGCTTTAACGCAAACTGGCAACTCTAATACACAGTTTTAAGAATTATCTCTAACTGTTGAAACACTGGTGGCAGACTAAGTCCTGTCCTTCTAAATCCACAGAAGGACCTTTCAAAAGAGCTTCTTGCTCTTGAAGGTCCTCAAGCACCTTTTTAGCCTGAGAAAATCAGTCCTGAACCAGGCAGATTTCCTGCAGTATCCTATTTTATATGCTTCATAGAGTTATTAGAGTTGGAGGAGACCTTTGGAGATCATCCAGTCCAACCCTCCTGCCAAGGCAGGGTCACCTCGAGCAGGGGACACAGGAATACTCCCAGGTGGGTTTTGAATGTCTCTAGACAGGCAGACTCCACGAGCTCCCTGGGCAGCCTGTTCCAGTGCTCTGCCACCCTCCATGTAAAGAAGCTCTTCCTCATGTTGAGGTGGAACTTCTTGTGTTTTAGTTTGTGGCCACTGCTCTTCACCCTGTTGCTGGGCACCACTAAAAAGAGTCTCTACACAACCCTCTTGACACTCACCTCTGTGATATTTATATACATTAATGAGATTCTCTCTTCTCTAGACTAAACAGGCCCATCTCCCGCAGTCTCTCTTCACAAGAAAGATGCTCCAGCCCCCTAATTATCTTTGTGGCTCTCCGCTGGACCCTCTCCGGCAGCTCCTTGTCTTTCTTGTACTGATTCTTTAGAATCCTCAGCGCGCAAGGCTTAGGCTATTATTAGTCATTACAGCTGCAGCTTGCACCAGCAAAGCACCAACACCCAATTAGTGTTTAATCAAAAGGTGCGCCAGGTCGCCCGGAAGAATTTCGCTATAATAACGCTGTGCTACAGGATCAAAACAGAGTCCTGTAGAAAACTACGCCTAATCACAGCCACTTGGGCTGCACGAAGCAGTGCCGACAACAGGGGTATTTCAAAACGCCAGCCTTTCAGCGGGGTGCCGGGTCGCGGTGGGTGCGTGCCGAAGGGCGCGGTAAGCGGCTCCCCATCCGCACCCGGAGCGGCCCCGCCGCCCCCGGTACTGGCAGCCGGGCCGGGTTACAGGGGCTGCACCGGCCCGAGCCGCCCGCGCCCACCGGGGCTGGAGCCGGGGCGCCGTTCTGGCCCCGGGGAGGTGGCGGCGCCCCCGCCGCCGCTCGCCACGTCCGCCGCCCCCGCC
>VZRR01003011.1:165548-192911 GCA_013398015.1 Oreocharis arfaki
CCCGCCCCGCCTCCGGGCCGGGCGGGGGCGGGGGAGCCGCGCGGGGCTGGCGGAGGGAAGGGAGGGAGCGGAGCGGGGGCGGTGGTGCCGGAGGCGTCGCGCTGCAGGTGCCCCGAGTCGGGGCCGGGGCCACGTTTAGCCGCCGCGCCACGACCGCTTTGTTTGAGCCGAGGCGAGTCCCTCCGGGCGAGGCCTCAGCCTGTGCCCCGCAGAAACATCACCGCGGCAGCGCTCTGTCCCCGGGCACGGGGAGGCAGAAGGGCCCTGCGCCAACGGCGCTGAACCTCCGGGCTCCGCCCGGGGGCCAGGGGAGGGATGAAGCGCAGTGAAAGCAAGCATGAAAGCAGATTAACTGCTATAGGCGGAGGGTGACCAGTTCTTCTGTGGCGATGGTGTTACATCAGTCGCCTGAGACCGGGAGACAGCTCTCCCTTTCCAGCAAGATGTTTCTTTCTGCCCTGGTTTGAGCTGGGATAGATGTCTTCTCAGTAGCTAGTACAGTGCTGTGTTTTTGATTTGGAATGAGAATAATGTTGATAACATACTGATGCTTTGATTTTTGCTAAGTCGTGTTTATCCTAAGTAAAGGAGTCTTTTTTGTCTCTGTGTGCCTGTCTCATGGTCTACCGGGGAAAAGGTACACAAAAGAAACTGAGAGGGAGCATAGCCGTGACAGGTGACCCAAACTGGCCAAAGGGATATTCACCTTTTTTATTTGTGCTTTGTTTTCAATTATTAAACTGGTCTTATCTCAGCTTACAAGTTTTGATTCTGATTCTCCTTTCCATTCCACTGGGGTAGCAGGGGAGCTGAGAGAGCAGCTGTGGTGTTTGATTTCCAGCTGGGCTTAATCCATGACATTTTCACATCCCCACAGCCAAGTTTTGTACCAAAAGTGTTTTATCTCCAAGCATTGCAGCTACACAAACCTAGGTCTATCTGCTCTGTGAGTCAAATTGCTCAATCTGATAGTTAGCTTGCTGTCTGTCTTCCAGCTTTATTCATGGAGTGGGTTATTGCTCTGCTTTACAGAAATACCCACGTGATTTCCTGAGAAGACTGTGAAGAGGGAGCTGTGCTCCGGGACGGGGGATGTGGCATGGGAATCCCCAAAACTGCCAGTGCAGCCACAGCTCTGGTACCTCAGCAATACAACCTCAATGTGCCAGCTCTGATTTTGTGCCTTTCATGCTTCCCCCCTTTCTCCTTGACATGTTTGCATCTCTGGAGTCTCTTGGAAAAAAGAATTAGGGCAGTTTTGGATTATTCAAACCAGAGCAGGGTATAAAATTGGAGTTGCGGGAATATGCTGCCATTACAAAGCCAGATTGTTTTAGAGGTGCCTTCCTATTCCCATGACCCTGCTTTGTTTGTGGGGTTTTGTCTTCAAGAAATACCCAGATATGGTGATTTTGAGTTAAGCCTTTACATACTTTCAGTTTTGTTCCCAGACTCGCATGGCGTTTTCATGGTTTAAATGTCATCAGACCCTGTGACAATTGTTTGCAAACTGCTTACAGTGGAGGAAGCTTTTGCCAATGTTTGTTCATGTTTACATGCCACATTAGGGATTGATTTTTCAGACAGCCTGATGTGCTTTTTAATGCTTTTTGCACTGGAGAAGGCTTCTTCCCCCCCCAGGCATGATGCTACTTCTGCCCAGGTTGATTGTGAAAAAATACAATTGTGCTGATAGCTGTTATGAAACTAAAGGCATTTTAAACCATCCTTATGTAGATTAAAAGTGTCAACAAACCCCTCATCCTTCCAGGCCAAGGGTGCCTGACTGGAAAAACATTGTTTTGGTTTGCTAAGGAAGTACACACTGTTCTATCGTCCTGCTTATTAGCAAATGCATTTATTTGTTCTCCTTCCATCATCCCCCTCTTTTTTCTCCCAGATGACAACTATTTGGAAAAGCTTGTGGGTATTATTTTATCTAGACCACCTTATCTTAATTTTTTTTCAGTTTGCCTGATCACATTAAATTCTGAGTGCATTTTCTTCACACTTGTGTCCTTTAGGCGCCTTGTTGCCATGTTTACCACTGCAAAGATCATTATGCTGTCTTACTGCTCATCTTTGTAATCTGAAAAAGAAAAAAAAAACTTTTTGGGTTTTCACTGACCCTTCTCTCAACTGGCAACCTTATCTAGCCTTCATTCATACTAAATTCATAACTATCCTTTAAAATCTAAATCTTCTGCTTTACTTATTCTGACCTAGTTACAACATGGTGATAATGGAAGCTGGAGTCTTTTGCAGTTATGTCTTTTGGTTATGAAGCAAGCTTTTGTTGGCTATATAGATCTCTTGGTCTTTGTTGGTTCCCAGAATTGAACTACAGAAACTTGTTACTTGTCAAAACTGATCTTTGCTAAGGACGTTGCCTCAAAAAACCCCACATGAAAAATACATGTCGCTATGTCATAAAGAGTTAGGAAGTTCCAGAGGAGTGGTGTCCCATACCATCTCCTTACAGAAATGCATTACAGCATGGTTTTAATTTATATTTTCATGTGTGATGTTTTACTTTTCCTAATTCATTCGGAGGATACACAATGCCTGTGTATCATTTGTGCATCATTTACTAACAATCCTCTCTTCGGGTGTGGTGATCTATATGCATTATAGCCTCCCTTGAATTGATACATTAAGACTGGTCCCTACAGCCTTTTCTCTGATGCTCTCCCCTCTAATAACTGAGTTATCTACAGATGTTAATGGAATTCCTCATTATGACAGCCCTGTGTTAGAAGGTAGTATTGTTCTCCACATTGGAATGAGGACACGAGGACATGGTGAGCTGAAGGTAGGTCGTGATAAAAAACATTGACTAATTTTAAATGCCTGGTTTGTGATTCATTGGGATGATTTTCCACCCAACAGAACTGACAAAAGGACATGTGCCTCTGCTGCAAGCTACTCTGCACAGAGCAGCACCTTTGCTTAAAGCTACCTTTATAAGAAATTTAAGGTAATACTCCAGAGTTTGCAGCAAAGTGGCATGTGTCACATTTCATCAGCTGTGCATCAGGGGTATCTTAAAACTTGCTAAACAAGACACACCAGGGTCAGTATCCTTTTTGTGTTGGGAAGATGTCTCTCATTGGGTTAGCTTGCAGTCAGAATTACTTGTCAAGGACCAGTCAGGATCCAGATACCACACACTAGGCATATTAAGACAAATTAATAATTAGTTGCACATGCTTTCCTCTTCCATTTGCCCCCGTAGTTAAAGTGCCTGAACACACTCTGTTTCTCATGAGGCCTATGGCTTTTATCACTGATGTGGATGAATGGAGATCAGACTGTTCCATGGTGCTTTGGGAATGATGAGAAACTCAGCCACTTGATGGAAGAGAATTTAGGGTATAATTGGAACCTGATATATGGTGCCATATAGTGGTACATCCAAAGAGAAATTAGATTTTCAGCTAAAGATCATTCAACTCTTATGCATAATTTTTCATCAGTTTTAAATAAAAATGGTCCTAATTTTGACACTTTTTTCCCAGGTATATTTTTATATCCCTGCCTAAAAGGTGAAACTCTAAGTATATTCTAGCACATATTACAGGGGCTTTCAGCTAGGCCCCTAGCAAAGTGGTGTCCTCAGATCTAGAGGAGAGATCCTCCTATTTAGGCTACCTGAGTGAACAGGAGCAATAGAGGGCTCTTACCTATTTATTAGGTCTGCTACCTCATAGATACTCAAGAAAGACACTTCAGTCTTTGCAGGGTTCAGAACAAAGTGCTAGAAACACAAATATGGAGGCTTGGGGATCCAAGCTCCAATTTAAAGTTCCTGATGAAATGTATTCTCGTGGCTGTAAACCCTGGTACCTGCCACTTGCTCTCTCAGCCTGCTGCTGTTGCCCTTGTTGTTGGTCTTTCACCAGATCCTGTCCTTGTCCTGGCACAGCTCCTGTTCCAAAGCAATGTCCCCTAGCTATGGTCTCCAATGCCATTGTTCCTATCCCTGCCTTCTCTTGCTTCAGCTGCCACATATGGATGCTCAATCTGTCTCTGGAGAGGGATCCTGGACAAAGAAATCCCAGGCCCTTTATACCCTCACAGTCTGTGCACCAGATCTTCATATGCCTTGCACCTCTGGGTCCATGGCAATTTATGGGGTCTTCCAACACGTCATTGAAGTCCTTCTCCGTGCCCACGTGGGCAGTTCTTATCTTACGGCTTGGGCCAGCCTTGGGGCCCTCCAGGTTCTCAGTGCTTATCTGAAGATAACCAGTCTTTGTTTATCCTCTGCTTAGCCATTCATGTTAACAAAGAGTTCATTTAGAGTTCACCTATGCTAATTTTTGAGTAGGACCCACACATGTTAAGCTGTAAGCAAGTTACAGTTAAACTTATACCTACACAATTAATTTCTAATTTTCTATAAGTAAACTTATTTTATTCCTCAGCACTCTTGCTGATGCGTTCCTAAGCTTCTCTGCTGTATCTGATGCTACCCTTTAGCCTGCTGCAGTGAAGTCAGACTGCTAATTCTTCCTTTTTCATGGAGAAACAAAACAAAACAAAAATTTAACAACAGGAGAGAGAATGTGTCTAGGGCATGGGGTTAGGCATGACAGAAAGGTTGTTAGGACTGGGCAAAGCAAGGGCAATAGATTCAGCAGGAATCAGAGGCTACACGGAGTGACTGAAAAAGGGTGTGTTAGTAACTGTTTCATCACTGATGGCAAGTCCCAGCCAGCAATAATGTACATGTAGGGTTTTGGTCTTCTTATGGGGTTTGTTTTTTTGTTGTTGGGTTGTTGGTTTGGTTTGGTTTTTTTAAGTGGCGGCAACCCAAAGCAGAGTTGTCATTCCCCTCTCCTTTTCACAATGAGGATGGTATGGATTTTGAACCAATTTGTGCCCATCAGTTAAAGCAGTGAGAAGCAGTATGGAAAACTGAAGAGCATGTGCATATGGCAAATAGGCAGTTACATTTCTGCAATGATGAGTAGACTAATTCCTCTCTCTCACTGTATTTTTTTACACTGCAGTCAGTTCCAAGTGCTGCTGTTTTGTGTTGTGAAGGGGAAAAAAAGGCTCAAAAGTCTGTACTTTCATATCAAAAATTCTGGTTCAGGATTAAAGGAAGGATCATGCTAAGGAGAAATAAGGACTGGATCTGAAAATAAAGTTGATGGGAACTCCAGTTGAGGTAACCAACTGTTTGTTTTCCTGATGATGTCAAAACATGGTTTGTTCATATCTCTGTTTAACCTTAGATCAAAATATAAATCTTCTCCACAGTACATCACTCAGTGCATTGCAACATGGGTTTTAAAATCTCCTTATTCTGTCCTCTCACTTTATTAAATTAGATGTAGTGGTATCAGTCTTTTTTCCCCCTATCTCTCCAGCCTCATAGATTCTTACCCATTATGTGAACTCTAGAAAAAAAGAATTGTGATTTAGACCACACCAAATTAATAATCCTATAATGTATCCTTGTTTTCAGGAGTTCTGTTGTAATTAAGAAAGAAAACCATTTTAGTATTTCTTATCAGCTGGTAATAAATCCTCCAAAATGAAATGAGAAACAATGGTAGGCTGTAGGACTTAATAATTTCAGTATTTTATGAAAATTCATAGCCATGAAAGAATCCAGCAGAGTTTGTGAGGTAACTGTAATAAACTAGCCTCATGCCCACAGTTCTTAATGGCTCTGAACATCTTTCCCCATCTCCTTTTGCTGTGTCAAAAATACAAAAGAAAAGAAGGACTTCAAAACACTTTGGGATATTTTTCCCCTCTTTCCTCTGAGTTCAGCTTAGTTCTGATAAGCATTTGCCTCTTCCAAAAGATGGTTTGAGGGGGCATTTATTACCAGTCTCTGTGGTTAGTTCAGTTTGTTAGCCTCACAGCAACTCACTTCTTACTCTCAACAGTCTGACTTGACTTACACTAACAGCTTTCCAGAATCTGATTACTGAAAGCAGATCTCCAGGGGATCAGAGCTACAGGCTTTAAGGGTATTTGTCTTATTATCCCAGTGACACTGAGCAGACCCTTTCCTTTAGTGAGATCTGCATTGGGGTCAGATCTGGAGGATGCCATCTAAGCTGGGCTGAGGTCATTTGAGGTAAAAATGATGGGAGTTCTAAATCTGCAGGCGGAACGGCACAGCAGAAAGCAAGCTGCTGAGCAGGAATGGCTGCGGGTGCACAGAAGTAGGAAGGACATGTGCTTGTAGAGTGCAGTATATTGCAGATTCTCTAGCAATTTGTATCTGCCTCGAAGCCTTTTTGATTGAGGAATGGTCATTGGTAATTTTTAAAAAGAATTCTTTATTTCTCTGCAAAATGGTCATTTGGAAACTAATGTGGAAGTTCCTATGTACTATTATGTCAGCTGATGTTAGCAAAGAGATCATATTTCTTGCTTCTTTCTTCTGTGTTCTCCCTTAGGAAATGTGTATATGAGATTTTTTTTTTTCCAGGCTGAATATGGAAATCTGTTAGATAACATATTTTCACAAGATAGATGTAGATTACACTGCTCAGGAGATAAACATTTCTCTTCAGCTGTAAATGGCTGTAATGCTGGCTGGGTGGGGGGGCAATTTAATACAATTTGATATTCAGATGTACCTGTGTTCTTGTAAAATGACCTTTCCTCTCCTGCAGTGCAAGTAGACAGATTTGCAGCTGAACAGACTTGCTGAATAATTAAGTTCAAAACTGAGGCCATAAAAAACCCCAGTTCATACACTTCAGTTCAGCTGGTCCCAATGCCATTGTCCCATACTGCCCTCCGCCTGCCCGGAGCTCTGCCTGCTGGTGCAAAAAGGCTGCACTCCTCTGCAGGCCCTCAGAAGGGAGAGTGATGAGCAAATTTCAGGAGGGCCTCTTCCTTGCAGCAGCTGGGGTTGCACAGGATGGATGAGGCTACAGCGATGCCTGGGAGCACAGCATCCAGCCGAATCGAGGCCAGGCCAGTGCTTGGGGGGAGCATCCTTGTGTGGACCTGGATCTCCTTGCCTTGCGCTGAAATTGAGCCACCTCTGAGGTAGGACAGGGGAAATCATTTAATAGTGTGTAACACTATTTCTAAACAGTTTAGAGGAGAAAGGTACTCTCTGTAATTGAAAGTTCATTTAGGTAGAGAGAATGTAATTACCTGGTGCAGGAGGTAGAGGAGCAAAACTATTGTGTCTCTCTGATGAAAGCAGTCATCAGTTGTTTAATGGCCAACAAGTGACTAGGATTTATGTTTCGTATTTCATACAAGAACAGCACATTCAGCAGCCCCAGTGACCCCCAAATTCAGTGCAGGGACACTCAGTAATAACTGACTCAGAGGCAGATGTTCTACTAGCTGAACTATGATCATTGCTTCTTGCAGCATTTTAGTTTGTAGCACGCAAACAGCAACAAGTTTGGGCCTTATTTCATATGGGCAACCTACTTTTGTAATGGTACAGACAAAGGAATAATTTGAAATACTGTCAGTATTTTAAAATGAAATACATTCTATGCAGCAAACATAATGCTTGAAAATAACTTCTTGGTGTAAGTACATGATACCAGATTTTTACCTGACATGAACCTGGCAGAGAAATTGTATCAAAGCAGTTCACAGTTCAGATAGTCTGAAAACTATCCACCCCTCTCTTTTCCCCTTCTTCTCTATTAGAAAAGCCCCTCTCAGGCAGTGCAGACTGTGTGGTTGTTTCTCTGTCTCCTGCCCAAGAACTGTATGTGCCTGCCAGGAGGGAGGGTGATCCTTCTCAGCACGTGCTGAGCTCATGTGCCTCTCAACACAATCATGCTTTTCAGTTTATTGCAGACATGATTGTCCCAGACTGACATGTGGACTGAAAGAAACCCATCCAGCTCACTGGGGGATCCAAAGGCTCAGTTCATCTTCTCTCCTTGAAGTCCCTCGAGCTTTTCAGAGTTCTTCATTGGTAGAGACATTGGGGAATAACTGTAATGCCAACAGCTGTCATTGCCAGGTGGGAATTGTGCTGGAGTGCAGCAGTTCCTGCACACACCTTAGGCATCTGCTGCAACACCGGAGACAACTCACATGTGACAGGATCAAACCATATAATAATCCAGTCAATTCTTTGTCATTTTACAACATGGTGCCATCTGGAGCATGGCACAGAGAGAGCCTAACCCGAAAAGCAATCTACGGTAAATGTTGAGGTTGCAAAAGGAAATGAAAACTTAAAGTAAAACAAAAGACTAAAACCTCTGCAGGGGGAAATGAGACAGCAAATATCCGCAAAGAGGGGAAGCTGCTAAGTCTAAACATCGGTGCTGGAAATGAGATCAGATCAAGCTGATCCCTAATCAGTCCCTGACAGGAACAAACAGGTATACAAATGAGTTGGAGAGAAAAACAAGGATTTATGAAGTATTTTTGGCAAGTCTGGAAAAATAAGAGTCATTCCATTTGGCAAATGAAATCTAAAGGCTTCTTCGCTTTTCTCTGTTGAGTTGTCCAGGGAAGATGGAAGCCTACAGAGACTGTCCGAACAGGAACCATCAAAACCACAATTGCTATCAAGTCAAACACTTGCTGTGAAAATAAGTCAGTTCTGAGGCACATCAATCACTTTATTTCCACTCACATCCCTAAAGAATACTAAGGAGATAGAAGTGGTGCAGACCTTTTGAAGATCTTGAGTTTACAGGTTGGACAGGCAAAAGCAACTTGTTCCTTCTTAGTCTCCTTTCTCTCTTTGCTTCTGTTTTAGAAAACTGTGACAAGATAAACAAAATGTAATTTATACAAGGCCACAAACACCTACACTATGAGAAAAAAGATGTGGAGTCCAAGGTATACATGTTTTGAGTTCAACTTACTGTTTTTATATCACTTTCAGAGTGCAATTGCTCTTTAATTATGAGTTTTCAGAACTTTTTGGAATACCAGTGACCTGGAATAACTTTTAGATATCTCAAAATTATTGTCAGTTTTCAGAAAAAAAAAATCAAGAACCATCTCTTTTATGTTTCAATGATTATGAAAACTTTTAGAATAGAATGAACATAATTTTGTCAGTGCTTTGAAAATAGGTTACTTGCGTCCTGTGGCACTCACTCTTTTGATGAAGACATTTATATTTATCAACTTTAATCTTGTCAAATCATGCTTTGCTCTGATATTGCTTTGAGGTAGAGAGAGAAAGAGGTAAAATGATAATTTTATATCACTTTGGTGAACTATCATAGATCAGATGATGAACAGTAACTCATAAATACAATGATTTTTTAATGATTTCAGAGCTGAAATACCTTGCTGTCCCTGCTCTAAACTTGATTCTGAAAATGAATTACTTTTAATTCTCATTCATTTAATGAAATATCAACAAAGCCATAGCTAGCTAAAACTGCAAGAAATGTGCAATTTAAGATATTTTCCAAAACTTTCTAAGGAAGATGCTTCCTGATACGTTCTGGAGACCTCTGGCATTCCTAGAATAAGCCCCACGAGGCTTGATCCAAATCTCACGGAATTTAGTGTCGGTCTGTCCAGCGGCTTCAGCTGTAGAGAGAATTGTGTTAGATCCCGCGTCTGAAGCAGCGCGAGGCCCGTGCATGTGCTGCTCGTTGGTGCTCAGCCTCAAAGATGAGCCCATGTCGGTTTTTAGTGGAGGCAGCAACCTGGCTGTCAAATGCATCCCCAGAGCAGCAATGACTCTTAGAGCTGTTGGTGTTACATGAACACAGCACAGTAGAGCCAAATCAGTGCACTGGGGGATTTTTGAAGCCAGCACCAGATGCATCTCTATTGTCAAGGGAGGTATGGCCTCTCTAGCTTTTAAGCCTGTACGTCCACACTGTCCTGAACTACAGCTTGGGCTGTTTGCGGGGGGAAAATGGGTTTTTTGGCACTAATGCAAACCTGTGACATAACAGCCTGAGATAGGCTGCTGAATCAGTGCAGTGATAGTTTTTAGGGTTTCTTGTTTCACCTGTGGAAGAAAAAAGCTGGAAACGGTTGATCACACAGATCGTTGGGACCAACTACTTCTCTCTGCTCTTAAAAAGTGACCCAATGTCTGTGGTGTCTGAATGTTGGATGTTTCAGAGAAGAGCTGACAAAGCTTGACGCTTTTCCTTAGGGGACCTCGGTCTTCAGAGCAATACCAATTTACCAGATAGACCTGGGAGGTGCATAATAATCACAAAAAAAGGATCAAGAAAGATGGTGTTATTTGTAATACTAGCCTGTGTAAAGGACACAATCGCTTTTTAAGAGAAAATGTGGGGAACTTGAAGACGGCTTTCATCAAGCAGTATTAGTGAAGTTTTATCACATTTCATAAACAAACACTAAATGTGTAGATTTTTTTTTAGCTGAGGGAAAGAACTTAATGTGTGATTTACAACTGCTGTTTTTGATATTGGCAGCGATATGAGACAATCTGAAGAACTGCAGGTGACCATGTCCTGGATTACTGATGTATGATAACATCAGTGTTTCGCTGCCAAATGCCCACGTTGTGCAGGTAAGATGTTTTTACTCATGTCTTAGTTGATTTTCACACTATTGCTCCATCTTGCTGATACATTTGGGAGCGGTTCAGCCTTTCTCAGTTTAGATCTTCATCTTCTCAGGAGTTTGTTTTGGGTTGGTTTTGGCTTTCTGTTTTGTTCTGTGGGGGTTTCTTGCTTGGTTTTAATTTTTAACAGCCATATAACAATGCCTTTACCATCGCAGACTGAAAGGCTTGGTTTTATATAATCACTCCTTTTCCTCAAAACATCTCCTGGAAGTGTTAAGTGCACTGCCACACTCATTTGAACCTCAGTGTAGCAGTTAGGTTGCATAACGCACTTCTCTAAATCAACTTGAGCAGATGGGAAGGAAAATAGCTTGAGCTAGCACAGCAAAACTCCCCTTGGGCACTTTTCAGATGGTGGTGGAAGTGCAGCCTGGCAATGCCCTACTGTCTTTATTTTGTCCTCTTGAATGACAGAGGCAGCCTAGCCTGAACGAAGAATTATTCCCCCTGGCTCTTCCTCTCCTCCCAGTTTACACTGGTAGCACTGTACAACTACGTACTTTTAAACTTCACTTGTGTGGTAATTTTTCTCAGTCATCACACATTGCTTCATTTCTACTGGTATTTAGGCAAAAAAGAGAGAAGATAAACAAAAAACTAAATACTCAAATGAGATATAAACAAGAAAGACATAGGTTAAAATGTGATTTAAAATAGTGGCATTAGTAAGTCTTTTTTTATTCTTATCAGGTAGGAAGCCCACAGCTGTATGGAGAAATTAAACCTTGTCAGTTTATTAAAACTCTGTGATTGCCACTGGTTAATTTATCACAAACAGAAGGAAGGGAACACTACGAAGTGAGGCTAAATGCATCACTTAATTCAACCTCCCTGTAATCGTGGAAGTCATGAATTTGTGTTTAGCTGGCATCATCTGTTCTCTGGTGTAGAAGCAAATGGTTATATAAAAACGATGCAAAAATTGAGTTAGAACTGACTGTTTTAATGGACCTTTAGAGAAAACAAGCTCCATGTTAAGACAGTTGTAACAGAATCCATTGGTTTTGAGCAAAAGCTTCACCTGGGAAATTTGTTAATGTGAAATTAATTACTTACATAAATGTCAGTGGTGTCACAGGTTTTTAAGTACCAGGTCAGCTATTCAGTGAAGGAGGGACACATCCACAATCTGACCAGAGGTGCTGCTTATTCATTCTGCCTCGTGAAGAAGCAGCAGGAAGAGCTCAAGTCTATTTAGTACCCTTGCCCCAGAGCAAGCAATGGCTGTACCTCAGAACCTGCCCAAAGAGCCTTGAGAAGATCAGACCTTTCTCCTGTCCTTGCTCTGATAAGACAACAGAAGTGCCTGTCCTCTTTTTCTTATTGTACTTCATCCAAGGATTCAGATCACTTCCAGCCTTCTTTCCACATATAATTTATTGATGTCAGTGGTTGGGAAATTGCTAACTACTTTAGGCTTTTACAATTTTCAAAAAGACTACAGCCCTCTGTGCAAGAATATTCCCTTATGTACGTCCTCTGCAACTTAAATTGTGCTAGACCTAGTTTAGGATGACAGCAAAATGGGCCAAAGAACTGATAAAGCTACAGAGAGTTTAGGTTGTCAAATTCTTTTTAGTCCAGGGACAAACACTGACTGTTAGGGAACCTGGAGCAGCGAAGTGCTTAGACAGGTTTAAGCCTTTCTAAGCCAACTTGGTCCTGATTTTCCATATGTGCAGCGGTTGGGTTAACTTTGAATTCACAGGCTCCAATTCCTCCCAGTCCCCTTCTTTTTCCTTGAAGTTTCCTAAGTTTTATACCACTCTGCTCTGTATCACACTTGCATCTTAACCCAGCATTGTCTATTTCCTCCACATTTCTGAAACTCTTTTAAATGAGTCATTCTGCAACATTTTGCTGTGATTCCTTGTCTTGCAAAGGTTGAATGTATTTTTTTCCCACCTTTTTGAAGGTTCAGTGTAATGTGAAGCACCAGGGGAGCCCTTCCAGCTTTTATTTTCTCTACAGGAGTCTGTGCTTAGTTTACTGTCTTTCCAGGAGACCACGTGAGCAGCAGAGTTCACGATTGACGTGAGAGGCTCAAATGTGCTCCCACTATCAGCACAGGTAGAGCCAATGCATTTTTCATCACTTTGGCAAGGGTTTCTGTGGGTCTTGTGATCGTTGCAGGGTTCCTTATGGGAAATTCAATGAGGAGAGTCGCAGGAGATGTTGGAAGATGACAAACATAAGGGCAGCTTTGAGGGGGTTGTTTTTGTTGTGGAAAAGAGAGATAATGACATTGAAAAAGAAGCAGTGAAATAAGAAAAAAGTAAAGAGAGGAGAATTCTAAGCCTCTTTTGAGGTTAGGGCCTCAGCAGGGAAGGAGGAGCTCGGTTTAAAGGTCATGGGGCTTTTGCTGGAGCAAAAATAATGAGGAGGAATAGGTGAATTTGAAGTGTGTATTTGGGGGACACTGCCCCAGTGGTATGGTGAGGTGTGTAACCAGTGAGACAATAGAGAAATAAAAGAAAAATGTGGCAAAAGGAAATAAATGTTTCCTGGAAACAGTGCTGAGAAAAATAGCACCCTTAAAACAGTTAGTAAAATTGTCAGCAAAGTGGAAAGGAGAAGCCAAAAGAAGTGGGAAAAGAGAAAAACAAGAACATCTATGCTGAAATGCATGTAGGGGAAAGGGGGCTCTGCTTCCTCTGTTTTTTCTTAAGCTTCTATTAATGTATGTAGTGAAAAGCTTTTATTTTTCCATTCATGTGTTTCTTTGCACCTTTCCACATAACATTTCTACGTTTATGGATATATATCACAGAATCACCAGAATCACAGAATATGCCAAGTTGGAAGGAATGCACATCGATCATTGAGTCCAACTCCCAGCACTGCACAGGACATCCCCAAGAGTCACACCATGAGCCTGAGAGCATTGTCCAAACTCTTCTTGAGCTCTGTCAGGCTGGTGCTGTGACCACTTCCCTGAGGAGCCTGTTCCAGTGCCCAAACACCCTCTGGGTGAAGAACCTTTTCCTAATATCCATCCTAAACCTCCCCTGACACAGCTTGAGGCCGTTTCCTTGGGTCCTGTCACTGTCACCGCAGAGATCAGTGTCTGCCCCTCCTCTTCCCCTCATAAGGGAGTTGTAACTGCAATGAGGTCTCCCCTCAATCTCCTCCAGGCCGAACAGACCAAGGGACCTCAGCTGCTCCTCACATGGCTTCACCTCAAGGCCCTTCATCATCTTCATTGCACTCCTTTGTATGCTCTCTAATAGCTTAATATGTTTCTTATATTGTGGTGTGACTTACAGATGGGGTTATCCCATTTTACATCACCCCTGAGAGTTTCCAGAGAAGTTACAGCCTCAGCAGAGCACAGATGCATCTCACGCATGTCACAGTTTGCAGTGTGAGCTGATGATGGGCAGTAGCTGATTCTCAGCTCTTGGAGAGGTTTCTTGTTTTCCTCAGCATATACCTCAGCATTTGATTTTTGACTGCTGCAGAGTCAAATCTTTCATTAAGAGCTTTTAGGGGTTTACAAACCATGGCCTGGGTCTAATGTGCCACACCTATGCAACATTTCCAGTGAAGACCTCCACTGTGCCATGTCCTAGACAGGCAAGGACTTTTAGTGGCTGTCAGGGAAAGGTTGCAATTTCATCTCTTTCCCCAGGTGTTTGTCTGCAGGAATATGGAGGGATTGGATAGATGGGTACTGTGTTTATTTGGTGAAATTCTGTCTCTTCTGCCTCTGGGCTGAGAGGGAATACATTTGACAATGCACTATTGTTAAACTATTTACATGCTCTCTGGAGAGAGTCTTGTACACAGGGTACTGTGTCTGTAAGAGGAGTAAACAGATACACGCTACAAAGCCATGATCCGTAGCAAGAACTCCACTCTTCACTGACAAGGAATGTGCAAGTGACATTTACTCAGGACTTCGCAGTAGCTGCTCACAAAATATTACACAGAGTGAGAAAAAGCATCCCCTGAAGAAACAGATGAAGACACATTCCTCAGGGATTCCTGTGTGATGAGACTTCAGGAACAGTGGTCAGCACTGGTAGCCAGTGCCTCAAGAGCAATAACAGTTCTTTTGCCCAAGGCACAGCCAGCACAAACAGGTAGCTCTACCTCTGTAAAATTGCAGGGGGGAGGGAGACAGTTAAAGGCAAACGCTGACATTTGGAAATTACTCAGCCACCCTGTCTCACTCTTGCTTGCCTGCCTGTTTGGCAGCAGAGCAGGCTGGGGAAATGTTTCTCTGATCACAGACGGCCTGGAAGCAAACTGGCAGATCTACAATTGAAGCGTGTATCAGCATTACCTTCGATCAAAATGTTTCACTAAAGAATTCAGTTTAGTGGCACAAGAAGTAAAGGCTTGGCTTGACGTTTTGTCCTTCTTGTCCTTGTCTTGCTTTTTTCCCTGGATGAACCTCACACACACCCCACTGAAGGGGAGGTGGTTTCAACAAGCTACTTATTAAAGAGGCACACCCCTCCCAGGACTAGTACCTGCCTTCTCCCTGTTCAGTCCCATCCCACAGTTCTCCAGGGCATCCAACTATCCTTTCAGGATAAATCACTTCCAATCCCCAAATCCGGTTTATGTCCTTCTGTAGCCAAAACACGAACTTGAGGCTTGCCCTTCTTCAAGTTGTTGCTTACCCCGATGTCAAATGCTGCCTTTGCAGAAATTCTCACCCCAGTTAATCACCTTGCCCTCTTTCCTTCCTGTCTCACTGTTGTCTCTCTGCTGTGCCACATGTAGCTCAGGCTCTTATCAGCAGTTCAGCCTTCTTCCCTGCAGAGATTACAAGTCCTCAGGATGGAGAAGGCTGCTGCTGAGAGATGAGGAAGAGCTGAGAAGCAGTGAACCCCTTGCAAATGTGAGCTGGAGAGGGCTCTTCTCAGCTTTCAGCTTGGTCTCAGACGTGTTCTTGTCAGTCTCACAGCTCTTGAGAGAAAGTGGCAGAAGAGCTCTTTTTGTCTCAGTTTGGCAGACAAACAGACAGGTAGGGCAGAGGAGTGCATAGCTACAGATTAAGAAACAAGTATCTGAAGACGCTGGAATAAAGTTGAACAAAGCCCAAGAGTGACTGTAAAAGACAGAGACTTCAGACTTTGCTCTATGGTAGCCTGAATCATGTTGAAAAATAGTTTTTTGCTATTGTTGCAATGGAATAGTTGGATTTTGACAAATACGTCTTTCAACTGCTTGTTTCTTCTTCCTCTGACAGAGCTCTTTTTCAATAATTCAGATAAATTCTCTTTGCGTTTCTATGCTGGAATAATTAAGCTCTGAGATTATTCCCCTAAAGTGTTAGACCGTGTGGCATCAATCATGTCTGCCAGCAAGCCTTTCCTCTGCTGTAGCAGCAGGAGTATTGGCTCAGCAGTGGTCTGTGAACAGAAGAGAAGCAACATAGGTAGGGAGACACAACACCTTTTATTAGACCAAATGACAGAGCTGAAGAAAGGCCTTTGTGTGAAAAGTTGCCCATTTTCTCCAGTAGTGTGTGCTGGTCTAATAAAAACCAGGATTTCTTCCTGCTAGCCTTGTGTGCTTACATTACCTGTGCTTTGATCAGGGCCTGCAGTACACTTCAAACATTTCCCCAGGACATTTGCTTGTTTTAATCACCACTGGCTGTTTCTTTTGCTATCAAAGGAACCACTTTTGCTAGCTTTTGATATGAGGAATGCATCACTCTGTAATCAAAGTGATGTTTAGCTCGTCCCTGAGCATCTAGAGAGAAACCTTGAACAGCAGTTACTGGCTAAATGTAAAATACATATTTATTAACAGCTGTGCAGACTGAGGGAGGGATGTATATGTATATAGTGCTGTATTTGTATTGCTGGAAGGTGAAGGCAGTTGCTTTTTTATATTACAGATTCAAGGCATGACTACTTTTTACATGGAGATGTAAAATTAAAAAAAATAATACACAGAAAAAAAATTAATTTCTTATTTTATAATACCATTCAACTAATGGAGTGTCTTAGAACATCATAGATCCACAGTTTAATGCTTACAGAGATCTTGTGATTATCATTGTAATTATTATTGGTAGACTGATAAATGGCTTAGTAAAAATATTTGAAATTTTAAATATTAAAGAGGAAGAGGCAGGCAGAAGGTGAGTACCTTTCTCATCTCACTGGGCTCACCTCAGAAACCTCTTCCAGAATTCCTGCAGACCTCATTCATCCCTAATTCCCATACACCCTCTCGGGGTTGTGATGGAAATACAGAAAAGCAGGCTGTAATTACTCAGAGCTGATCAACAGGTATGTCTTATGTATATACACTCACACAACCAATTTACATGCATGAAAAAAATTCTACTGCTAGTTTGAGACCTCTGTCTGTTTCACAGTGAAATAATTATTTCACTGATGATGTCACTACCCACAGGTAGTAATACAGGCCAACCCATGTATCACCCAAGTTTAAGCTTAGAATGTCCAGTCTTTTGCCGGAGCAGGGGATGTTTGTCACTGGCACTTGCACCTCAGATTAGAATATTGGTAATTATGGCTTCCACTTAAGAAATGGTCGAACACACTGCCCTGCCCAACCAGCCACAAAGTGATCCATCTGGTATTAGTGAGTCACTGAAAAGATGAGAAAGACCAGGGGAATGTTCCTCAGCATGCAAGAAGCAATAGAGAGGACCAATGCTTGCAATGGGGCCAGTGCTGGACCATTTCCATGTGCAGGAGGAAGGCTGCTCCTGGCTGTGTGCCTGGGACAGGCACCTCGGAGAACCTACAGTCTCATGGAACCCCTGGGCAAGACGGTGACAGCGGAGATGGGCTCTCCAGACAAGGGTATGTGGCCTATTTAGGTGTATTTATAGCATATCCTTCCCTTGTTCTGCTCTGTGTCCTTGAGGGATGAGGGTCAATTACAACTGAATGTCAGAATTAACATCACTACCCACAGTCATCGTATGAACAGAGAGGGCTGTCAGCAAGGCCAGAAATAACCTGACGCCCAGAAGCAGGCAGGGCAGTGAGAGGGGTTTGGGATCTGGTGTGCAACCTGGCCTTTTTCCAAAAGAGTGATGCCCTCCCCACCACCGCATCTCCTCCGGTGATGACGCCTGCAGTACCTCTCCAGCCCCTCACTGCAGGTGCTGCTGTCGCTTCAAGAGGCAAAGCCCCTGGAGACAGCATTTCCCACACCCAGCTTGACCCACCTGAAGGATGGGTGTCAGGTGTAACCCTGCCAGCTGCCTGGAGCGGCTCGGGCAGGGCGGGACAATGGGCAGCAGGTCCCCACAGCCGAAGGCACCTGTCCCATGGAGGGACGACCCACGGTCTCCCGGTGGAATCAATCCCACCATCCATTTCTTGCTTGTGGACCTGCATTGTGCACAGATCATGAATGGAGACTCGGTTTTACCAAAACAGAAAGAAAGAAACCAAACTCAGCAGTGTTAGAGCTGGTTCCAGATATTAGGAACAAATAGAAATCACAGCGCTCTCCTTGTACAAAACATTTGTGGTGCTGTTAAATGAGCCGCTGCAAATGCTGTAATGTTCCACTGATTCTTTGTTACTCAGCAACTACTATGGTGGTTGAGCAGTGAATAGGCTAAGCTGAGTTTTCCTAGCAGAAAAATAATGAAAGAAAATTGAAATCTCAAGTTTTAGAAAGAGACTGATGAGACTGGTGACACAGCAGGAGGGAAATGAGGAGCAAATGGAGGTTTGGCAGTCTGGAAAGGTTATGTTGCAAGCAGAGCTCCTGGAAAGAGGTCAGGGGTTCACCATCCTATTAGGAGATCAAGGGAAGGCAAGTCATGAAGCCAAATGGAATAATTTAAAGGAGGCTAGTGAGAGGGAGAGATGGGGACAGCACAGCATACAACTAGGACAGAGATCTGCCTCCTTTGGGACAAAGGAGTTTGGTAGGACCATTATAATCTTAATTTTCCCATTAACTGAGCAATTATGGAAGATACCAGCACATACTTTGAAGATACATAATTTCAGCTCGAAGTTAAAACTGGTTGAATCTTAGGGGCAATATCTCAAGTTAAAAGGAGAAACAAATTTAAAATGAATGGTTGGCCAAATTCCTGCGGCTCTGCCTGTGCAGGCAGGACAGCTGATCTCCATTGCTGCCATCAGGTAAGGGAGCACTTGTGCACAGCCCAGAGCGCTGCTCCCTGTGAGCACTGATCCTGCTTGGAGCTGCCTCTCTAGAAATCCATGTGCGCTCATCCATGGGAATAAAGCCTTGCTCTAGCTAAGGGAATTATTTTAGTTCCTTCACCTGCTTTAACCTATTTTTCGTCTTCCTCAAATTCTCCTTAGCATTTTTTCCCCATCTGTTTTTTTGCATTTCTATTTTGCACTTCCCTCTGTACCCTTTATTGGCTGCTGTCAAAGATAAGGTGGACCAGGTTCATTGTTAGGCTGATGTGATATGGCCCTTTTTAATGTTCTTCCTTGGATAACAGCTTGCTAAAATTAAATCATTTAGTAAAAGGACAAATTAAATCATCAGCTGGGGTTCTTTTTTCTGCAAGTAACATAAAAGGATGTCTGTTGCATTTAATTTGAATTAAGGATATAATCATATGCACATTGCTGAAACTATTATGTTTCATAAAGTGGTCTTATTATTTTCTGCATATTTTTCTTTGTGTGTGGAGTCTTTTTCTTTCTATTAAATTGCATATCCATGGAGGATTTGGGGGCACTCAGCCAGTCAATCCAATTTGGAGTTGGATGGTGGCTGTCATGGACTAAGTCCCTTATCTCTTCTCTTCAGCTGTTTTACTCCTCTGCTATTGATGGAAACATAAAATTAAAAGTGGAATCAACTCACAGGAAGCAAGAGCCCAGAAAGAGACTTAGGAGGGAAAAGTTGAGGAGGGAGATTCTGACTAATCTCTCTACAGCTGGGGTAATGTGCTGACAGATTTGATTTTAAATACACATGCAGTAGATTGGGTATTTCACAAATATTGCCATTTCATTTATCTTAGTGGGTATCAAAGCAAGTACAAGAAGAAAATTGAAATCAGATTGGTAATGGTTTGGGATTTTTTTGAGGAGTGGGATTTATGGAATTCTGGTTTCCCACATGATGTGTACTGGGAAATTGTGAAGCTTGAGGAATGAACAGGAGGCCTGACAGTGGATTAGCCATTTCTACAGGATGATAGCAGAAGCATAGAGAGGAACTAGCCAGTGTTTATACTTGGTTCTGTGCATGCTTCATGTTGTGTACAGGCTAGATGAGAAAGCAGCTCAAGCAATTGAAATCAGTGGTTGCAATGGTGCAAAATTAGAGTAAATAAGAATTAGAATATGATGGACCAGACTGACTGGTGTGTCTGTGGGATTCATAGTTCTCTTTGTACCTTTTGATTCTGGACCAGATAGGGCCTTGCATTTCTTCTACATTAGTATTTCTCAGTAGGCTAAATGGTGACAGCTTCCTACATCCCTCCATGACCCAGATTGCTGGAGCTGCACAGGAGTCGAGTGATGCTGCTTTCTTAATCTTTATGCAAACCTCTCTGCTGTGCTTCTGTTTTGGGCTGGCATTTGGCAATGCACACTGACAAATAAAATCTCTTATGTAAGGGGTTCTCCTCAGGGAGGATCCTCTGCCTCTTGTATGTGGCAAAGAAAACCTCATGGTCAGCATCATACCCCATCAGCAGCCTGGTCCTTCTGCAGTGAGGGCAGGAAAAGGACAATCCTTTGTGCCCAAGGGACACATAGGCACATCTTCCTTCTCTTGAATGAGGGTTTCTTGCCACAGCCAGTACAGAGTACTGATGGGATAAACCCCACCTCTTTGTAGGATTCATGTTCTCCAGATCACTTCCCTCTTGTCCATGGGGCTGACAAAGGTACACCTAGGGCTGGATTCAGCGTGAGGTGGGGAACAAGCAGAGTTTTGGAAGGAGGAGGCCTCTGTTTGTGAGACAAGCAGTGGGAGATGGGCAGAAAGACTGTAAAGGTGGCAGGAGGGGAAGGTAAAGGATCAGGGGAGTTTCTCTGCATCAAGGAGGAGTGAAGAGCAGCAAGGGAAACCAACATAAGAAAGAGGGAAGCAGAATCTCTGTACTTATGTAAGAATGTTGAAAGATGCTGTCATAGATGAAAGGAAAATGTAGCAAAGGGAAAGCAAGGACAAAAGCAGAATGAAGGTGTTTTTCAAATCAGGAAATGTAATGCTAAATGAAGCAAAAAAATATACTGCTGGTGTGAGTGTGATTGATTTGGCTGATGTCTGTTTGCTCCCTCCTACTGGGCAGCTCAATGGGCTGCTGAAGGGAAGGACGCATAAATCTCATGTAGGTGAAGTGTGTTGCTGAAAAAAGCTTGGCATCTTGTGGACTTGCCTCCCCACTTGACTGATGCTCATGTCTCAGACCACAGACATTGCTTTTTGGATCTTGTACAAATTCTCAGTGGTGCTGCAAGGGGCCATTCCTCCCCATTCCTGTCCTCGTGTAGGCATGGGCACCTCTGAATCAAGATGCTGATGCTGAAAGCTAATTGTCCTGGTCTAGATTAATGCTTGTGGCTGTTTGAAAGCTACTGTAAGTGCAGGAGAGGTGCTGAGAATGGGCAGCTGGGGGTGGTGTCAGAAAGAGCCTTCCTTTACAGTGGTGACACAGATTTATGCCGGGTTACAGTGCTCATCTCATCACCAATTGGCAGGACCTGAGTCTCCATGCACATAAGAGGCCTCTCCTGTCTTGCTTCTCCGGTGCATAGCAATGTGGGAGTTCTTGTTTACTTATCAGAAACAAAGCTGAAAAGAGAAGAGGAAGCTCAAGGCAGCCTCTGTTTCTGCAACCTGTCAATCTGGCCCCACTCACAGTTAGAATCTCCTGTTTTTCTTGGCTCCTACTCCTCATTTCTCTATGTAGCTTCCAAGGTTCCTCATTTTCGATGGTCCTGCATGGCATTGCAGTACATAGTGGAGGCTTTGGTCAAACACACTAGAACTCTGTGTAAATTCTGTCCCCTTCACTGTGCTTGCAGTGAAGGCAGGTTTCACAGGTCTTTTGGTCTCTCAAATACACATTCAGGGCTCACTTGAGCTACTTGCAGAATAGAAAAGCAAAGCCCATCTCTTGGGGATCCTTCATTGCTCAGGGAGATTCCCTCGCTAGTTGTCTCTTGCTAAACAAGGATAGGACGTTTTGTCTTTTCTTACATGTAGTAGAGTAGAAGAGCTACGCGGGCCTCCCTTCTTGATAAGTGGCGTTTCTCAGTGAGTCACACTTGGATCAGTTCCCCAGCCCTGTTCACAGAACACTGCCCACCCTTTCAGGGACAAAACGTCACTACCCCCTTTATGTAAGGATTTTCTTTACATGTGAAGAGATTGCCACATGGTGGCAATTTACCTCCACTTTACAGTTGTATATACAAGTGCCTAACCAAGTCTAGATTCTTTTCCGAATATGTTTTCCTTCAGCCCTTCCTTTGCTCTTAGGAAACACTGGTGCTTCAATGTTGAGCTTACTTACTCCTTGTTTGGTTTTGTGGGGGTGTCTTGTCTATTCCCTCCCACTCCACAATTTTTAAGATGCTATTACTTTTTCCTTCCTCCTTGCAGCCTTTCTACCAAAAGAGAATATTGGGACGGGTTTGGATTTTATGTAATCCTTGACTACTTTCTTAAAAAGCCATGTAAACTTATCTTTACAGGCATGAATGGAATGACCATAGGGACAGCTGAGGGAGCAAGGAACCATGTCAGGACAGGTGCAGAGGGTTGAGGCAGACTGCAAGCCTGTGCTCAGAACAGCTTCCTATGACCCTCTCCCCTCAAGTTGGCCCAGGGAACAAATGAGGAGCCATAACCCAGTCTCTGCTGTAATACCATTGAAACCAAATCATCTCTATGAGAAGTTTACACAGTTACTTTAAAAAAGGCAGCAAACATGACAGGAGTGCTCTGTAACAACCATGCTGTGAGGATGTTAACCCTTTGGTGCTCTGAAATGGGTCCAAAGCAGGGCACCATGCCCTGCTGTCCCTCACATGCAGCTGCTCGGGGTCCAGCGCTCTCATCCTCTCGCCTCTCAGAAACGCAAGCACCCCTGACGATGCTGCTTGCAAGTTGAACTGCAGCACTGAAGGAAAAGTATCTCACTCCACTGCACAAAAACAGCAAGAAAGAGAGGATTCCTGGCACAGCAGGAAAGCCAAGATGTCCCTGGAGTAATTCCAAAGGCTTGCAGGCTGATGTCTTTTTACAGCATCGCAGAAACATGAGATCTTATTTTTCAAGAGTCCTGATTATAGGTTAGTGCCTTTGGTGCTGTCTTTGTGCTTTCTTTCCGATATGAATTTGTTAAGAAGTATTGAAACTGACCTCTTACTGAAATTTGGTCTGCGCCAACCTACCACTTTTTGTTGGCATGTGTGTTTAAAGCACTATTTTTCTCTGTATTGAATTTCATTCTTGGATGGCTGAAATAGATTTAGAAGTGTGAGTATTTGTCAAGAAGTGTTTAGGATCAAGCACAATTTTTTGCCGTTTAACCATCATAACGAGCATATACTCAGCAGACATTCTGAATAAAATTCCATTGTATGGAATTGTCCTCAGTTGTGAATTGTATTTTTTTTATGGCAGATTTACTCCTCTGACAGAGAAAATTCAATATGTAGCTGCATTTCTATTACAGATACAGTCTTCTGCTAGCCAACAGATAAGCTTTTTATCAGCAGCCATGCTTCTGTGGCACTCTTCTGGGCTGCTGCCAAGCTTTGCCGTCCTTCCTTTCATGAACAGATCAATGTGCAAATATTTGAAAACCCTAAATAATATAATAGCTACTTGGATGCATGTTCAAAAAAAACCCCAAAAAACAAACAAACAAGCCACAAACAAAAAACAACAACAACAACAACAATAAACACCCAACCAAAACAACACAGAACAAGATCAATTTCAAAACTGTAACACCTACGTAATTTACCTAATGCAAATCTACAAAACCAAGGAGAGAAGGGAAAGGGGTAGCACACAGTTACCATTTCCAAAGCTGCCCTGACCCATGGACCATACAGATCAGCTCTTCCTCTAAGCCACAGTGGAAGCCTGTGCCTTCCTGTGCCTCTTTGCCACATTCCCCCTCGAAGAGAACATGCAATGCCAGCTTCAACCGGGGCCGGTAATGTTGGGAAGATGAGTGTGGGTAAAGAACATGGTGAAGAGTAAGCAGACAGGAGACATTACACTATGTTGTGTTTTTATTATGCATAGGAGCAATGCTGAGGTGTGTGGGGTGTGTGTACAGCTACCAGTTAGAATCCAGCCTAAAATTCAGAGATGACCAGCAGGTGCAGCTGTGTTGTCCACAGTGGTTGCTGAGGGCATCCTCTGCTGATAATTGAGCACCCTGCATTTTAACGAAGCAGTGAGACTCTTCAGCTCACACCACCACGCAAGCTGCTGGCTTTAGCCCCAGCGCATTTCATCTCCTCTGCTCTTGTGAACTATTTCTCTGTTCCCCTTCTTGCAGTGGAATAAGAACCTGTGGAGATAAGATACTTTTTCTTCTCTGTTGCCCTTCAAATGAGAGGATGTGCACTTGGAGTGATGCCCATTAGCGGAAGCGATGTTGGAAAACTGGAATCAAAAAATTCCCCGTGGAGAAACAGCAGTGGTAAAAGAAGAAAACTGAATAAAGTGAAGTGACCTTGGTGGACAGCTATTGAAGGGAAAAAAATGAGAAAAGAAAGAAGGAAAACTATCTGGAAACGGGTTAATGTGTGAGGGCAATATAAAATATAAAAAAGTACAAGAAAATGAATGGGAAGTCAACAAAAATGTTACAACAAGCAGAATGAGAAGGCATAAGCAATAAAGCAAGAGAGGCAAAAAGATTAATCAAATCTCTCCTTACTGCAGGGTTGTGGCACAACTTGTCTTATGGTTTTTTTTAATGTAAATCTATAAATAAACCTGGTTGGCTTTTTTTTTCCCATTGGGGGGGATATAAAAGATGCTAATAAGTTCTTACAAAGGGTAAATAGTTTAAGGGGATGATACTAGTGATACTGAAACATTAAAATGAAGATCAAAGCTAGGACTGCCAGTATAGGGTTCCTAGGTTATCCATACACTGCTACAGCTCTAACAGATTAAAGACTCATTTGAACACAAAAAGATGAAAAATCATAGGGATCATGGCCATTATAATAATGCCTTGATTACAAAACATAGTAAAGGCCCAGTTCTTTCAGGCTCAGACCAAATAGTTCTTTATGAATAGTCACATTAAAATTAGTGGAATCATCTTGGCGGGATCTGTTCCTCATCAAGAGTAAGGGTGTCCAAGGTCTCAGTCTGCTCAAGCTCAGTGACATTTTTCAACTCTTAGAGCAGTTTCCATTCTGACCCCTGGAGTAGTAAGGGTGACAGTGATGTTTTGACTGTTCACTTCCGTCAGCAGCAGTGCACCTACAGTTATATAGAGAAATGCTTTTTATAAGGAGAAGAATCTGTGCTCTGCAACCTGAACTCATCAGAGCATTGAATATTGTTAAAGTAGGTGCTAATTCCAGCAGCAGTATCTGGTGCCATGGGGATGAAGGTTTCTGCATTGAAACTCTACAACTCCTTGGCAACAAGAGCTGTTCTGGGACCAGAGGACAGGTAAACAAGTGTAGCTCTCCCTGCTCTCAAAGCCACGGCTCTCCTGGGCATTAACATTTCAGACTCACTCAGTAGGTTAAAAAAGACCCTGAATGACACAAAACACCACAGAACAGAGAAGAACAGATCACCTTTTTAATCTCCATTTCAAATGTCACCTACTATAGCGATATGCTCTCAGGTCAAGTCAAGTTTGTGGAGAGAAGAAAAGTTGGGTTTGAAAGACAGTGTACTTCTGAGATGGTTTCTTTCTTGGCATTTCCCATGTCAAGTGCCAGCAGTTCTAGGATTTTACATAAACTCTAGAGTAGGACTGGAAATGGATATGCAAAATTCAGTATATTAGACCTCTGTAAGTTGCAAGCCTCAGCTAAAAAGCAGCTATAAAGGGTAGTTGCTCAGGTTTGGTGTTCAAACTTTTGCATTTCCACCATTTACCTGTCTGTTCATTTTTCCTCAGATGTCTCAGACCTGATGCTACCATTATGTGCGGTATGATCACTGTCACCTCATACACAGGACAGGTAATGAAAGACAGCAAAAGTCCATGAAAAAGCTACCATGCCTTTGAAATTACCTTTAGGGTTATGGCTTCCAATGCAGACTTGAAATTTGTGACATGGATTCCCTTATAGGTCTGCAAGAAATCTTTAGAGTACATCCACTCCCGCTGCTGACAGATGGTAGAGCAGAGAAAAGCGACTATGAAGATAACAGTATTTCACCCACGAGTTTTTCTTACTATGTAGTAGCATAAGGTAGCTGTGAAATCATTGGTGTTTCAGAGCACTTCTTGCACTACTGAGGTTTCTGGCTGGAGGTAGCCCAAACACACAGTCTATAAACTCTCAGTCTCAGCACAGAGGTCACATAAAAGAAAAAGATACCTAGCCAGATGACAGGCAGGTTTATGTGGGTCACGGCTGTTTCTTCTATGTGCCAGAGGCCAAACCTGCTGCTTTTCACCCTGAAATGGGTAACTACAAAGCTTTAAACCCCTCGGGGCTTTCCCCCCCTCAGCTTGTCATGAAAGTGGCTGGGCAAGATACAAAAAGGAACTGCAGAGAGGAAAGACTGAAAAAAATTGAAGCTTTAATATATTCCTACTCTCTGACCCCATTCCTCCTTTTCTGTGCATCAACTGTTTTAATAATCTGGCAAAAGCAAACCCTGAAACTAGAAAACCCTTTCCTAACCAGTCACAAAAATCCTTGTCATTTACCGAGAAACACTATGATGAGACTTAATGGTTTTAATATGTTATCTCTTCTTCTCTTTTCTTTTTTTTTTCCTTTTCATTTGATACCACTTAGTTCCTCGTTTTTTAAACAGCTGTTCTGAAAAGAGCAATTAGTATTTTAAAACAAACAAAAAATTAGGATCTGCTTATGAAATAGATGTTAATATGGTAGTGGCTCTTAAACAAGATAGACATAACAATAATGAAAATCAGTGAAATCACTCTTACATATAATCTCTTCACTATGAAATAAACCACTGTTACATCCACGCTAAGCGTATGTAAACAAAACAGATGGGGGATTTCCCACCGCTGGTTTCTTTCTTCTAAGGATGGTTATTTTCAGTTCATAAACTCTCAGCTGTCATCCCTGATTTATCTTCGCAGCAGATTCCTGTTGGAGTCACAGGGCTGGGAGCTGGGGCGATGCAGCACGTGTGCCGCTTGCTGCGTTTTGCCGCCCCTGCCAGCCACAGTGTTCGTAGCTGGGGTTCGTGCTTCCCTTTTAACCCCTTTCTCATCCCTCCCTCTGTCAGTTCCTGACATTTTGTGCATCTTGGTTGTGCTCCGGCATGGTGAGAGCCGTGTGAAGGAGAGGCACGAGCTTAGTTTGTTGGTGAGCATCCTCCTCTAATTCGGGGAGGAGAGAGAGGGCTACTAGAGATAAGGAAACCCCGCCTGCCTTCAATCTGCTACCCAAACAATGGCTTTATTTAAAGATATGAAGACATGGCTGTGTAGAGATCCTTTAAAAAATGTTTTAGCCTTTCCCAGCCGTAGAGAGAGCGACCACTTTATTTGCTGGAAAGGGCTCTTCCCGCCCCTTCCTACTCCTGCCTTCCCTCCGCCCCCCGCCTCCCTTCCCCATATATTACTACTCTATGCCACCAACGTTAAAACAGTCCCACCGCGCTGCCTGCCCGAGCCGCGGCCGGCGGGCAGCCTTTCCGTGGCCCCG
>VZRR01003011.1:193680-242749 GCA_013398015.1 Oreocharis arfaki
GCCCCCGGCGGCGGCGGGGACGGCGGCGGCGGGAAGGGGGCGGGCGGCGGCCGCAAGCTGCCGACGTGCGCCGAGCACGACCTGGAGAACTACAGCATGTACTGCGTGAGCTGCCGCAGCCCCGTCTGCTACCAGTGCTTGGAGGAGGGCAAGCACAGCAAGCATGACGTGAAGGCCTTGGGAGCCATGTGGAAGCAGCACAAGGTGAGCCCCGACAGCCGGCTGGGAGCTGGGGTGATGCCCAGAGCTGGGGTGATGCTCAGCGCTGGGGTTTGTTTATCCCAATGCCCCAGCAGCAGGTTGCAGTTTGTGAGACATGAGGTTCCTCATGTTCATTATCCTCTCTCCCTTGTCTCCCTTTGGAATGCTCTAACGTCTTTGGCCCTTCCTGACTTCCCAGTGACCCCACAGCCTCTGCTCAGGGTTGGAAAACCCACAGACTCCCTCTCATGTTGGCCTCACCTTGACCAGTGAGGCTCAGCCAGGTCTCAGGAAGATAGCTGGAATTAGCAAGTCCGTCTCACTAATTTGTTTGCCTTCCACAGGGTCCTTGGCCATCCTGTCAGCCTTCCCATCCTCTCACAGTGGCAGCAGCTACCTGTGAGGAGACAGGATAGTTGTTCCTTCTTTTCACCACTTCTCTTTCATCTAGGACTCAGCTGCCACAACCGTATGTCAGTGAGGGAGAGTGGCCCACAGCCACCCAAATGTTTTAGACAAGAAAGCACGGTACAGGTGATTGTGGATATTGGGCCTTAAAGAGGTCTCCTGGGCCTTAAAGCTATCTCCTCCCACTCCGTTCCCAAAGAAGCCAGGAGTACTGGTTGGAGGCACTTTCATGACTCAAAGATAAGTAAGGAATCATACACAGGGACTAGGGACAAGTGAAGCTTTTTCTGATGGACATATTGTCACTGTCTGATTCATGCTTCCCTGCAAGAGATGCTCCCTTCCACCTTCCTGGATTCCTTTGTGGAGAGGTCAGAGCCATCCCTTTTGTTACACAGGGGATTTAGTGAGGTCTGGTAGAGCTGATGGGCCACTTGGTCATGGTTTCCTTGCTGAAAATAAGGCTTTGCAACCATGTGAATAAAGAGCAAGACGTGGCCTTAGAAGCTGAAAATGTGTATGAAGTTAGTTCTTTCTTGCCGAGAATGATTGACCCTGGGACATCAATCATTCTGAATGGACCCTGGAAAAATGATTAATAATAATAAATCTGAATATACAGTGGGAACTTTAATACCTGAGAGTTGAGGACAATCCTTTGGAGCTTCCTGCTGTACTGGGGATAAAGGACTTCTCCCACAGCTGTGCAAAGAGCACTTGACCAGCTCTACTGGACACAGGATTCCCTTCTTTTTACTCTCTGCTTGCAGTTAGCAGTAAAGCACAGAGAGATCCTTTCAGACACTCACTGAAGGAAAGGTCAAAATCAAGACTGGTGTCATCACCCCTCAGCCGTGGAGTGATTGAACACAAGCGAGGCTAAGGTATTTGGCAAGGCAGAAAATTGACTTTCTATTTTAAGATCCAGAAAAGATGTCCCCTGGGGTGATCTGCATTGTTTATCCATCCAAGAAGAAAGACAAACTTCTTCTGGGAGTGTTTCAGTTTGAATGCTCTGCAAGCAGCTCAGCTATCATTACTCCCGAACATGAAGAGTGTTTTTGCGTAGAAGTTCTCTCGGCCCAGGAGCAGCAGATTAAACACTTGCAGCTGCTGTTCGTATCCCAACGTCAGAATCCACTTCTGAGCAGAATTGTTTTGATGAGCAGGGTCTGAGTTCTTGGTTCAAACGTGACTGATGTTTTGGAGAGCGTGAGAGACAGCTTGTGATGTATTATGTTCTACCTTGAGTTAAAAGTGTTTGATGCCTTTTGGAACGTTACAGTCCAGTGTAATCAAAGTTCAGAATCAGTCATTTTGTCTCTTTCCTACTGTCAAATATTGAAAAAAAAAGCATTTTGGCTTCGATTTTTACTGCATTTTTTTCTGTGACTGAGGTATCACAGAACATGATTTTTCTCTTGATGTGCGTATTCAATCAAAATCAAAATTCTAGCAAAAAGAAACCCTCAAAATTAAGCAACCTGGGGAGTCTAAAATTGTGCTTTTGTGGATATTATATTTTCTAGAAAAATGTGCTTGGCAGAAAATAAATATAATGGAACTAAATCATCAGGCAGCCTAAATCATCAGCTCAATTCATTCAGATAAATTGTTTTGGAATTAGATATTTCTGCTTAGAAATAGTTCTCTGATACAGCGATTTCTACAAGTTTATTACCTGCAGTTACTTTGGCCAAACCATAAATTACTTACATTAACTGGTATGCCAGACGTAATTTAAGGTTTATGTGTTCTCTCCAGATGCTCCAGGCGTAGCTGGCAGAGGCAGCTGAAGGGTTTGTTCTTAGACCAAGAAGCCTTGCTTGTATTAGCCCTTTGTTTCATTCCTTCTTTGTCTGGGCCTTATAAAGTGACCTAGTGGCAAATTAGAGAGTGTGTAGCCCTGTCCAGACAGTGCTGCAGACCGTGCAAAGAAATGTGCACTTACCCTCAGCTGTGCTGCTGACACCAAAGCTGCTCTAGGCTGGTTGACCCGTTAGTGGTGGAGGTTCCCCATTACTTACTGCTGTATGTAACTTCTCCTACAGAGAAAGTAAAATTGGTGTAAAATAACAAGGCTCCAATGGCACAAATCTGTGAAAATCCCCTGGTTTAGCTGGACTTCATTATATTCACTTGCCCAAAAAGTGCATCTGGACCAGCAGTTCAAGGTTATTAAGTAAAACTCTTAGTCTTCTGTTGAAGTTTAGTCCTTTCATGTCTTCTTAGCAAGTACAGTGGTACTGTAATCACATTTAGGTAGGACTTCAGACCTATGAACTTGAGGAATGATGGGGGACACATTTCAGCCCTGCTGATTCTAAAGGGTTAAATATATGTATGTACTGGAATGCTGAGAACACCCACAGCTGGATAGGTCTGTGAAGGGCAGGCAGGCAGGCAGTTGCAGGCGAGCGTAGGAGTCCACATGCCTGCTTTTACTTCCTGACCTAAAGACTTGTGTTCCCAAAAACATGTGGGCTTTATGAGAATTCAACACCAGGACAAGCTTATCTAATCACAATAGTCAATCTGCTGCTAAAGAGAGATGGAGGGAAGGCAATCTAAATGAGCATGAGCTGTTTGGTTGAAAAAGGACATGGGCATTATCTGGTTCATTTTCTGAAATCAAAGGAACCATTGGTCTTCCCTGCCCATCTGGGTTTATTTACTTACCCTTGTGATCTCTGTGTTCCTGTAACTGATAGAAATAGAAACTCGGTATCCATCTCCAGCCCCCACATTATTGGTTGCAAGACCAGGTATTAAAGGTAATGCCAGGTAGAATACCATTTGTCAGGAGTTATTAATTGTCACAGTCAGTGGAGCTTTTTACATCTCTGGCTTACAATAAATATTTCTGTGGTATGAAAGATTGCTCTGGGTGTACAGGGCATTTTTTAAGGCTTGGTTGGTTTACTGAGGGCTTAGTCATGTAGCTCCACTTGATTTTAATGAGAAGTGCATGACTAAATTCCACTGCTTTGCAAGGTATCTTTTACAAATGCTTGGAAAAACAAAGCTATTATCTCTGAGTGGATTTCACAAATGGAAATTTGGTCTTCTACTTGGCTTCGTGCTGCAGTTGAGCTAATGCAACCACAGGTTTTAATGAACAGATCGATTTGCTTATGAGCTCTTTAGACAGTGACATGGCTGAGTTTCTGTTGCAGCTCTTTGCGATGGAAGGGTGCCAGGAGCCAGGAGTGACTGTGCTGATTGCCACTGGTACATATGCTGCTTACAAGTCGTCTGTGGTGGTTTTCTATGGCTGCTGTGATGCCCAAATACAGCTTTTGTCTCTTCTGATCTGCTGCAATGCACTTTGAGATGATTTGAGAGCTAGGGTGGATGTTGGGAAAGTGGAAGTTTTACTTTTGTCAGGACCAGCTATTGGTTTTGATTTGAAAGAAAGGAACCCTTGGCTCCCTGGGACAGTTTGGTCAGGACATTCAATGACAGGAGATATAATGCTTTTGCCACCTATTTCTTTCTTGTTTACACCCCAGCCGCTCGGTCATATGCTGCTTTCACCTTGTCCTGTGTCAGCTTGACAAACCAAAGGCGCAGATGTGCCTTGTGAGTGGAGCAGAAAGTGATCAAAAAAGGTAGGCTTCAAACTTTGGCAGACATGATCAGCCTGTGCAGAGCTGACCTCAAGTCCTCATTGTCTGATCTGGCAGAAAACAGGGACTCTTTCACGGACCTGGAGTTTGCTTCTGTGACCTCATGTAGCGTTAATATCAAACATCATCATTTCAGATTTTTGTGCATTTACAAGAGTTTGTGTAGGAAAACAGTAAAGATTCAAATATTGAGAAATAGGAACAGTAATGTGTCTTCCCTTTACATTTGTTACAAATGAATTTTGTAAAGCGTATTTTCATTTAGAATTTAGCACTAATGTACTTTCAAGGGGCCGCTTCCAGCCTCTTGTTCCCCAGTCCTACATACATCTAGGGTTGCTCCATCCCAGGTGCAGAACCCAGAAACTTCGTATGCTTGTGATTGTCCAGCCCTTAATTTTTCAAGGTCTCTCTGCAGGGCCTCTCTGCCTTTGAGGGAGTCAACAGCTTCTCCCAGTTTAGTGTTGTTGGCAAACTTAATTAGCATAACTTTGAGTCCTGCATCCAAGTCATTTTTGAAGGTGTTGAAGAGCACCGACCCTAGAATGGAGCCCTGTGGATCCCCACTCATGACAGGTCACCAGTCTGATGTCACCTCATTTACCCTTTGTGCCCAGCTCGTGAGCCAGTTGCTCACCCATCTCATGACATGTTTATCCAGCTGTGTGCTGGACATTTAGTCCAGAAGGATTCTGTTAGTGTCTGTATTGAAAGCATTACTGAAATCCAAAGAGATGACTTCCCTTGATCAACTAGGTGGGTTACCTTGTCATAGAAGGAAATCAAGTTTGACAAGGAGAACTTTCCCCTTGTGAAGCCATGCTGACTGTGCCTGATGGCTGCCTTGTCCTTCAGGTGTTAATCAGTAAATCCCAGGATAATCTTCTCCTTAATTTTACCAGGCACTGAAGTGAGGCTGACAAGCCCGTAGTTTCCAGGGTTTGCAGGGGAATGGACGTAGCCTTTGTGCCTAGGTTTATGCCCTTCCTGAAAATTGGGGCAATGTTTGTCAGTTTCCATCTGACATCTCCGGATTCCCAAGATCATTCAAAAATAATTGAGAGAGGTCTTGCAATGACATCAGCCAGTTCTTTGAGTACACTTGGTGAGTCTTCTTGGGACTCAATATTTAGACTTACAAGGATCCATCCGGAGCAGCAAATCCTGCACATATTTGGGATTGACTGGGATTTTATCATTCTCAAAGTCATGGTCCTCCAACTCAGGGCACTGGGACCCCCAGAACCCATCACTGGGTCTGCCAGGGGCACAACCACTGTTTCCTACCTGTCCTTGAAGTTCATTGACAAGCTTCTGGTTCAGCTTAGAGATCTCGGGTGTCAGCTGAGGAAAGTGAAGGTTAGACTTTCGGGTAGGCTTCAAAAATACATACTCTATGTGCCTTACCAGTCAAAAGTTAGAGGAACGGTTTTTTCCAGCTTTTCCAGAAACATTCACCCATTTGTTGAGTTGGAGCATGGGAAACTGGAGCCCCAAAGGGACATTACTATGAAGTCTGAGAAGGCGGATTTGTCTTTAAAGTTCTAGTGTATCTCAGGTTTGGTAGGATCTACCACACTTATAAAGATTTCAGACTTGGATGAAAAAAAGTGTCATTTTGGAAAGCACTTGGGGTTTTTTCAGCATGACAGATGCTACTGTGTAAGTGTAAGACTCTTACCTCCTCATACGTGTGGGTAGCTGTCTTATAAAAAGGTATTTTGACTTACCAAGTTGCTGCAATAAAGTGGAACATGCAGACACAATACTTGACTGCCCCCACATGCATATTTCACCCTCATTAAATCTTACTACAGTAAAAATCTTAACTATTCTTTTCTAGCACAAACACTTTGTGGAGTTAAGAATACATGCAACAACAAGTAAGCCTTTTAGCACATTATTAATCATCAAATCCAAGGATTAGTAAGAAACACATTTGCATTTTATCACTAACTTTTTCTTTTTTCTCCTCCTTTTTTCTCCCTTGCAGGCACAGCTGTCTCAGGCTTTAAATGGTGTTTCAGATAAAGCAAAAGAAGCTAAAGAATTTTTGGTTCAGCTGAAGAATTTATTGCAGCAGATCCAGGTAACTGTAGAATATTATCTGTTTTGATAATACAGTAATCAAAAGAACTGAGTGAATAATTTATTCGATGACTTTGTTTCCTGTGCTATTCTCTTCTTTCCCTTTCCTGGAATCATCTGACCTTTCTTGAATGGATTTGCTAGGTAAAATTATTCATCAAATAATGCCTGCAAGCCCCTCTTAGCTTCTAGATTGTTTGCTGTTTATTGCAAAAAGCTGATACTCAGTACTGGACATCTGAGCTGTGTTGATTAGTGTTTGATTGAATCCATTAGTCATGCTTCTGGGCTCCTCCCTGACTGCAATTGCTTGAATTCAGCATTTAGGAGAAGTTCTCATTTTAATGTGTTCAAAATGTACTGCTAGCTCTTCATCTTACGTTTCCTTAAAATGTACTAATTTCTGCACAAAATCTGGTCAACCTGCCTATTAGAGTACTTGTGGGAATGTCCTGCATGTACTCAAAAATACAGGAATATTCTACTTTAAAAAAAAAAGTAACTGCTGCTAAATCAATGTGTTGTTTATTGGAGCATAAGTTATTTTCATGCCTGTAATTGTCCAGATTTAACAGTCAGAAAAGGGGCTCATAGTGAGTGCAGTAATTGAGGGCACAAACCCAAAATGAAACAAGTCCTATTTCCAATCAAATTTAGACTCATCAGTGCTGGAGGTCCCATGACCCTCAAGGTCCTTCTTGCCCTGCAGAGTGCACCTGGAAATGTGGCACTGTAGTTGGAGCTGCACAGTGCCCAGGAGGGCACACTTGTTTTCTGGTGCAGCAATGCTCTACAGAGATGGAATATACATCCTCTGCTCTTCAATAGCCCACTCTGCTGCTTGCTCATCTTTCATCAACAAGTCCTGCGCTTGTTAGTAACAGAATACCAAAGCAGAAGTTCAAAAAGTTTATAATTTAATCATTAAAGCATTCCACTTAAAACCCCAGAGGATGAATTCATACCACAAGAGCTGCCTGAGCTCTTGGGTTGCCTCAGGGCAGCCTAACTACCCACCCTCACAGTCTTCCATGGCCACGTGGGGAAGGGAACAAACCAAAACTGAGAAACTGGTAAAATTAGAGGACATTTAACGGAAAGAAGCCAGTGCAAGGGCACTGGCTGGCACCTGTGATGTGCTGTGTTTTGGCTGTAGTGTGAGGTTTCTCTCAGCTGACTTACCCATTTAACAGTTACGTAGCTCAGATAGTCTACTCCTTTAGACTTCTTTCACTGTCCAAGGAGGAAAGACAGGCGCCTCTAGAGAGCACTTCCTCCTATAGGTATGAGCAGCTATTGTAGGATGGGATAACCCATCCAAAACAGTCTATCGCCAATCTTTCTTGAGTCATCTAGCTCCATTAAAAATGTGTTTTTCCCTCCTGAACCTAGAAGTGGCCTGTTATGTCTATTTATGACTATGCTGTAAAACCCCTTAATGTGTTTCAATAAAATTACTGCCAAATTGCTCTGCATGAGGGAGCTGCTACAGTTGGATCAAAAGACCAAGCCATTTATTTGATGCTGCTCATTGCTTAAAATGCTAGAGGAGAGCTCAGAAGAGGAAATTACATCCAGCAGTACCCTCTAACATTTTGCTAAGTCTGGGCATAAAGCTGAATGTGACCCTCCCATGTTGAGCCAGTCTTCATCCTGAGCCTGAGTGAAACATCAAATTTCAGCAAACCAGAACAGCAGGACTAATCAGCTGCATATGTATTCCTAAGTAAAACAAGGCTGGGGCATGGCTCCAAGATAATCACCCACACACTTTAACCCTTCAGGAGCTCCCTGGAATGGTTTTCTCCTGTGACGAGTTTCACTCTTCTGATGCAATGTTTTAGCAGCCTTTGATGATAGCACATACCAGAGAATGCTCCAGGTAGTCAGGTTTGGTACAGCCACACTCTTTGAGGGGAAAGGGTTTAGATGTGTCATGAGCCAATCTGTGCCTTTTGACATTTGGACCAAAAACCAGTTCTTGTACTGTTATTTTGAGGGGGAACAGATGTAGCCTTTGTGCATAGGTTTATAGCCAGACCCACATCTCTCAGAGCAGGTTATTTCCAGTAGAAATCTTACGACAGTTGCCACACTTGCATATGGACATTTACCCTTCAGCAAAAATGCTTTTTAATAATACTTCTACACAAAGGAGCAAGCAATATGTACTTTTTATTATCCTGTCTCAATGCACAGCAGACCAGACAGCCATCCATACTCTTTATCTCCTCTCTGAGTTTGCCAGAGCTACCAGGAACCATGCTTTTATCTTACCTGGGGCAGTTTGCAAATTCATAATCTACTTTTCTTTTCCCTGCTTTGCAGATCTGTTGTTTCCCCCTCTTTTTTCCTTCCTTTCTCTTCTCTGAGGTCACTTTTATATCTCTTGGTTTTTTCTTTTCAGATACTGCCTGTTCCTCATTGCTCCTGTTGCTTCCTTGCTTCTCCTTGTTGCTGTCATGATCTGATTTTCACATTTTCCCATCTGCTGTAACAATTTCATGCTTTCTCACTTGAAGGAGGCATATCGCCAAACACCCCGTTTGATGTGTGAACAGAAAATGAGGAGAGAAATGATGCACTACAGCCATCAACTGATTCAGGCTCTGTGCACAAACCAGCACTTTCAAGAGTAACGGGATGGAAATGGGCTTAAGGGGGAGCTGGGTGAGATACAAGCCGAGGAGGGAGAGACGCAAACAGGAAGAGTCTAAGACAAACCTGTGAGCCGGAGCTGAGCCGTCTGGTGTCTCCCCACCACCAGATAAACCCCCGCCCACAACTCGCTGCCAGGTCTAGGACTGCAGTGGGGGCCTCTCTGGGAACACTGACCCTGCGTCCATCAGCTGGAGAATGGGATGCGCAGTCACAGTGAGGGAACGGAGTACAGTGCTGAAAATTTTGAACTCAAAGAAGACAAAGCAAATGAGTAGAAAAGAAGAGGAAAACGAAAGAGCTAAGAGATAGTAATGAGTTGGGGAGTACAATGGCTTAGCAAAGAGGTGCTTCTCCAGTACATGTTTAAAATCTTCTCACATTTAATGATGCCTTTTTTTTTTAATTGGGGTATTTGTGAGGAAAGCTGACAGCACACCTAAACATCTCCTTGGAAGAGAAGCTTGAAAGCTTTCTCCTTTTAGTCTCATGAGCAGAGGAGGTGAGGGAGAGTCTTCCTTTGAATGGGTACTATAGCAGCAGTTCCAGGGGTTTATGTTATGCTAAATTGTTCCCAGACCTACTAAAGGCTGTGTTGTGTACCTCATGCTGGTTTCTGCCTAGCAAAGAATTTTACCATAAAGTGAATAGAAACTTGGCTTTTTTTTTTTTTTAAAACACTAATCAAGTACGTATCTCTACTGCCAAGTGCGAGCTATTTTAAAAAAGTACTCGAAGCAATGCACAAACCTTAGGGCTTTGTACCTCATTAATTTCCTTGTAATAAGCCAGTAGACCAGATTCTGGTCCATAATTCTGTTCTAATTGCTGTGGTATAGAGCCAGTGATTTCAAAGTTGCTACAGTGGGATAATTAAAACAGATTGGAGCAGAATCCTCTTATGTATGTATGCACTGTGTATGTTACATTTAGCATTTACATTATGTTGTACTGCATCTGTTGTCCGGAAAGTGCCAGTAAATCAAGGTTTTGAAAAAGTCCGTTTGTGGCATGTCATTTTACTGTTTCATTTTATAGCATGCAGCTATTACTGGTACAGCTGTAATGAAACCAGAAAGGCAACAAAAATGCGGAGGGTCTTGGAAGGAAATCTTTTCTGAATAGAAAAGCAGTTATGAGCAACAGCTTAAGCCGCAAACTATGCTTTCTTTGATGAGTGTGACTGTCACCTTGTTCTAGGAGAACGGGTTGGATTACGAAGCCTGTCTTGTCGCTCAGTGTGATGCCTTGGTTGACGCGTTAACACGGCAAAAGGCAAAACTGCTCACAAAGGTCACCAAGGAACGTGAGCACAAGCTGAAGGTGAGCACTCCTCTCGTCAGCTCAGCACAGCTGCTGATAGAGACCTGGTGTGTTTTGTCAAGTTCCCCAACCCTTTACACCATGAAATTTCCTAGTAACCGAATTCTCAAGTCCTTTCACAGGTTCCTGTTCAGCAGTTTAGTGGAACTGTGCCTGCACACTTTAAATGATGGATATACTTCAGCAGTTTGTTGAATCAGGCCATCAATCTTCATTTATCTGATGGTTTGGGGCTATCTTTTGAGAGCTGCTTATCAGTAAAACCTGTGTGTGGTTTGGATTTTGGGACCTTCTGCCCAAGTAAACTGTTGTGATTTTGATATCTCTTCAAATCTTTAAATTCAAGTAAGCCACCTCCAGAACTACATGAGCTACTAAAATATATTAAAGAAATGAAGTAAAAGGAGGTGGCAAGAAGAAATCTAAAATGGTTGAATGAAGTGGCAGTCAAGAAATATTTAAGTAGACACATTCCTTAAAATGCTGAACATTATGTGATTCTGAGGTACTATAGTGCCATTCACATTAAAAGTATCTGAGACATAAGAAAAAATTGAAGTGGATTATCTAACATACCATTTAACAAAATCTACCTGAGATCAGCATTTAGCTTGCTTAACAAGAAACAACACTTAGGACATACTGCTGACAGCACAGCAAACCCTGCAGTTTATTGCTGTCACAAGTTGTCCTACGGAGCACAGTGCTATTAGACCTAGTCCACAGCCATTTGGCAGCAGAATCAAGGCTAAAGTCTGGAAAAATGGAATGCAGTTCTCTTATTTCTTAATTCCAGCAATGGGTTTTTAAGCAGAGTGGGTTCAATGATAAATTGTGAAGAGAATGTTAGAGTGTAATCTGCAAGAAACCACTCCAGGAATTTGCCTCTAAATGAAGGACTTTTTAAAAGCTCAGATGTTAGTGAAAGTGTGACTGGAAATGTGAACACTGCAAATGCAGAAACATGTTCTGTGCCCTTTATGCCCCAAGCAAGCCTAATCTTTGAGCAATTAATCTGCTCTGAAAATTGAGATTCCCCGTGCACAACATTTTGCCAAGCTAATTATCGGTATTTACAATACAGAGCAAGAGAGTGAAGCTGATGAAGATACGGCAGTGGCCATATGGCAGCTAAATTAAGCATGGATTTAACACACTCTTCCATTCCTTGTCTCTTCTAAAATAATTTTATACAATTCACTGAAAGCTGAGGCAGTCATAGAACTGTACTGATGTTTGTTTTCCAGGTTGTTTGGGACCAGATAAATCACTGTACACTGAAGCTACGCCAGTCAACAGGGCTTATGGAATACTGCCTAGAAGTTATCAAAGAGAACGATCCCTCTGGGTTTTTACAGGTATTTTTCTTCCTAATGTTCTGGGAAAAAAAAAAAGAAGGAAAATACATTAAAGCTAAGTCTAAAAATGTGTGGGTTTTTTAATTAGCCTCTTCCCATGTCCAAGGCAGGTTCACCTTAACTCCTATAAATTCTGTCTAAAAACTCAGAGAGCATGACAACTGCATGAGTGTCCCAGCCAAGAGATGGCTTTAACAGCTGCACCCTGACTGAGGTGGGGAGTTAGTGGTCGCACCACTCCCCTGATTGCTGATGTCTTTCCTCTTGCCAGTCCTTCCTTCTGGACTGAAAGAAGGATGCTATGCAGTTAATGATGGCTTTTTGCAGAATATTATTTTATTCTCATTTGAGAAACCCAACACAGGGCCCCACAGAGCTCTCTGATCAATTTGGAGACGTCAGAAGAGTAGTACTTCTCCCCCTTGTGCTTCTCCCCTTTGCTTTCCCATGTGAGAAAGTCCTTTCAACATCTCCCCTGTAAGGAAATCTACTCTGAAGGGGCTTGCATGTAGCTTTGCTTCACTGAGATTGTTGCATCTTATGTGGCTTCAAGACTTGTTGCAGCTCCATGTACCTTTTCTTTGCAAAATATGGCCTAGCGAATGATTGCCTTAATTTGCAGGATATTGTTTCTTAGGTGCAAACAGTGCAAGTGTCTATTGATGAAGCAAATCATAACAGTGTTATTTTCCCATAAATTATTTTGCTTAATTTACTCTAATAGGTTTATTAATTATTTTATTTTGCCCTATTAGTTTTGTTGCCTTAATAATTGCATAAGAAGAAAGGCACATCAAACAAAATTACCTACACACATAAGTGCATGAATGTTGGAGATCTGTCAGAGCATCCCTGAAAAACAGGATGAGAATTAGCCAATTTAAACCTATTAGCACTCCAGACTGGTTGTTACTGTCGTGTCTGGTCTCAAGCAAGAGAGGGGAATGTGTGGTGTAAATTAATCTCAAGATTACGCGGATTTTAACAGGCTGTTGGTTGGACTCTACAGGACAAATGAAACCTTTAGGCCTTACCCACATGCTGTCTAGGTATATGCTTTATTTTCTTTTCAGCTTACTTTCCTGTAACTTTTGGGGCTTTGTTCTTTGCAGCCCCCATTTATAAAAAACACCCAAACCAGTTTTGTTTTTACTTTTTCCTGGTTTATCTAATGATGCTTTCAAGACAGCCAGCAGACACTCAGGCGCTGCGTTACTTTGAGCAACTGCTCCTGCAGCCAGGATATTGACATATGGCCGAGGGATCCACCATCCCAGTAAGTGACTCCAAGGTTGCAGGAGGCTGTGGGATGCTCCTCCACTTACTGCACAGACTGATCAGGAGCTGTTGATGCAGGGGCTCAGACAGGAGTGTCCTCAGTAAAAGTAATGAGGAAAAGTATCCAAATTCCTTCAGCAAAGGAAAGCTCTCTCTGATATACCCCAAAAAAAATTCTACTCCCTGTGACTTACAGGAAGTTCACTGTCAGGGGCTTCAGATATCCAAATGGCAGCTTCACTGAACTCAGGGACAGTGAACTCAGTTGAGTTCATTGACACACACAGAGCCAGGATTTCACTTCCAGAAGCGTCTGCTGTGATCATTTTAGTTTGACTTTTGGCCTAATTGTCTGCGGGCTGAGCTAGAGCAAAGCTTTAAGAATTAAATTCAGTTTTAATGTAATGGTAGAAAATCCATCATATACTTTGAAAATCTATCTGCCAATTTATCACCCTCACTGTGAGTAATATACACCTTCCTTACCATTTGATTTTTTTAATCCTTTAGCTTTCATCCACTGAATCATCTGTGCTGAATGGAGAGACTCTAACATTTAAGCCTCTCTTTGTGCAACTTCTTTTTAAACAGGAGAGCAAAAGTAGACCGTGCAGATCAGAGAACAGAGTACAGAATTATATGAGGCATTCAAAGGCACGACACACAACATAATCTTAACAGGCTTTATAAATGCAGTTTTTACTTTCCTTGCCTAAGATGAGATTTATTTTGAAAAGACAAGATGAAAGGATGCAACATAAATGGACCTCACCCCAAAATGCCCAGATCCCATCTCGTCTGTTGTGCTGTCTTAATCCTGTTTCCTTTGTGCTGTATTTCACAGGCATTCTGTCATTTTTAATGTGTGCATCTGCCATTTCATTATAAACCTGATACTCTCTTTCAGATTTCGGATGCTTTAATCAAGCGTGTTCAGGTATCTCAGGAACAGTGGGTCAAAGGAGCCTTGGAGCCAAAAGTGTCTGCTGAGTTTGACTTGACTCTGGATAGTGAACCTTTACTGCAGTCAATTCACCAGCTGGATTTTATTCAGATGAAATGTAGGGGTGAGCTTTTATGATTTTCCTTTTTCTGTTTTTCATGCATGTGTTGAAACAGTGCTGGGAGGTGGGAGGACACCAAAGGAGGAAAGAGGAATGACTTGAATTTGCTCGCTAGTTTTAAAAGGTCTCCAGGCAAATTCAGATCACTGGGTATTTCCTGGAAGGGTGTGCTCCCCTCACATGTAGTGAGCTAAACAAGCTCAGATAGAAATACCAGATGCACTTAAAGATTGCAAAGATAAATTCTTCAGAGTAGGGCTTTGAAAATTAATAAGACATGAGCTGTGTGAAACTTCATGCCATTTTGTAGCATTCCTAGATTTGACATGGTTAATTCAAGATACCGATTACCCCTATCTTGTCAGAAACAGCTGAAGTAAAAAATAAAGGTTGCTCACACACACACACACACACACACACACACATGCACGTGCTTGAATAGGAGAAAAAAACCCCAGCCTTTGACCTTTGACTTGTATCTGGACTGTGCTGTGAACAGTGTCCATCTTAATAAAAAAATCACAAGGAAGAGATTCACAAGGGGAGAGTAGCTCCATGGCGACACCATTCCTTGGTTCCAGGTATCTGGATAATTCTGATGGACGAGCTAAAGGGAAATGAGGTTAAGAAATGTATCTGAAAGAAGAAGCTGATGATCAGGAGATGCCATTGACATTAAAAAAAAAAAAAAGACATGAACATCATGAGCTTGTAATGGGGTTAGTTTATATGGAGCAGGATGAGAACTGCATCAGAATTAGACAGATCCATAGAATGGTTGGATTTGAAAGCCGTTGTGGTCCCTGGGAATGATGCCATTAGCTTCCCTCAGTGGTGATTCAAGCCTTAATTATACATGTGGGTGACAGGATAGAGGCTGCCAGAAGTCAGTGAATGAGTTAAGGATATTCGTGTAGTGATGTCAGATGTGTTTTTTTCCTTGTTCTGAGCAAGCAAAAATAATTTTGTTCAGCTTATGTGCTCTCTCTGGACCTAATTCTGCATCTGAGACACCCAAGATAAAGTAATTAGGGTGGATAATTTGGCAGATACGTGGAGAAACAATGTACAAACAGTTAAAGGCCAGGGTCTGATCACCAAGAATGGCTTGCATCTTGGCATGAGCAGGCTATGTTAAAGTTATTCAATAAACATCTGTGAACTGCTCCTTTGAAATGTTGTCAGACAGGCAAGTGGAGTCAAGAGAGAAGGAATATCACTGATAAAACTCCTCTGAATGCTGTCTGCACTTGTCTTTTTAAAATCAGTTTACATTTAATGCTAGCCATATTTATTGTGAAATATATTTGATACTAACCTCCTGCCACTCTTCTTTAGAAACATATGAAGAATTTAGTTAAACTAGTCACATAGATTTCTGATTAACCACAGGTTACCTGAGGTGAGAGCAGTTTAGGTATTTGGCTTGTGGACATTCACCTGGCCTTAAGCTTGAAGACTTACAAGACTTTAATTGAGCCAGATTCAGTCATGCTTTGTGAAAGATAGTGTTATCAGCTATGCTTTCATTTGCATAAGATGGCAGGGAAGATCTGGTACTAGGTTAGACACAGTCTGAGGAGCAGAGAAGAGGACAGGACTTTTGCTGCCCAAACTTGTGCAGAGCTTCCAAGCACCCTTGGGCTTTGCTCACCAGAGGCAGGGTTAGCCCTCAGGAAGGGCATTTGCTTGAGCTGTCTTGGTCTTGACGAGGGATTTCCCATCAGGTTGGTCAGCACAACCAGTGTGACCATGCACACACCGCGCAAAGAACAGTGGAAAGGGTGTTAACCTGGCCACCATTCCTGAAGGTGCATCAGTGATGGCATTTTTCCCCTTCACACCTCTGTGTGCCCAAGCAGAACAAGCCACCGACCAGTTCGAAGCTAGCCTTCACAGGTATTGAGGATTGTTTAGCATATAGACGTATATTTATCTTTCTCCATTTATGACAGCAAGTCTGTTTCCATTTGAACTGCTCAGTCTGACACTTTGGCCTTTTTTTTCCTGAAATTTTACTTCTATGACCTCAACCAGCTCTGCGTTATCTTACGATCATAAAATTATCTTGGTTGGAAGGGGACCTTAAGGATCATCTGGTCCCGACCCCCTGTCGCAGGCAGGGACACGTTTCACTAGATTTGGTTGCTTGGAGCCCCATCCAACATGGCCTTGAACAGTTCCAGGAATGGGGCATCCACAGCTTCTCTGGGCACCCTGTTCCAGTGCCTCACCACCCTCACAGTAAAGACTTTCCTCCTATTATCTAATCTAAACCTGTTCTCTTTCAGTTTGAAACCATTCTCCCTTGTCCTGTTACTACATGCCCTTGTGTCTCTTGCAGGCCCCTTTAGGTACTGGAAGGCCACAATATGGTGTCCCTGGAGCCCTCTCTTCTCTGGCTGAGCAGCCCCCACTCTCTCAGCCTGTCTTAACAGGAATGTAGTCTGGCCCTCTGATCATCTTTGTGGCCCTCTTCTGGACCTACTCCAGCAGCTGAAAGTCCTTCCCATGTTGGGGGCCCTAGAGATGGACGCAGTACATCGAGCCATTGACCACAACTCTTTCAGTGCAGCCATCCAGCCAATTCTTTATCCACTGAGAAGTCCATCCATTAAAATTCTTGTGTCTTTGTTTTAAAGACAGGGATGTCATGTGGGACAGTGTCCGGTGCTTTGCACAAGTCCAGGTAGGTGACATCAGATCCTCTTTTCTCATCCACTACTGCTGTTACTCTGTCAAAGAAGGCTGCCAAATTTGCCAGGTATGATTGGCCCTCCTTCAGATGCACTGTTTCGCATTTTCTCCTGCAGAGTAGTGGTCTTGCATCTGGTATCACAGAGTAATCAACTCAGCATTTCAGGAGCAAGCACCCAAACTAATTTGGAATATCACTTTGCTGACTGTAAGGAGAAGCTGCAGTTGCATGGTGATGTTTTGCTATTTATCACCATGGGCACTGGAACAGATTGCCCAGAGAGGTTGTGTTGTCTCCCTGTAGGGGAGACAGGAATGTAGGGACACAATCCTGTGCTATGTGCTCTAGAATGTCCCTGCTTGAGCAAGGAAGTTGGACCAGATGACCCACTGTGGTCCCTTCCAACCCGACTTGTTCTGTGATTCTGTGACTTGCGTATTTCTGAGCATCCAGTTTCACAAAGAAAAAATGTATATGTCTCTTCATATCTGCTCCTCTTTCTTCAATCCTCCCTACCCCAGCACACCAAAAAGTCGTCAGTCTTTGCCAAATTTTGATGTTGAGGTGAGTGTTATTAAGTCATTTTACTGGTTGATCTGACAAGAGCAGATGCATCAAAGGTGTCAATGATATGTAAGGGAAGTTTGTGAGAGATCTAGGAGAACAGGGCAAGCATGGTTTTTCCAACTGCAAGTTGTTTTTTCCCAAAAGCTTTGCAATGTGAGATCTGTATTATTGTTATCAGTGCTTAGTGCATTGCTGAATTTCTATTTTTTTTTCAAACTCTGGCCTCATTCAACCTCATTGATCTTGCATGGGTCATTTAGAGTGAAAGCATGCTTGTAAGTAAACATTGATTCACTGTGTTAGACAAAGAAGAATGAAAATGAGAACAAATCACATTATATTTGCTTTGATGACAGGTTCATCTACATTACTGATGCACTCTCTATAAGCACGTAGCTAAAGTTCATCTCAAAAAATAAAGATCATAGTGTTCTCTTCCTTTTTTACAGAAAGAAGAAGCAGTTTGAGAACAAAGTAAATGTGCAGAGATGTGATAGGTGCAGGAGTAATGCTTAGGCAGTCATGTTGGCCAAAGGGTCTCATTGAGTCCCACACTCCCTGGGCCTGCTGACCTGAGAGATATTCACATAGGTCTAGTAATTGCTGGCATTTTGAGCTTTCCCAGATAATTATCTCTGTCCATGTTTTCTTCACTCTGTTGCTTTCACTGAGTGCCTTGGCACAAAATTCCTGTCCTCTGATGCCTGGCTTAATTGTGTACTTCACATTTCCTCAGTTAGAGTTATTGGCACAGGCAAATACGTGTTCTGGGCTTGTTTTGTTCACACAGCTGGAACTGGCATGCAGTCTGGATTGGTTGCAAAACAGGACTAGATACAAAATAGGAAAATATATAGCTACTCTACTTTTCTGTGCCACCTCTGAACTTTCATTCATATACCCCTTCTCCTTGTCCCAAGTACCTCCTTCCCTCCTCTGCAAACCATGAAGATTCCCCAGACACATCTGGCACGAATCTTCTCTGCTTCTCCAGGCATGAGCTGTACAGCCCTGATAAGTAAAGGACAACTGTTTCATCGTAGGCTTTACCTCTTCTTCTTTCTGCTCTGTGTCATGGACTCAGCTCTCTCCTCTCTCCGTAAATCTGCTTGTAGGGCACTTGCTACAGCAATGACTCAGGCTATTCCAGGGCTGTAGTGCAGCTTTGGAGGAAGTCAAAAGTTTTCATGCTTCTGGGGCTCCCACTCTTTCAGTGCATTTAGTCCTTTAAAAACAAGTCTGGGAAGGTGGATGGCATCATTGCACCACTTGCTTGTCAAGAGGACAACAGTCAATATCTTAGAGCAGCCCTGCTGTACTCTGTGAGGGGACTACCCTGATCAGCTGCGAGATACATTGAGCAATGTGTTTTGGGAGCTGCTGAGTTGACATGAGACATCAGTCAGTGTCACATTTCTTATTGAAGAGTGACCTGCATGAAGCATGTTTAAAATACCAGAGCATCATTCAGACTCATTAATAAGTCCCACTGTGCCAATGCAGTGTCATTTCTCCCTTTATATTTTTAGTATTTTCCTTCAAACAGTCTCTTGAGAATGTTAAGTTGGTCAAGAAATGGGACAGCACTGTAATTTAACATCTGAGTCTTTTTCTTCCCTGGCACTTCGCCTGTATTTTTCTTTTCTTAGTCCTATTCCATTGCTTGTCGCTGTGAAGTGTATACCACTGTCCTGATTATTCAACTCACTTCACACTTTCCTTTGATTTTTACAAGCGTTCATCTTTTCTCCTCCCAGAGGGAATTCAGGATCAAGGCAGATCTCTGCCCATCCACATCCCAGGGGAGGAAGCAGGAGGGCAGGCACAGAGAGCATCATCCTGCAAAGCTGCACAGCTGCTTGGTAGGAGCTTCTTGCCTCTCTTCAGCCTGTGGTTCAGGCCCCAGGCTGGCTCAAAGAGAGCAGGAGGCTGATGTAGATTATGCACAAAGCCTTGAATATCCAGCAACACGTTAAAGGAGCCAAGGCACTTTCCCGTAATGTGTGTGGCTCTGACACATTGGGCCAAAATTCACTCTTCTGCTGGGAAGTGGAAACAACAGCACTCCACTGGATGAAAACATATTTTATTCCTAGACAGCATTCCTGTTTACATAATTAAAAGGGAATTGTAAAACACATACCCTCCTCCGAAGGTTCTGCTCTTTTTTTTATTCAGCATTGTGCATTACATGAGCAGTTCCTGAAAGCCTCCCATCAGTGTTCCTAGGAGTTAGGAGTTTTTTCCAGAGGTTGGAAAGATTAGTGGTTTATTCAGAGGTGAAGGGGCGTTGTCTATTTTGCACCTTATAAACTTCAGGAATTAGGTTTTCATCCCGTCTTGCCAGGAGGAGTCTCGGAAGTAGGGAGGACCAGACCAATGCCTCCTGAGAGGGCTAACCAGCTAGCAAAAGTGGCAGGTATGTGGATGGCTGATACAGCCCTATCTTCTCCCAGGCTGGTCAGTCACCAGGAATACTTAGGTTAACAAACATAGACAAAACTCTAAACTTAAAATGGTTCACTTGAAATATCCCATTACCTCTGAATTCCTCATTTTCAGGTTTTTGACTCGTCACATTTCGGTGACTTCTCCAGACACAGTGTCTCCCAGAGAAAAGTCTGAACTTTCCATGTGAGAAAACAAGCAGGTTTTTATTTATGACACCCTCTGAATCATCCTTAAATATCAAGGAATAGGAACAAGGCTTCCTTTTCACAGAAAAACCTTCAAGAGCTAATTTATAAAGCTCTTTTGTTTCATTCTTCTGGGCTACCAACCATCTGCGTTCACTGTGGTGATGGATAGTGCCAGCGGAAAGCCGTGGTAGCTTCTGCACTGTTTATCACAAGTGTGAAGTTGACTTTCGTGTCACTTCCAAAGTGGGGGTGAAGCCTCAGCCCTGTCACACAGTAGCATCCATTTTCCCACAGTCTGCTTGGTACACAGAACATGAACAGTCCTCTTTTATCCAGAGACATAAAATAGGACGAAAGGAACAGCTCAAGGGCTTCGCTCTCACGCAGACAGAAGGAGGAAAATAAACTAGAGGGGCAAAGCATAGTAGATAAAAGAAGAGCAAACCGATACTGTTAAGCCAATGAATTCTCAGAGCACTCAGTTTCTTCTAAGACATGATTGAGCTCAGCAGAAATGATATTGAGATATTGAATGGTGAAATTTAGCCTTGGGCAGAAGACCAGGCAGGGTCTGTGCATCACTTGCATCCTACTTAAGCTGTATGGTTTCGGCAGTGCATAAGAGGCATGCCAGGTCTATCCAGAAGACTATTATAAGTTTTCACTTTATAATTGCCAGCAAAGAGTGAACAGTGAGAGTTTATCTGTGTTAAGAAGACGTGGAATAGAGGTCTCTTTCCCACAGAGACATAGCTGAATGTTTTACTCTGTTTCTTTTTATTTTTAAGATGCTGGTCTGGTAAACAGTCTCTTGGTGTTTCTTCTGAGCAAGTCACTGAAAAGACATGTTGGTAGAAAACGTTGCATTTGTAATTTCCATGAGGAGTCCTGTGGTGCAGGAGTTCCTTTTGCTACCTGAACCATGGGATTTAGATAAAGTTTGCAAACAGAACAATTTTCTTCAACAGTTTATTTTAAGTATGGTTGCCATAAAGATAACATACCCTAGGTGGTTTTGATAAAAAACTAGGGGGAGAGGGAGGGGTGGTAAATTAGATTTTTAAAACACCCCACAGCTATGGCGAAGAATTGTTTTCCTGCTGTTGGTGGAGTTCAGGCTCTCTCTCTCAGCTGTGCTGGGGGGAGTGGCTGCTGTGCTTGTTAACAGCCCAGTTCTTCGTCAATGCACTGGGCTCCCTGGCAGCATTGCATCTGCCACAGATCCTCCCTATGGCCTGAGACACCGCCTGCCCCTCCTTTTGGGGACAATGGATGCTCTGGTGTGAAAAAGAATTCTTCCAGACAGCGAGTCCCGGGAAGGAAACCACACATGGATTCCCCATACTAGTTCTTATGAGACATGACAATCAAGTCCAGATCTGTTTCTGTGTACATATTTGAGTGAAATGATTTGTCTAACTGGGTAACAACATTTTGTTATATAATTTTTACTGCCTTTTATTTCGAGGAAGAGAATGGACTCTCTTCCTAACAAACACTGGCTCCCCTGTGAAGGGAAGGAGGTGAGCAGCTGCCATGCTGCTCACAGCACAGACTAATGGGGAAGGGCAGAGTTACACTAATCTGTACCCAGTTCCTGTTTCAGTGCCACCCGTCCCATTACTGCAGCTGGAGAAGTGTTGCACCAGGAACAACAGTGTGACATTGGCCTGGAGGATGCCACCTTTGAGCCACAACCCAGTGGAGGGTTATATCTTGGAACTTGATGATGGCGATGGTGGCCAATTCCGAGTGAGAATTTCATTCAGCATTTATTTGTGTTTCTTTGTATGTGAGTTTCCTCCAGATATGGATTTGTTTCTGTCCGAGGGTGGGGAGAGGGATAGGGAAGATGTGGGTTGTCAAAACCTCCCTAATTCCATTGTGTTGATAGAGAAAGCAGTGCAGGTGCTGCTTAATAGAAGCAGCACTTACCTTACCACTGGCTTAAGTAGGAAGTTTGTTTGAGGTTATTCTCAGAGCTCTCAAAAAGAGGGCCTTGAGGTATCCCCAGTGCATTCCAGAGTAGAAAATCCCATACGAGCCTGCAGGAGCTGGAAGTGGTTCATTGCACAAACCAGAAATTTCTTTGGAGCCCCTACTCTCGTCTGTCCATAGCCCTGTTTCAACAGCTGACATTCTTGGTCCAGAAATGCAACTCAGTCTTTACTGATTTTCTGAGTGAAAATATGATCCTGTATAAAAATACAGGGTTTATAAATCTTTCCCCTGGGAGCGGATGAGACCAGGCTGGTGGAAGCTTTTTCCAACTCTCATGCTGTGATAGAACTGATAAATATGGAAAGGCTTCCCAAGTGCTGTCCTTTCAGATCCTCAGGGTGATGCTACAACATGATGCTCCTGGTTGCAGGTGAAGAGTGCTTATGGGCTCCCATATTTTTTCAACACATCCTGATAAACCAACTAGAGAAGCAATTCAATCAGCTTTCTTCCAGCCATGTCCTCCTAGAAGCTGTGGCCCTTCTGCCTCAGGCAGGCTTCATGCTCCTGTTGCTCAGGACCAGGATGGCCCAGTGCTTTCCCTAGGGGCTAGTGCCTCAAAAGCATCTGGAGATCATTGTGGAGTATAGCTGCTCTCTTCACAAGTGGGGAACTTTGCCCAAAACATGTGATGGCATTTCTTCAGGAGCTGCTAACTGGCTCCTCACTGAAAACCTAAAGATTTCTCAAGCTGAAAATGTCCTGGCATGGATCCACCTAAGGAACTACCAAACCACTACACCCATAGCCAGCGAAGGTACCTGGTTTGGGCACCCCTCATTGGAAGGGGCAGCAATATTTGCAGGGCATTTTGAAGAGGGCGTTGTGGTTTTGGAAGGTCTCCTCAGTTCCTTGGTCCAAGTAGCATTTCACAGGGATTTGAAGAGCCTGGTTTCCACAACTGAAAGTGTGAAAAGGTTCTTTTGTGAATGGCTGCTGAGAGCTGCCGATATAGTCAATATTAGTACGTAAGAGGGTTATCAGTGTGTGATGAATGAAGAGTTAGAATAAGGTGTTAGAATTCCAGTTTATTCAGGATAAAGCTTTTAAAGTAGTATTCATGTCTTGTGAATAACAAGATTTCAGGCTGGTGCGTATCCAAGCTCATTTGTGTGGGTGAGTTTTGTTACTGCCAAAGGTTTTGGGAGTGCCAGCAGTGCCATGTTAAGATTTTGGATTGAAAAAGATACAAAACCATCTCAATCCTTAAATCTTAATCCTTATTCATTGCATCCATTTGGGTTTATGTGAAAGAGCCTTAATCATCAGAACTATTCCTAGGCATTTCTTAAGTCTTAAGTGAACTGGGACCCGAGTGGTTTGCTTAGTGACAGGTTTAAGCACTTTGGTGCCTTTGCTACCATAAACCTACAGGGTTCACAGAATCAGAGAAATCAGAGGTGGAAAGGAATTATCTTTCAGCTTGCTGCCAAGACAGGATTTTCTAGGCTTCTTTCAGTTCATCCTAGCCTGCATAATCTGATCTTCTTCATTGGTCTGCCTAAATGTTCCTCCTCCTGAAATATTTCACATTACAGGAGTACTTGCTGTATGATAAATCTTTGAAGACTTTTTTATGTCTCTGTTGTCTAGTTACTGTTTCATCATGTGGTGCATGTAATCCTAATTTTTAGGAGATAATTTTCTTCTGGATCTGTGTTTTCATGTGTCAAAATTATATTTTAACCTAGGCATGAGATAACCTTTCCAACAGAATAAAACTGCACTTGGTTTTTTTATTGTCATAGGTCCCCTTTTTTTTTTGTTTTACATAAAATAACAGCCACAGTGTGTCAGATACTGGGGCTACTCTCCAAAATAGTGATTTGGAGTAGATATTTAGGATAAGAGGAGAATGAAGATCTTTTTGTTGCCCTTTATTGCTTTACCCTTCCAGCTTCATCTTCACCTTAGCTTCTCCGGTGCTAACCATCCTTGGTGTCTCCCATGCTGTGGGTGGCTGCGTTGTAACAGCATAACTCATACATCCTGGGAAGCAAAGAGAAGCTGTTCACTTTTGGCTTATATTTAGAAGTCTTAACTATGTTAAACGATGTCCCTCATTCTCTCTCTCTCTCCTTTTTTATTTTGGAATGTTTAGGAAGTGTATGTCGGCAAGGAGACTCTCTGCACCATTGATGGCCTTCATTTCAACAGCACTTATAATGCCAGAGTCAAAGCTTTCAACTCCTCGGGCGTTGGTCCTTACAGCAAGACAGTCATTTTGCAGACGTCGGATGGTGAGCCAGGGTTTTGCCACTTTCTAAATGAAAAGCTGCAGGTCTCAGTGGCAGGTCACTTTCATCCCTTTACACCCATTAATGTGTTTGACACCGACTGGCATTTTCCATTATCAGTAACACTTCAGGCTTCAAGTCATGTGATTTTAGTTGGATGTAGAAGTCTAGGATCTAACTAAGATACTTGCTTTAGCATGCAGAAACAGTTATGCAACTCACAGGACGTTTTTTGTTCCACTCTGTCTCCCTTTCTTTATATATCTTCGGGATTTGCCTTTTTCCTCACTACTGCTTTTTTCCCAGCAAGGTTTGATGATACAGAGATGGGAATTCATGCTTGTTCCTCTGCAATTATACTTGACATCCATACAGACATTACAGGAATTTCATCTTCATTAATGATATTGTAATGAATCAAGAAGTGCATGCTATTATCACTTCCACTTTTATGCTGTGTTGCCAAAATAGGCCAGTATAAAATATTGATACTTCAAGAGCTTTCAGGGCTTTTTTCCCATTTTAAAAAAAACCTTCCCTTTGATAAACTATTGAAGTCAATCCTAACCAGCATGGACACAACTAATCTCCATTTCCATTAGAGGTAATCCTGAACCAATTCACCTACGTGAGCAGTTTCCATGTCATGGAGAAGCCTTTGTCTCCTCACTGACTTTATTGTTACTGTGTGTGGACAGAATGTCACTATCCTTAGCAGCTAAATTTCAGGGGAACGAGGTTAAATAGTATAAAGCACTTCTGAGCTGAAGAACATCAGGGTACCAGCTTTGATTAATCTTGTGTAGCTGCCTACAGTAACAAGGAAAGATTGTCTTTATCGCCTCAAAGTGCAGTGGGGTCTTTCCAAAGGCAGAATTTTATCCTTCTTACTGAAGTAAAGCAGACAACACTTGGACACAGCCTCTCCTGATACAATCCTGCCTTTCCTTTTCCCCTTCCACAGTGGCGTGGTTCACCTTCGACCCCTCCTCAGCTCACAGAGACATAGTGCTGTCAAATGACAACCAGACTGCCACCTGTAACAGCTACGATGACCGGGTGGTTCTTGGCACTGCAGCCTTCTCCAAGGGCGTGCATTACTGGGAGCTGCACGTGGACCGGTACGACAACCACCCGGATCCAGCCTTTGGCATTGCCAGGATTAACGTTGTCAAGGACATGATGCTGGGCAAGGACGACAAGGCGTGGGCCATGTATGTGGACAACAACCGCAGCTGGTTCATGCACTGCAATTCCCACACCAATCGGTGAGTGCTGCCTGCGGGCTTTTCTCCTTACAGACATTTTTTCTGCTGAGCATCAGAGGCAGGTGTCTCAGCAAGCCGTCTAGTCCAGCTCCTGGCTAAATGTTCTTATTTTACTCCTCCTTAAAAATCACTAGTGGCAATGACTGCACCGTAACAGTCTGTGTTGGTGTTTGTTATCCTCACTGTTACCAGTTTTTCCCTGAGAGCTTGCCTAAATCCCCCCTGCTGTGATTTAAACCCAATATTGCGTGTCCCACCCACATCAGCAGACAGGAGCACAGCACAGTGGGATGCAGGACTTCTCTCATTGCTGGAGGGAGAAAGGTGGTTGATTCTCTTCATTAGGAGCAATCTTGGCTGCAGATTTGTACAATAATTAGGCTGCAGGTGTTTGTTTCCAGTTCTGACTATTAAGGGTTTTGCTGTAGGTCACACTGAGGCAGATCTGGACACAAGAGACTGTTTGGCAGTGAGGGCTAAGTGACAGCTTTGGTTCTACTGAGCCATTGTACTGAAGAGCTTTGAAAAGCACCTCAACTAGTAAAACCAGCTCAGACAGAGGAGGATTTCAGAATCCCCCCAAGCCACTGTTACCAAGCCTCTCTCTCCCACCGCTCAAAGGCTCTGTGTTCTCAATGCAGCTGAGCAGTGGAGAGACGTGTTCTAGCTGCAGGTACCTCCAGGGATGGATCACGCAGAGAGAACAACTGTCAGCACAGATCCTGTGTTGTGCTGACACGGTTGCATGACTTTCAGCGCTTAGGATAGTTACCTCTGCCTAGTGCTGGCTTTTGTTTCATGGCAGTGATGCCAGACTGTGCAGGGGAGACATGGGTAACTTTGCTTGAAGCTCCCCAAGGTATCAGAGCAGAACTGCACTGCTCTCTCTCTGTGTCCCATGAGAGGGTCAGCCTTAGCTGAAGGTCAGCTGGGTGCTGACACCCTTGAGATGATCTCTGGAGAGAGGATCCTAAGTCCCGTGCTTATTTTGGAAAATTATGTATTTGCATACTTATTCTATCACAATGGGAGATTGATGTATGACTAAAGTGACTGACTAAGGATATGTAACAGGTCTGTGGAAGGGCTGGAATCAACTTCCGTTTAGTTTTCTACTGACTGTCCCAGCAGGTCTTCCATACTCACTACCTCAGGTGTTTTTTCTGTTATACCATACAACTAAAACAAAGTTTTGCAGTGATTTTTAAAACACTGAAATGCAGGTGTCTCCTTAAAGAGATAAGGTTATGTCAACATGCACGATATCCTTAGGTTGGTTGTAATGTCTCCCACTGAGTAGTCATTTATACTCTACAGCATACCTGTGTTTTAAGTAGGTACACTGCAATTGCTGGGAATTTTTGTTTGAAACATGGTTTGATTTTGCAGTTCATTACAGACAGGTGGAAGAACCCTGTAGCTGGATCAAAAGGTTCTGAAGTCACTTAGATTGTTTTCCATGGCTCCAAAGACCTTAGATCATGTCCTAAGACAATATGGAGTAAAATAACATCAGTATAATAAATATACCAAAAAATTGTCTGTCCCTTTAACATCTTGATTCAATTCAGGGCGGAAGTAATATTAAGCTGTATTAATTTTAATGCTCTGTGGAACAGCTTATGTTTTCTGGAAAAAAAGCTGGCAAACATTCTGTGCACCACTGTCCCAGAAACCTATTTTATGGATTTGGTCCTTGGCATGCTCCTCCCGGCAAGCAACACACAAGCTAAGCAAAAGCTTTTTTCTGGGAAGCACAAACAATGGAAACACTTAGGACTTCCAATCATCCTGCTTAATCAGGAGAGCAAAGTGCTTTCTGTTGATGATAGTTTCCCAGTTTTTACCTGATAAAACACAAAGGCATGTCCAAGGCATGGGTAGACCCATGGAATATCTGTTCAAGGGAAGTACACTCGCAAAGGGCATGCCGTCTTATGAAATCACACGCGCTTCAATGAAATTAGGTCTAGGCATTATATTTTTAACTGTGGCAGTCAACTAGGTCAGTTTTTTAACTCATTAGCTGTAATAGTCTTGTGGAAACAGTTATTGCTGCCTATTTGTTTTTCCCCACTGGACACGAGTGCATGACAGCACAGTATCGCAATCCAAATGGAATTCATTGTCAACTTTTAGCCTCTGGGATGTTACTGTGATGAAAATAACACCTTAGTAATAGTTTCATGCTTCCTAGTCTTCATGAGAATAAATTAGGGTAATTAGTAAATGGCTAGTTTCAAGGATAACCTGAGGTTGAGCTTGAAAGACCAATTCATGCGACCTGTCACATTTAGAGGACTTTCCTGTTCCTTTCACTCACAGCATGCAAAATTGCATCTAGCACGACTTCTGCAATGCATGAACAGGGAGGACTCTAATGCATCCAGAAACAGAGGGATCATTTTGAGAATAGTATGAGAAATCTGGTTAAGAAAATACTTTAGGGCAGACATATAGGTTTGGGAGGCACCTTTGAGTCTTGTTATTCCTGGAAATCTGTGCCTGGGAAAATCATGGAACAGATCCTTCTGGAAGGTATGCTAAGGCACACGGAGGACAGGGAGGTAATTCAAGACAGCGAGCATGGCTTTACCAAGGACAAGTCCTGCCTTACCAACCTCGTGGCCTTCTATGGTGGAGTGACTACAGCAGTGGACAAGGGAAGAGCTATGGACAGCATCCATTTGGACTTCTGTAAGGCCTTTGACATGGTGCCCCACAACATCCTTCTCTCTAAATTGGAGACATGCGGATTTGATGGAGGGACTGTCTGATGGATAAGGAATTGTTTGGATAGTCACATCCAGAGGGTAGTGCTCAACAGCTACATGTTCAGATGGAGGTTGGTGACAAGTAATGTCCCTCAGGGGTACATACTGGGGCCAGTTCTGTTTAATGTCCAGCTCAATATCATAGAGAGTGGGATCAAGTGCACCCTCAGCAAGTTCACAGATGACACCAAGCTGAGTGGTGTGGTTGACACACCTGAGGGATGAGATGCCATCCAGAGGGACCTGGACGAGTTAAAAAACTGGGGCCATGGGAACCTCGTGGGCTTCGACAAAGACAAGTGCACAGCCCTGCATCTCGGTCAGAGCAGTATGGAGGATGAAGGAATTGAGAGCACCCCTGCCAAGAAGGACTTGGGGATATTGGGGCACAGGAGGCCGGTCATGATCTGTCAGCGTGCACTTGCAGCCCAGAAGGACGACTGTATCCTGGGCAAAAATTGTCAGAGCGATGGAACATCTCTCCTTTGAAGGAAAGCTGAGAGAGATGGAGCTGTTAAGCCTGGGGAAGAGAAAGCTCCAAGGAGACCTGATTGTGGTCTTTCAGTATTTAGATGAGGTTTATAAGAAAGATGGGCACAGTCTTTTTAGCAGGGCCTGTTGTGATAGGACAAGGGGTGATGGTTTTAAGCTGAAAGAGGATAAATTCAGAGTAGCTATAAGGAAGACATTTTTTTACAGCGAGAGTGGTGCAACACTGAAACTGGTTGCTCAGAGAGGTGGTGGATGCACCATCCCTGGAAACATTCAGGGTCACACTGGATGGGCCTTTGAGCAGCTTGACCTAGTTGAAGATGTCCCTGCTCTTCACAGGGGGGTTGGACTAGATGACCTTTAAAGGCCCCTTTCAATCCAAACTATTCTGAGAGGTGCTGTATACCCATTAAAAAGAGGCACTGACATTCAGTGCAATAGATCTGTTCCTTGGCAAAGTTCCCGAAAGCAGGTCTACCAGGTCCTACAGGCAATACTCCAGCCACTACATGGTTATGTAAAGAAGGAGATGTAAATCACACCGAAATATTTTATAGTCTAAAACAACAGAAAGTCAGAATTTAGAGTATTTGCATTGTAGTCTTAAAAGTCCCTTGCAATCAGGAGAGTCTCTTCACTGACTTCAGAGATCTCAAGAGCAGGTTTTTTCATCACACAAAAATGCTACAATTGAATGAAAAATGCTGTCATTGGCAATAGATATTGTAAAGTTGTTAAGGTGCTGTACTGCTAGCACTAAAAATACTGTTAATGGAGAGTTGAACTAATTATTTGGTTTATTAAATTGTTCATAAATTGTTAAAATTTATTTTTAAGTAATAGTAAAACTACTCTTCTAAATTCCTCAAGCCAATTCATGCAGTCGCATTCTGCATGTTGTCCGAGCTGTTACTGAAAGCATCTTGGAATAACAGCCTCTACTGCCACAGGCAGTGACATTTTTCATGGTAGCCAAATTCCCCTTTCTGTACTCTGACCTTCCAGGCTTCTGCACAGCACTTCTGCAGTCAGGACTTACTGTTGCACACAGAAATCAAAATGTGCAGGACAAGTGGGATTTACCTCAAAAAACGAAATAAGGTTGCCTGTCTCCAGAACTGGATTGTCATTTAATAAATACTAAGTATTTATTGAGGGAGTATTGCAAAAAAAAAGTTGTATTTTTCTTCTCGTGAAAGGTTACTGGGGTTGTGTGGTGTAAGTGTCATTAAGTAGATTAAAAATGCATTACAAGAAAGGAGCAGGTTTTTTACATGGTGCCACAGAAGTGTACCAGGAGGGAGCAACATCAGTTTGAGTCTCTTGAGCTGTTTGGCTTCTTTTACCACAATGAAAGTATGTATTAGAAAAATTATCCTGTAATGCTGTCTAAATGATGTACAGAAGAGTGAGTAAATGCCTTGCATAGGTTTTCTCACAAAACAGACTCTCCCACCTCTCCTCCTAGAGAAAGCAACCAGGAAAATAGTCCAAAAAGTGCTGGAGTCTTCAAAGTGCTGTTCCCAAGGAAAGCATGGAAAGCAAGGAAAGCTGTTCAGCCTCAGAAGAAGTCCAGCCTCCCTGGCAGCAGTGGGGTGAAGAGCTCCTGCCTGATTCTGCGCTCTCTTAATCCTGCCAGAGCCAGTTGCTCACTGTGGGGACACACTGGGATAAGAATGCAGCAATCTGCCTGCTGAATTTCTGCAGGATTTGGGGCAGGAAGGAAGGGAGAAGGTCCCATCCTTCTGCTCTGCCCCCACACCCTTGTGGCTCCTGTAGGGGCCTCAGCTGGGTCCTGCCCTTGCCTGGGCTGGAATCTGCAGGCAGAATCTATCTCCTCTTCAGTGAAGCTGTCCCCAGGGGCTGCAGAGGAGTCACTCAATGTCACTGTGCAGCACACAGCTAATTAGCCCACAAGAAACAAATTAGCTTGTCATATAGGAAAGAACATCATAATCTCAAAAACGTAAATTTGCTGTTTCTGTTTCCCCAAGAGAATCAAGGTCATTTAAAAGAATGTAATAAAATCCATTTTAAGTAGGATCTGAAATTTGGTGTCCTGCAATCAAAGCTTTTCCTAAACAGAGGAAAAACAAGTAATCTATTTGTAAATAGCTCCAAATCATAGTACTGTTGCTTCCCACAATCTCATAATGAGTTTTATGATTGAGGGCTTTTAATACTAACAGTCTATATAGTGAGATACTGAGGGTAGGTAAGCATCTTAAGTTTTGATGGAAAATAATTTACTTTGCAGTTTTGGAGAAGACCTCAGAGAGAAACCTGTTAATGCTTATAGGACCAGAAAGCAAATCAAAGGAGACTGAGAACAGTGAATCTTCACATCTAACACCTCTCAGAGTCAATCTGTGATTCTTAGCTATACTATTATCGTTTGAAGAGCTTTAAATGGAAAAGTCAGAACAGTTTTCTATAATCTACCTTCAGATGGACTGCCACATGCCACATTTAGTCTAAGGGAAAACAGTTTATGACACCTAGTGGACAAGAGGAAAATTTCTTACCCTGCACTATATTCTTCCGAACCATATTCCAATCTCTCCCCCCCCCCTTTTTTTAAATGTTTTGCCTACCTATTGTGATAAATTTTATGATAAAATAGCATTAATCTTGTGAATGTTGTGTGCCTGAGGCTAGTGCATGGGACAAAAGACAGCTGCTTCCCTTCCTGCTGCAAATTATTTGAAATCTGATTTACCCTGAACAAATTGTGTCAGGCTGTAAATCCATTGCAGAGCCCCATGATATTAGCAGAATAGCAGTGCCTGTGGCCAATCTGCATATCTAGTGGATATTTTTGCTCAGTGTTCTTTAAAGTAATACTGAGTTTGACTAACCCCCAAGTCAAAGTGCATTAATGTCAAATCGCTCAAGCGTGTAATGGCTGAGTGTGTCCTGGCAAGCTCTGATACGACAGTAGCTCTCAGCAGCTGCTCCTGACACAGCCAATTATCACTGGTATTAATAACTGTGCCTGCACAATTGAGACAGCTCCCAGTGCTATAGCTGAGCACCTTGTCAGTCAGAAGCTACACTTAGGCCTAGCCAGCCCCGACTTCCCTTCCTCCCCAAAACCACTGTCTGATGTATCTGTGCTGGCTCCCTGGGCTCTGGAAATCTGGGTTCCCTTAGAGCATGCCAAGGTGAGTAGTGGAACTGGAAGTCTATCTCTTGAGCTGTTAGCAGGCATAATGGTTAGAAATGAGCACCCAGCAAAACAACTTCCTGCTTTTTCATTTCCTGCCATGCATCACTTCACTATAACAGGGATACTCAGAGGTGTTGTGTCTCCAGGACTCCACTGGCTCCCCTCCGATTTGTCATTAGCTGAGGGACCTGTTAGCTCTGGACCCCATTTTCACCTCTTAATTTGCAGTTGCAGGAGAGGTGGATCTAATTTTTCTTTGGGATCCCCTCATTAAGCTCCCATGGATGTGGTACATACGCTTCAGATAAAGGTGTGGGTCAGTCATTGCCAAATGCCTCGGGGATAATCATTTCACTGTGCTGCTCCACGCTCCCTTTGCTTAGGAAGGGTGTCTTGTCCTAGAGAGAGCAGCAGCCCTCTGCCAACAATATACCCTTTGTACCTTAGGACTGAAGGAGGAGTTTCTAAAGGCGCCACCGTCGGTGTTCTCCTGGATCTGAACAAGCGCAACCTGACCTTTTACATAAATGGGCAGCAGCAGGGGCCTCCAGCGTTTGAAAACATCGAGGGCGTCTTCATGCCTGCATTGAGCCTCAACCGAAACGTCCAGGTAAGTCTTCTTCAGTCCAGCCCCACTTACCCTTTCCAACTAAAGGAGCTGATAACATCATCTATAGGTAGTCAGTACAGATAGGGGTTCTTTCTTTCTCAGACTTATATCTCGACTACTCACACTTTTTGGACTGCATTTGACTTTCTGCCTTGCCTGACCAATGTGAAGAGTAATGCTGTAAAATGAAGTAAAAGTACCTGCATACTAATTCCTGCTCTGATTTTCCTGTAATGCTCCACTTGGAGAGCAGTGTCTCTAAAGTTTTCCCCTGCCAGTTTGACTAAAAACCATTCCAATTCCTCCTAGATCTTATGTTTGGAGATAATTAACATTGGTAAATGACTGAAGCATGAGCAGCACAGTGGTAAGAAGAGCGAAGGCAGCGTAGGTCAGGGAATTAGTGCAACAGAGAAGACCGAGTCAGCACATCATTCTTGTGCTCTATGTACAGGAGGCTTTCCTCTTGGAGGAACTGCCCTTAAATATAATGCATTTTTACTTCAAGACCACTGCTCATGGCTAGAAACTGGATGTGGTATAAGAGAGAACCTGTGGAAATACTCAGGAGCCTGAGGACTGAAGGAGGTCAGCTTAGGTCAGGCAGGCCCAAGACAGCCAAGGTGGAACACTCATCACGTACACGGGCTCCACTGTGGGACCTATGTCCTGAAGCACTTGGGGTTCCTCACGCAGAGACCCCATCCACCTTGTATCTAGCAAGCAGCACTTCTGCATACATACAACTGGTGGCTAGATTTGGGAAAAGATACAGACACCTGGCTTCCAGGTTCCAAAGTGTCCAGGAAGGAAGGGGGAAGGAGACTTGTTTATTTCAGGGACTGGATGTCATCTCCATTAATAGTCTTGATTTAAACTTGGACCTGCAGTCCCACAGCCGTTTCCATATCATTTACCTGCACTTTGCCCTCACAAATGCTCTGCTGAGGATGTCTCAGTTTTGAATCTGATGTTATTTCTTCTCTCCAGGTGACCCTGCACACAGGACTGGAGGTGCCACAATCTGTAAAACAGCCCAAGTTGCCCAACAACTAATGAAGCCCCCGTCTGACACTGTGCTGGATTCTGTAAGATTTCTCAGTGTGTTTTGGCACTTTCCAGTAAGTCAGTAAAAAAGCATCCTCTTCCCTGACTTAAAACACTGTACAGCATGTTGCTCACCGAATAATCGGCTGGTTAGAGCCAGGCCACTCCCTTTTCAATTTAACAGCCATAGCAAGCACATCACTGAACTGGCACTCGACTGCAGGTGGGTGCTGACCATACCTACTCTGCGTTGCATACATACGTACACTCATGTGCACACACACACGGACACATCTGTAAAGAAAAAGGTTAAATGAGTGTATTTTCTCTCTCATGGCTGGATTTGTGCTTAAATATTAGGGATGCTGGAAAAAATGGGTGAGACTGAAGGACAATGGATGTTGGAGCAGTTTACCTGTAGATGAGCTGGATTCCCTTGCCACCTAAAGTCCTTAAATAATGAAAGCATATGTTTTGATGGCTGAAGTGGAGGTTATATGCTCAAGAATTCCTGGTTGTTAATTACATTCAGGGGCTCAAATGGCCATGAATTATCCCTTCTGGCTCTAGACTGAAGTAAGCTGTAGGATAATGCCCCTTTAGAATTCACTGGCAGAACTTTATTTTCTGCAGCAAGACCAAGATTGGTTCCCAAACACTGCCATGAAATAGTTTGGCTCATTTTAGCTAACATTATGATACAAACAGAACTCAGGTACAGAAAGCAGAAAGACAAATATCCTTGATAAATTTTAGTGCTCGTTATTTAGGCATGACTGTGGAGACACTTACAGAAGATCTGATTGTGGTTATCAGCACAACTCTTGAAAAACAGTGCAGGGAGATTCCTTTGAACTGAAATGATGAGAGATTTATTTAAATATGGCACATGCGAAATCTCCCACATTGAGAAATGCTGCTTTCCAGCCTTGGTCCTGATAGACCCTGTGCAGCTGTAGTTCCAATGTAGCTTTGAGATCTGAAGCCTTAATTTTCTATTAGATTACTGTGAGCTAATTAATATCTTGATCCTAATGAAACACTTGAGAGAGACTAATAGCAGTAATGCAAAACCTGTCCCTAAGAATTTCCTGGATTGGGACATAAATCTTTTGCAAGACTTAACCTGTGCCTGGCATCTCCCACAAAAACGAGCAGCCATTTCAGGTGGTGCCCGTGACAACTGGAGTCTGACTGACAGTGATCTTTGCCCACAGCCATGGCACTGTCACCTGCATGCAGTTGTCAGCAAACACGTTGGTTTGCCTGTGTGCTTTGTTTCCTCTGAACCCAGTTAATGTATGCAGGTGTGTGTGTGTGTATAGCGGCAATGCGTGAGGACAAGATGCAGCAGACTGGGTGAGCCCTTGACATCTTGGACTCCTGTCACTCTAACCCTATAGAAGTGTGGTGCTATCAAACAAGAAAAGCATAAACTCTCAAATCCTATCGATGTACTATTTCCTTTTTTAAAATCCTGCTGCTTACACAAATTTTCATCTTCAAGCATACGTATACGCACACGCATATTGTTACCAGGCATGTAATTATTAAACCTGAAAACAAATATTCTAACCAAAATCCAGCTTACTGCTTTGCATTAAAGCACAGCCACAGGACAGACAGCCCAGGCCTGCCCTCATGCAGCCTGCCAGCCTCCAGATATCCTGCCGCAGGCCCACTTCTGGTCTCTGTCTGGAGCACATCACTCAGGTAGTGCTGAGTGATGGCTAGGCTTCCCTGTGGCAGAGCAGCCAGAATCCTCCCTTGGGTAATCCCACCTCAAAGTTGTTGCGGGAAGGGGAAGGCAGCCCAGAACAGAACTGGTCTATTGCACAGACACAAAGCAGTCTGCCATCCTGTTGCCTGTAACCAACCAAGCATCCTCTCCTGCAGAACAGCAGCACACCTTCAGCAACATCAAGACTGAAATAGGAAATAAAACCAACGACGGAGTGAAAATAACATATGCTTTTAAGTGAGAAAGCAGCAGTACTTCCTTTAAAGTCTGGAATGAATTGTATTAGTGAACTTGTAGACAACAGAATAACTGTGCTATGCTTATCTTGGTTTCATAAAGAATATCAGAGACCAACTGTGTTATAATCTTCGCTTTCATTCAATACCATACGAACTCATGCAAGATTTTCTAATTAGCAGGTCTGTTTTAACCTACCTCAGCTAGAACGCTACCAGACCCCAAATTTCCTCTTGAGTGTGCTCTTCTATGAACCTAACAGTTGTAATCACAGCATTGGCTTTGAGCGTTGCCAGTCAGAGTAGTGTATGGGAATATTGTACATAAATTGCACATAGTTTTTTATATTGGGAAACGTCCTGTGATAATTTTAATATGGAAGGCACTCCACTTTCACTTGAATTAAAAAAGACAGGGCATTGTTTGTTTTGGGATAGAACCTTTGTCTTTACTCCCAACCTCTGTAAAGGAAATTGAAATGAATTTACATCTTTCCAATCTTCAACCATTGCCAGATGTTTAAAATTAATTCTGAATGTGTTTTAGAAGTGTTTGCAGTACTCAGTTTTTGTTTTCATAGTTGCTTTGGTGTTGGTTCCTGGTGTATTATATCTTGAGGAGAACACGTTGAGTGACACGTTATTAATTTCTAATCAATATATGGACAGTAGGTAGGAACAATGAGTAGAGCAGCTCAGTTTTTACCCTCTACACATTCTAACATTCACAAAAGTAGGGTAGCTACCATTATAGTCTCCTTTTAACCTAGCAGAAATGCAAATAAATTAAAAGGAATAAATTTAGAAGTAGGCTACCTGCATTAGTAAAACTACTTTACCCTAGGTCAAAAACTAAACAAAGTGTTTGCATGTGTTGGTTGTGTACACAATCAAGGACTTACATTTGGCATGGCCTGTAGCAATAAACCAGTTATCCTCATAGAGTGCACTCTTGTGACTTCAGCTGGATACATTTTCATAGTTTGATTAACAGAAATAATGCTTAAGCAGTTAAAATTAGTCTAGGAAACTAACAATTCCACACGTGAATATTTATGCAGAGCATGCAGGGGCCATCTGAACATAAAGCAGAGCAGAATTTTCCCTTTCCAGAACAGCATTAGGTGGGGAGAGGTGGGGAGCTCCCACTGCTCAGCTCAGGCTGGAGGTTTCTTTCTCTGCAGGCAACTTCCCCAAGCTTTATCTCATTGTAAACCCACCAGTTTGCACAGTCTTCATCTGCAGTATCTCTTATGCCAGTTTTTGTTTCCTCCAAATCCCTGCTTTAGGGAGTCAGCCTTTAGTCCTTGCAGAAACTGTGTTGCTGACTGTCCACGGAGAGCCCAGAGAGCAGAAGAGCGGCATAGATACCCAGGGGGACCACTTTGTATGCTCTTCCTTTTGTTTCCTCAGAGGATTTCTGCAGCTCTCTGGGACTCCAAGCTCCTCTGGCACCTGTGCCCACACAAAGCTGCCTGTTATGGGACTCTTCAGCTCCTAGAGGCCAGGTTGCTTCTTACAAGCAGGAGAGCAAAGCCTATTACACTGGGATGAATCCCATCCACTGTAGTACAGAGCCCACGTAAGGTAGCTGTAAATTGACTTAATGTTTAAAAAAACCCACCAAAACACAAACAGGCCCTCCCCTTATTAACAAAACAAACTTTGACTTCTGCATACACCAGTTTGGAACCTCTGAACAGCTGCACAATAAATTCAGCACTCGAACTTTGTGTCCTGCAGAGCAACAAAGGACTCTCAGTTTTCACCTATCCCCAGGAACCCTAGCCTTAGCCTTTTGTGACCCTTCTTCCTGGCTCTTTCCTCTGCAAATTTCTGTTAAGTTCAGGAGCACAGTCAGGCTTCCCAAGGCATGCAATGCTATACAATTTCCACTTCCTTCTTTTCCCCATCAACTTGAAAAGCGCTCACAAAAAGATCTCTTAGTAAGACTTAATATCCAAGTAAGCACACATGTAGCTGACAATCCCTTGCTCCTTCTGCTGTGGAAACATATGTGCTATAAAATAAATGTCAGTGAGGACAGTAGCATACTGTGATGTATTATGAATTTGGAAAGCAATTTGGCTTCTAAAAACATAGAAAAGATAGGCAGACAATACTGTCACCTCCTATACTTGCCTATGCACTTAAGATACATAGAGGAAAATATATTGGACTGAACAAAATAAATAAAATAAGCATGAGCTTACATATATCAGAGTTTAAGAGGAAAAGTATTAAATGTAATTTATTATATGCGTAACATTCCATCATGTTGTAAATAACGCCATGGTAGTGTATTGCTGTAGTTTGTTCTTGGCTGGTGATAGAGTTCTGTGGTAGTGCTGTGTAAGTTGTTTTTTATTTCTTTTTTCCTCAAAGCATAGTTAGTAAAGATGGCAGGGAGCACCCCATACTCTGGTTTCCGAGTTCTTCTACAGAAAGAAGAAATGTGAGATGCAGCTTTTTTTTCTTTCTTTCTTACATGAAAATATTTTTTAAACGAGGTAAGAGAGATGAGATTAAGGCTAAGCTGCCACCACCACTGTATGGAAAACACTATGTTTGCAACTGCCAGCAAGAGGTAGTGCATTTCTGGACCACAATTCAGATCACCTGTCCCTGTGAGAAGGGGTGCAAAATTCCACAACCTGGTAACAGCAGCTTTCTGGTGCCATCTAGTACGTCCTTTGGTCACAAACAGAAAGATGAGGAAGGAGAGTTGTTAGACCTTATCTCAAGCCTTACCAGCTTTGCAGCATTCTGCTTAAATAGCAAAACCAAGAATTCCATTTTGAACCAGGCAAGATCATGTGAAAACACCAAGCATCTTGGCTAGATCAACTTTGGAAGGGAGATTACAGTTACAAATCAACCACATTGCAAATGTAAACGGCACTTGTCACTGAAAATTCCCAGGCAAAGATGGAGAGTTTTTTTGGTTGTTGTTTGTTTTTTTTTTTTTTCTCCAGGAAAGAAAAAAAGTGAGCTGCTTCTAGTTTTTACTGACAACATTTCTGGTGATTCCTCTGCCCAGCTCTACTGAACGCTGCATACACCCAAACAGGTGGAGCAGCAGCCTGAAGCACAAATCCATCACCAGTAAGACACACTTGGTCTTCTCAGGTGCAGAAGCCCATATGCAAACCTCAAGAGACTAGATGTGTGGGGCTCCTGCATCTTTGCACAATACAGGAGACAGACATGTGTTTCACTGACAGAGGCACTCAGCAGCATTCTCTCCTTCTGTTAAATGACCTTTTTCTTACATTTGTTATTGCAAACAGTTCCAAGCAGAATTAATTAAAAAATTATTTTTTTATGCTAATTGGAGAATTTCTAACATTTGTTTGTGAAGCAGTAGATAGAAATACTCTTGAAGCCTGATTGCATTCCTTTATCCTCCACCTCCCTTAAATGTTGTCAATAAAAACACTAACCTTCCTAGGTAGCATGGTGAGAAGACATTATGTGATGAATATTAAAAATAAATGCATGAGGTAAACCTGCTGTTATTTCTGATTGTTATATGAAGCATGAGTAACACTAATTTAAATGTTGGCAACTAAAAAACTGCAAAGGAATAAGATAATGGTGTTCAATTCTGGTTAAATGAAAGACAAGAAGTTGTTTCTATGTCTTCTTAACTACAACATTTTTTTTCTTTACTGTCAGTTCCCATAGCTTATATGAATTTGGAGCTGGTGAAATATACATCTCTGCTATATGTGTCTGTCACCAGATCAAGAGGAAAATACAAACTTTTTATAATTTTGTACCTGTAGCAAACGTTTGTATTTTTTGAATTAGAAACAAACTGCTTTTTGTCTTTTGGTCCAACTAAAACTTTGTGTATTATTACTATTATTACCCTTTTGGAAAACCTGACATACAAGTTTATGCTGTTTTACAGTTTCTAAATAAATTCTTATAACATTGCCAACAAATTCAGCATCAGTACCCTATTTATTATTACAAATTATGATTAAAAAATATTATGCCATTATGTAGATGAGGCATTCATACAGTTTGCATGCCTATCTCCTACTGTTGATACTGCTTTGTTACCACAGTCAAGAACAATCCAGTACATGGAGAAAGCCAAGAGTCCTTCCTCAGAGCAACCGTCTGTGCCTCAGCTTCAGACATACCCTGATTCAGTGCCATGAAACACCTCTCAGCACCACTCTGTTAGCTCTGGCTCAGGTTGGTTAAAGAATACCTGGGGATCTGTTACTTAGCTGCAACCCACCTTAGACACTTTGGGAAATCACCCAGTCTCCAGAAGTTTCTAACACTGGAATAAGCAGAGCCTGGAAAGAACTATGGCATCAGTAGGAGCTTACTGGAAAGCCCTTTGGGTAAGTGTAAAAGGCAGACTGGGCAGAAAGCTGGGCAGGGCAGGGAAGACAGAGATTTGTGAGATGGTTTAAAATGACCTATCATCTTGGAGCTGCACACCTCTATCAAGCAGATGGCCTGCAAGGCACTCGGCAGTGCTGCAGAGGCAGCACACCCAGCCCCTGCAAAAAGGCACTTGCAAAGCTACACACCCTTCACAGATGTCTGTCAGTAAGGCAGAATAAAGCACTCTGACACAGCAACAGCAGCACCAGGGCAAGAAAGAGGAACCCAGCCAAAACAATCAGGAGAAAGTACAGGCAACAGTGTGGAGACACCATCCATCACAGCCTTTCTTTTCTTCTCCCGCAAAAGACACAACTTGTCAACTCCTTTATGCAAAGAGTTTGACTTGGAGAAAAGATAATCACATGTGGCTTAACATGTAAGGAAACAGGGAACAAAGATAACCGTAGTAAGAAAACCTATGAGAAGAGAGCAGATAAGGAGAAATCCTTGAGTTCTTCCTTTATACCTCATTCCTCTATGCAACTGCAGACAGAGGGCAAAATAAGATGTGCCCTGCTCTCCTCTTCCCATAATCAATCTGTTATTCAGCCAACACTGGCTTTCAGGTACCAGCACGTGCTCCAAAACCAACACAGCTTCCTGTCGATACACTGACATACTCTGTTAATAACCAACACACGCCAGCCCAGAGAAACACTGGGTGCAAGAGGTTCTCAACAGTCTTGCTTGCCGATGTTGTTGATGCATCTGGTAACAAAACAGGACTGGAAGTACCATGTTTACCCGAGCACAACATTCTACAAGAATGCAGCATGCCCAACTCAAATCACCTTGGAGACTTGATATGAAAAAACAAACCTATCTCCATGTAACAGAAGCCTTTCATAAAGCATCCATACAACATTCAACAAGTGTGAAAACGCAAAACTTTGAATAAACTTTTCTTTTCCTTCCCCCAGAAACTTTCATGTTCCACTGTCAACTTGGCATTTCAGTTTTCAACTTTTTGGTTTAAGAACTGATTTTTTTCAACTTTTTACAGATCTTACAAGCTTGACTGCAAAAATTAGACACTCCATTCTGACCAAGTTTCACTTCCAAATGGCTTCTGGGAGCTGTGGAGGTGGAAAGTGAACGTTTTAATTTACCAAGCTGATGGAGAACGTGGAGTCCCACATTATATGCAAAGCAAGCTGAACGAAGCTTTATCAAGAAGTGAACAGTGAAAACTAAGCTCAAGGATTAACCAGGAATTAAAAAATACAGGTTATCCTACAACATCCAGAGCTGATGTGTTGCCTGAACAAGTCTTGATGCTCTGTACTCAATTCTGCTTAGTGGTTACACCTTCCCATGCCATTGTGATTTGCTATTTCTCTAATGTCAAATAAGTCATTAGGTCTGTAACCAGACAGGAATCTTAATTCCAGTTTATATCTGCAACCAATACTGAGTAAGAAGAAATCAGATTATGCAATTATGAAATGTGATAACAGCATTTAGCAACCAAACTCTGCACACCCCTTCTCTTCCTACATGACTCCATAAACACTCCCTTCTGCTTTTTATCTGGCACTTAATCCCTCCAAGCCCTCTCCCTCCTCTTGGTCCTCTCCGTGCTGGCAGAGCACTTCTCTAGGACCTGCAAGTAAGGTGGAAGGTGTGGGGGAAGCAGGGTGCCAGAAAGCATCCCTGTGGGGTGGCTCTCACTATCCCAGAACACTTTCCCATCCTGGGAGGGGGGCAGCCTCCGATGCTGCTGTTCTATTTACCTGCTGCAAGGTGACACAGGCCTCGGGGTTAGGGATCACACCTTGCTCAGGCTCCCAGCTCACAGGGGTACCAGTACACCTAGAAAAAGTTTCTGCAGTAAGGGCTGTTTTCCTTCTCATGTACACATCCTTCACTGCCAGAGCTGTTCTGGTAAGCTCCGTATCTCCTTACAACACAGAACAAACTCTGTTAATTAAGTTATCCTTATTTTTGTCTCTCCCTAAAACACTGAAGAGTTTCTTTCATTTTGGAAGAGTTACCAACCATTGCCATTTCTAATGGATGGACTGTAAAAGCAACAAAATAAGATGTTTAGCTACAGAAGACAAACTGTGTTCTTCCAGAAACATCAGATTGCTGAAATCCAAATAGCACCAAAATGCAGTTTTGGCAAAGATTTCATAGAAAAGCCTTAAGAGGCATGGAATCAAAACAAACACGAGTTAACCACGAACAGCCAGTAGCTATTGAGTGTCCATGCTCATTTGGCTCAGTCTTACATGGTTTTGTTTTCACAAACCAACCAACCAAGGCACCAAACCACTCTTTGAAAATGCTTATTTGGAGATCTCTACAGAGATATGCAAGATGAGTGTGTAATTCTTGCCTGGGACTAAACCTCAGTAAAATGCTATTTTCATTCCACAGCAGGTAATTTTGAAACATTAAGAGGTTTTGTTGGACAGAAAAATTCTTGTGCAGTTCCACTATCCACTAACAATCCATAAGGATACAGAAACAGATTTAAATAAATGTTTGGAGAACATTACTTCAGGTTGAGAGTGAGATATTGCTTTTTCCACATTCCTTCCATATGAAAGTGAAGATATAGATATATTAATCCATTAATTTATGGATTAAATATTTTATGTAGAGTCAATAAGCTGATTCTAGAAAAATAAATGTTTTCTTTAGCACATATTGACTAACAAAAATAGCCTGTATAACCTTCTTAATAAAAGGTCCAATTTTTATTTATAAAATGGTAAATTCTGATATTCATCCCAAGGCAGAATGGTACATAAAATCCTGCAATAACAAATAAGATTAAAATATTAGAATATGGTGGGTAGGCAAAAGGCTCCAGAAGTCTGTGTTGGTAGCAATGTGAATTCTATTTTATGCATATTGTCCATTTCACTCTGTACCACAAAGTTCATTTGCTAACTTTAGATGATTTAATTTTCTTTATGTCACGGCTTTGCAGAATCAAGGTCCCATTTCTGAATTTTCCAACTTGTCCTGCAGGCCAAATGCTAGGCACTGATTTCTTCTTTTTGACCTTCCTGAAATAGGGAGAGGAAAAACAATAATTAAAAGAAACAGCAGAAACACATGGTGAATTTGGTGAAAAATGACACCTATTTATGCAGCGTTTGGTATTACAGACTATCAAACCATAGCATGTAATGACTTCAGAACATTTTACCTTCATAGACAATTTGCAGCACATTACAGCATAGTTTACATTTTTAAATGTTTAGAAACGAAGATTTTTGGATAGAGAAGGAAGACAGAGTACAGAGGGAACCTACTGCACTAGGATTAGAAAGTGTCAGCCGACTTTCAAGCCTCTGTATACTGTAGCCTGTGCTTTGCAAAAGTTATTTCTCAAGGACAAACGCTCCGAGTTAAGTGGTGTCTCATGAGTCTGCACACAGGGATTTTCATCCCTCTGACTTGCAGCTTAAGACTAGGAGTCTTAAGATGTGTTGGGGCAGAACTGACATACTTTCAGTAAAGCTGTGTAACTGAAGCCTCTGGAACTGCTAGGCACAGAGCAGCATCACCATTTTCTGAAGAGCTCAGCACTTGTAGAATTTTGTTCCACTGAGATGTGCATGACTTCTGGAGCAAGACTGTGCAGTTACATAGGGGAGATACACTGGGGAGACCATGTTAAAAACACCTCACCTCTCCTTCTGTTCCTTCTGCTTCTTCTTCTTCTTAAGAGAATCACCTTTATGTTCCTGTTTTTAAAGATACATATTTTAACAAAAAAAGAATAGAGCACATTGGTTAAACAACCACCTGCATATAAAACATGCAGTAGCCTTTGCTTCACAGAGCAGCAGGCACTTAAAGCAAGCTGGGATACCTTCTGACAGAATAAGTGATGCAACACATTATGGAGCGACTGCCAGGAGTGCCCAGAGCCCTTCCTAACACCTTTGGAAAGTACAGCCCACTCATGACCAACGTGCTGTCCTTGCCACATGCAGAAGCAGAGGCTTCTTTCTTGGGCATGTGACAGATCCTAGGGTCAGAAGATGGACTTGCTTACCAGGCAGGTGTGTCCTGTCACCCAGCTGAGGGCAGCTGTCAAGTAACAGGGTTCATCTGTGACTGGTCAGGCACTGGATGCACTTTGAGCCACATGACAGAAGAGAAGTAGGTCCCTGGGAAATAGGGTGGCAGGAAACTGGCTGATAGAGCAATTACCAGCCCCACCAGCCTGCTCCCACCTACATGAGAAGGCTCCTTGGCGAAGCAGAGATTAGGCTTAGAGCCAGATGGGCTGTGCTAGAGGATGGATGCAACAGAAACCTCACCCTTGCTTTAAATAATGAGTAAGATCCTAGATGGAACTGTGCTGATAAAAAAGCAGTTGAAGATCCGGCTCTCTGTGGTTAGACAACATGCAACAAACTTTAATTGGGGACCATTTTGTTTCCTCTTAAGAGGAAAGGATAAAAAAAAAACCCTGATGATTTTGTATCATCAGTCTATCAGCCTGAAAGGGTGAGGCAGTGAAACTGACCACAACATAAGCCTAACTCTGTGCCTTCATACTGCACACAACCAGCTTTTACCAATAAGATTAATCCTCTGGGAGCCAGGAACCCAATCCACAGGGAGCAGCAGGTGTCAAGCTCGGGCAATCCTCCCACACCTGAGGCATTATCTGTCAGGCTTTTGGGCTGGCTCCCACATGCTGCCTTTTTATACAGAAAATTTCACACAAACCTTCTCCGTATTAGCATCCTTCACTGCTTTTTTCTCTTTCATTTTCTCTTGGTAAGTCCTGTAGTTCATGTGTGCCTTTTTGGGGGGCTGCAACAAAGATTGGGAGGGATACCACTGATTAAATTTTCAAATAGGTTCAAAAATTATTCACACATTTGCACAGACAGTATTTTTCAGGTGGCAGTGATGCCAAAACATTAGAAATGCTTATTTCCTTTTGGGTGAGAGGAATGGACTTAAGGGATGTAAGGCAGACAAATTGTATCTTTCTTGGTGAAGACAGTAGAGAGAGGCAATAATGCTCTGTTATCAGTCCTACAAGGTTTACATGCACACACTGAGCTAGGAAAAAACCCCACTTCCTAAAAAACACCTAAAACGTTATTTTTTTCTTCTACACTAGTTATGATAAACTAAAAACTTTTCTCCACTTTTAACTTACTGGGAAAATGAAGTTCTAAAAAGTGAGCCCCTCTCTGCAACTATTTATTTTTGAATGGCCTGATTAAAAATTAGTAAATGTTGTTTTTCAGCCTGATCAGTGGTATTTCATCTATACTACTTCCCTGATAACACAACCATACTAGTTTTCCAATCATCTACAGAAAATAGACAAGACAGAATAGATAATGTATAAGTAAGGATGAAGTGAGAGAAGGGTCAGGGCAGGGGATCTTGTGTTTTAAGAGTAATACCAAAGCCCCCCATGTTCTTTCCTGCTTTTCTGCACTATAACAGCTGGGTGACCTCCAGCACAAACCAAGGGACAATTACCTTGGCTCCCAGCATGATCGCACGCTCCTGTTCCCAAATGCGTTGCTCCTGCTTCTTGTAGCCAGTGATTCCAAACTTGTGCACTTCCAGGCGAGCCTAGAACATTACAGGAAATAGCAATCATTTCATAATGTCCAACCTGTTGTAAAGTAATGCCTGGCAAAGTTCAGCAAAATCATGCTCCCAAGGAAATCCTGGCTAATGCTGGAAATCGATGTGCTATAAAATAAAACTGAGTTCAGAGCTATACTGCAGAGCAGTTAACCACTGTCCAACTAATCTCTGGATGGTGAGGACTGTCAGGGGGACAATTTTCAATTCTCCTCATTTCACATAAAGTAACACATGGAATGGATTTCCTCCATGTAAAAAAAGAGCACTTAACCAGTGTGAAACATGGATGGGCAGATGGTGAAGTGGTTTGACTACACACATAGGTTGAGTTAACACTACACACGAATACCTTGGCAAAACCACTGATGAAACCATAATTTTTTTTAAATGAGTGATTTAATCCCCACTCTTCTTAGCAGTACAGAGCTCCATGCAGAATCTCCAGTGAAAGATTCCACTGGATCATAGCACATCCCCGAGCAGAGATTAGGCACATAAAACAGCTTGCACAGATCTGTAAACACATTAGTAGCTAAAGTGGCCAATGCTAGTTATGCTCATGTAAGAACAGATGAGAATAAAAAGACAAATGGAAAAAAAGCCATCTGTTGTTTCAAAACCAGATGCCAATACACATTTTTTTTCCTTCCCACATGAGATGCCAGAGGTTTAACACCATGGAGCTGAAAGAGCTATGCTAAACATCATGGGAACTCAAGCACCTTTACACAGCTTAAATACAGTGATCCCACTCAAATTCTCATAGAAAGATCAGAAAGAAAGACCACAGTGCTGTAACACGCCTCTCTCCACAGGGAGCAGCTGACTGCTGCCAGCCTGCTCCTCCTTTGGCATGGCATGCAGCCAGAATTACCTATTCGGAAATCCTCACGTACAAGAGAGAGCCATTTCTGGAAGAGTTTCCCATCAGTCCCACTGTAGCTTTCTCAAGTATACACATACACATAAATGTACACTAAAGTAGTGACATTAGACTGGTCCTACTGACTTACCTTTTCAAAGTTAAATTCTTGTTTGACTGCATCTTTCTCTTCATTCACTGTTTGGGTCTATAAACAAAACAAAACATTTCAAATTAATATGACAAGTAACACCAGTTTAAATGCTGATTGGGATAGCTTTTTGAAGTCAGCTGTATGGAAGAATACACAGGTTTCCAGCAGTATTTTTTTCTAGCTTTATTACCTGGATCTATTAAAAGAGACAGTTTCAGTGGCATTTTTCTAGATAAGTAAGAGAAAAACTGCCACATGTGAGCTATGAATCACTCATATTTCCATTTCCAAACCTGTACCAAACTCCTAATGTAAGACAAGACATGAATTTTAAGTTATTTTGTCTGAGAAAGCACAGTGGTAATAGTGCATGTACTCACAGCTGGGGCAACATGCAGAACAAGCTTAATTCCCAACTGCATGGACATGTATTAGTGCCCACACCCAGCTTCACTAATGCCAGAGAAACATCTCCAAAGGGTGCACTGTCAGCAGATAGCAGAACCCCCTTAGCACCGTCTGAAGGAAGTACTTGCTCAAAATGAACTCAGTGAAAACTACATCTTTCCTACTCCACAGTTTACACAGAGACCTTTCATCAGCAGTTCTCAGTTTGGAGGGGGACCCTCCAGGGGGAACAGACTGTATCCTAGAAAGAAAAAGAAGCACAAAATCCCCAGGGAGAGAGTTCCATGATTGTTTGTTACAGGAGTGTCCCACGTGGGACATTGTGGAGCAGTTACAAATCCCCCAGGGTTATTTTAGACTGTCTGCTTTCTGATTTCAGGGAGGATGTGCTGAGCCACCTCTCTGAGTGGAAGCTTGGCCCACTCCCAAGCATGCTGATGCAGGCAGGCAAACTGACATCTGTTCAAGAGATTCCCATGTTCACCTTCCCCTGTTTGCTCCCAAGGGTACAATCCACTCAGAGGAAGCAGGAGTACAACATAAGCATTACAGCTGAACTGAAATACATTTCATGCATTTCCTTTTCACTCTCCAGGACCTCAGGGCACAGTGAGTCACAGGTTCAGGCCCGAGGGTTACACGAGGGTTTCCCGATGCATCCTCCACAGCCAAGATCCTCTCAGCTCTGCAAAGGCTTCTATCTAAAATTGCCTTTTCAACCACAAATAAACCTGGTTATCTTCAGAGCATTTCTGCTAACAAGCCTAACACCTGTGTTTTCAGGTAGAAAAACTTAAGCTGTAAAATTTTTTTAAAAAGTTTTAGAGGAAAACATACTGGAAAAAGCACAAAACTTTATGGATTCAAACAACTGCTTGGTCAGTCTCTTGAAGTTCTGAATTCCAAGCAATCAAACCCCCAATATCAGTAAGTCTGTATGTTGGCCCATCAGAGCTTATTTTAGAATTGGGCTTCTGATGTTACAGCCATAAAAACAACTCAAGGATAACAACCAGAGCAGCTATAAAATCTGGAGACCAATCAACCCCTCTGCTCAGCTTCCAGCCAGACCTATCCAGACCTCCCTGTTGAAGCAACTCAGCTACAGTTTTTGGTAGTGCGAAGTAGTTTAGCAGCGACAAACCAAACCAGAGGGCTGAGATCTAATGCTGTCATGCCTTCCCCCACTGACTACCCAACACTGATCCTCCAAGAAAAATGCTGCTTGTCAATGGCCCGGTGCTGCTGGGATGCCAGAGAAGCAACTTTTGGCACCTCACATCCACACCTACTGACAGAACAGGGCAGCATACAAAACTCGAGTAACCAAGAGGCTTTGCTTTCCATTTCGTTCACTTCTTGCCGTAACATCGGGCCTGCCAGCAAATCAATTTATTCTGCTGGAATAGGTCCATTTTAAATACAGGATTCTTATCCAGAGGTCTTCCGAAATCGAAAAAAACGGTCTTCAAGTCCTGCCCACACCCCTGCTGCATCCAGCAGCCCCACTAGAAATCAGCAGGACAGGATGCCATGCAGCTGAGCAGGAGGATAGCCAAAGCATCCCGAATTTCCAGGCAGCTGCATCAGCAAGAGGGACAAACCCAGGCACGGCAGGGGGCTAGCACCGTGTCCAGGGAGAGCACCCTTCGGGAAGGGGCAGCTCGGGGGCAGCTCGGACCCCGCACACGCCGGCTCTACCTGTGCTCCGCCGGCGGGAGCTGCCGAGGGGCCGTGCCGCTCCTTCCTCTTCCTCCCGCGGAACACCACGATCTCCACGGCGGGCGGGGCGGCAGGGGGCGGCGGGGCAGCGCCGGCGGCGCTCAGCTCGGCCCGCAACTCTCCGAAGAAGCCGCGGGCCCCGCGCCGCCCGCCCGCCGCCCGCTGCGGCCCCTGTCTCTCCTCCTCCTCTTCTTTCTCCGCCGCCGGCGGCACTGCTCTCGCTTCGCCGTCCTCCGCAGCGCCCCGAGCGCCGCCGGGCTCCTCACCTGTGCCGAGCACATGCTGCGGGTCAGCTACGCGCCGCCGCCGCTCCGCTCCAGAGCGCCCACGCCCGGCTCCCCTCCTCTCCCCTGTCCCCCGAGAGGACCGCGGTGCGGGCGCAGTGCCCAGCCCGGCCCCGCGCACCCACCCAGGTCGTAGAGGGCGCCGAGCACC
>VZRR01003011.1:243250-263028 GCA_013398015.1 Oreocharis arfaki
CGCAATCTGCCCTTCCACCCCTTATCCCCGGTTTGAGTCCCCGGGAAAGCGGGGACCGCGCTCCGGAGGGACGGAAGAGGCCTTTCCCGAGCGCCGTCAGCCACCGGACGTTTCCCCTCACCAGTTCACCTTCCCGCACGCCCTTTCTGCCTCGGCTGCTCCTTCACTACCTGTCGTGTCAGTCGCGACAGACAGCTCTCGATCCTGAGCGCCGAGTCTCCCCTCAGAGCTGCTGCGGAAAGCCCGCCGGGTTCGGGAAGCTGGGAGGTGGCTCTTCCTGACGGAGGCAGTGTCCCAGAGCGGCTCTCTGGGGTGGCAGCTGTCCGGGCACCTGGCGCTCCGCAGGGCTTCAGCCCCCCAGAAACCTGTCCTGCCAAGCGACGGTGAACTCGGTGCTGGGAGACTGTCGTGGGGATGGAGTGGCCGAAGCGGGTTTTCGTGTGTTACATAGTGAAAATTACTTTATTGACCTTGTTTCTTCCATGCAGCTCCTTTGCCAGCCTTAGACAAGGAGGTTTGGGTGTGGGGTGCTAAACCCCACCTCTCTACAAGCATTTGTGGGAGGGGACTAAGGAGAGAGAGGAACAGCTCCTTATTTCTGCAGAGATTCCTAAACTTCTTTTTTGTGTCTTGTCTGTTTGCCGGTATCCCAAGGGCATCGCGAGCACCATCGTTACATTACATATCCTAGTTATGTGGAAGCAGAGGAATTCCAGGCTCCTGCTGTTTTGCTTTCATACTTCACCGCTGTTGCAGTAACAGTGCATGTCACTGAATTTCTGATGTCCAGGTTTCCAACAGTGTGTTTTCTAAATGTGCTCTCAGTTGGCAATTGAAGCTGGAACAATGGCTTGGCTGTAATGTGCAAAAGCACAGTTAGAAATCTTTAGTGGTTCGTAAAGTGTGTGGTTTGGCTCGCTCAGTGCTCCTTCAGAACAGGGCGTGAAAATAACGATTGCTGTGGAGAGAAATCAGTTGCACATCAAGTCTGAAAACGTCATATGAAGAGTGGAGGCAGAGAGGTGATTTTTCAATGGGCCATGGCCTTTGCAAAGCTCTGCTCACCACAGTTGCATTGGGGGACAGCTGTAGCAGCACGGTGACTGCTGATGAGGCTGATGATGCCCGTGCTGAGTGCTGGGTTTCTTTGTCTGGGTTTCATGTAGTTGCAGATTGCAGGATTTGAACTTTTGTAACTGACATAAACATTGCTTAGATTTTCTGAGCAATGACTTGTCACATACTGATCTGAGTAGGTGATACTTACAGCAAATAATATTTTCTGCTACTATTCTGAGCTATCTTTTTTTGCCATTATAGAGCATAAGGGATTTATTTCTGTTTTATTTTTAATGAAGGGGGTTGATGTAAGGTGTCAACAGCAACAGATGGCTAATAGAAACTATTTCCAGTCATCTTAACAGATCTTAGCTTACTCAGCTCTTGCAAAATACCAACCACTTGAAAGCTATGGAAGAAGAGAGATTGAAAGCTGTAACGCTAAACTATACAGGAAAAGAACCTCTAAAAGTTTTTCATTAATGGAGGTCTGGGTTTAATACCTGTATAGGATTGTTTTGAAAGTCCCTGGAGAGTTTGTTGTGCAGTGAATGTGAGGTAATTCTCTAAAATGCAGTTGTGGAAAGAAAAGTTATACAATCTACTGAATGCATTTATAGTGGAGGGATGGTCTCCAAATTTGCCTGTCCTGTGTGGGTAAAAGAACTTGAAAAGGCCAAACATTACAGTAGGATTTGTGTCCTCCAACAAAACAAAATTGACTTTTGATACAGATGAGGCTCTGAAGGATTTTTTGTCATTCTTAAGTGGCGATATTCCTGATGTGAGTTTTTTTGTTTTGTTCCATGAAATTACCTTGTGTTGATGAAAGGACAGGAACGGAAGGTTTGCTCTCTACTAAATATCAGCTGCTCTGATAGTGTTGCTGATGTTGCTGTGCTCGGCTGGCAGTGAAACCTGACTTCCCAAGGTTGAAAAGCCAGCTGCCACTGCTGGGCATTTTGCTTATCTGTTCCTGGTGTTCCCCTGTGTGTTTGCCAGCCAGGCTTTCCACTCAGCACCAGAAAAGGTCACTGTAAGAGCCCGTGAAACATGTTTTATCCTTCATTATCAGATTGGTTCTGCACAGGTCACACGTAGAAAGAGGAGGCAGAATGAATGAAAAGGTTGCCAGTGCTACCTTTCAAGTGTTATTGTGGAGGAAGACATAAGCATTTTTATTTTTAGCATCTTCTAATAAATATACTTGGTCATAACTAATACTTTTATGTTTTAGTTTCACAGAGGCTTACTCCAGTTGTCTTACTTATCTGGTGGCTATTGCTGCTGTTTTGAAGTTTAGAGAAATATGTTTTCAGTCTTGGGAAGACGGAGGGGTCATTCATACAAACTGTAGTGATATAGGAGATGATAGGAGACATCTCTCTCTAGTGCAGGAGTCTACTGACTCAAAGGGAAGGGTTTTGTCTCTGAGTTTTCTGCAGCAGGATGGATCCACGATTAGTTCTTGGGTATTTTTCCTCCTTAGCAGTGGTATTGGTTACTCAGAGGCTGTGCTCTCTTTTTACCTATATGTGCACTATATTGCATTCATGTGTCTGACAGTGAGGTGGGTTTTTTTTTAAATTCGTTCCTGCCTGGTGATATTTCACGTACCTTACATCCAAGCCTTGTGAAAGCCACAAGTCACCAAGGCCCCAGATGCAACGTTAAGTAGCAGGAATTATTTTCTGTGCATTGATGATTGTGTTTTTATGATGTCAATCATGGCATTGTCTGAATGAAGCTGTGACAGTTGGAATCAAAGGTCTTTTAGTTAATACCTATTAATCACAGAGAGGCTGGAGGCAAGGCAATTCAGCTTTAAAAGCCCATGTGTTCTCTCAGCATCTTCCTGTTAGTTGGAATTAAGTAACATGGCATGGGGTGATTTGGGGATCTTTGCAGTTGGGAAGGATTAGAGTGAGATTTTTTTTGGGGGGGGGCGGGGGGTGTGTGTTTGTTTATTTTTCTCTTTAGTTTCTTTCTGGATCACTCTTCCAAGCAGGTACTATTGGTTCCTGCAGTCACGGACTGTAGAATGCAGACATTATTGAAAGCTTAAAAGAAACCCCAAATGTTGCACAAGTATTGCATATCATTATTTTGGTGCTGTAGCCAAGCAGATCACCAAATAGTTCGAGACAGTGTCTCATTCTGCATTTGTATGTTCCTAGCAGAAAGAGCTCACGTCAAAGAAAAGAGATGAGTTTGAGGATATCCTGGAGGAAAGACGCTTGTCCAGTGACTTGAGATACGCGATGAAATGTTACACCCCGGTGATCTACAAGGGACTTTCACCTTGCAAGCCCAATGCTATCAAAAGTGCTGTTCTCCAGTCAGAGCAAGTTCAATATGTTATCAAGCAGGTGAGTCTGGACAAAGCACTCGAAGATGAGGTGGACTGAACACAGCCAGACTTTGTGTGGCAGCCAGGAAAAAGAGATTATTGCTGACCTCGTTAAAATGATAATTGGAATAAAATTGGATAATCTGGAAGATGGTCCAGTAAATAAATAACTCTCTTTTGGCAGGAAAAAAAAATCCTGGAGTTGCCACTAAAACTGTCAGGTTCATGAAACAGTGTTTTGATTTTGCATATACCACACTTCATCATTATTCAGTGTGTCTGACTTCTTTTTTTTTTCTTTCTCCTCCTACTCCACTGTTCTCAACACAGAGCAACATTGTGAAAGACATTAGCACTGTCCTTCTTAGTAGACATTTTTGTACTTTGAGGGTAGGAATTTGTCTTGTAGGAATTTTAAAAGTTAGTGTTGTATTTATGAACCAGTCCTAAATGCTACTTTCACTAAAATGAGAGTGTATTTCCCAGATAATTCTTTGAATTACAAATACTATTTAAGACGTAGCCATATTTTTGTTTTAACATGAAGAGCAGCTACTGCTTTATAATGAATAAAGTATTTTATGGTTAGGCTGGCTGATATTTTGCACTATGTTTTAAATGCCTGAAATAAGTGTGTGTGTTAGTTAGCAGGGTAACTAATTTCAGTGTCCATGAAAAATAATTCCAAGCATGTTGAAATATCTAAGATGTTTTGGTTAGTCCTGAGTGACAGACTACTGTAAATTTTTCTATTTGTTTCCTTTAATGGTTAGTGTTACCTCTGATATATCAAAATCTGTTATAATGTGACAAAGTAAACTATGTCACTCTGCACCACAAAGCAGTTATGTTTCCATTATGGTTTGCTAAGTAGTATGAAAGTCAAAAAAATCTTTCAACTCTAGATACACTAAAAAATTTACTGAAAGAAAGTACTTTACAGAGGATTTGACAGAAAGATGTTTGTGTGATGTTTTCTCCTGAAGTGCTTTTTTGATAGAAAATGATTTTGATGGATGTTTTCTGGGCTGGCATCAAGTGGTTGAAGGGAGTTATCAGACCTGCCATTGCAGCCTGGTTACCAGCTTTGCACTAGAGATTACTGGAAGTACCTAAGTGAGAGTGTCTTGGGCACTGTGCCCACAGTCTATGATTAGAGTCCCCCTTGCCTGGGCCGGTTTACACAGCTTTACACAGGCATACTAGAATTTGTTCTTATGCCAAGTTGTTGAGGTTACTAAAGTTCAGTATAGGATGTTAAGGTCATTTGTTTGTTTTAGCTTGCTGTATGTGGCTGGTCTGGTTTTTTGATTTCTGCTTTTGGGAAGTGCTTAGTTCCATAGTGGATTTGCACTTAAATTGCACAAGTGAACTGTATGGTAAGCCTTTTGGTGGTGAATGAGAACAAAATCTCTTCCTGGTGAATAGCAAGAAGAATTTTTTGGCTTCCTAAACAAGATTGATTTTCTCAGGCTTAAGAGGAAGCAGTTTTTGGCTTCTTTAAGTGGCTAAAATAATCAATTTAAACTACATGTGGAAATACTTAGGATGATGGGTAGTGCATTTAAAAAAACACAGTTGAACCAGTAGATATGATAGTGAAGTATGTGGAGATAGATTGGAGGAGATGGATTTTCTCATATGTCACAAAATGGAAATAATAGGTAAGCAGAACTGGCTTCCAAACAGAGCCATGCTTTTTTTGGAGGCTTTTTCTTCTGCCATTCCTTTTCTTTCCTCCTCTATGTTGAGTAAAAGTTATTTTCCTTATTCTGTAACAGTAAAAGGCTTAACTTTTCAATTAAATACTTCTAGATTCAAAGTACCGAGTCGGAGGGATGGCCATTATTTAAGTCTGTTTCAACAAACTTAGAAAGGGAATGTGCATGGCAACAGAAGAAAGATCATTGATATGCACAGTTGGTAGAGACAGTGCTTTGTATGCAATTCAGCTCTCCATTGCCAAAGTAATTCATTACAAAGAAATAGAAGTGTGATAGGGCTGAGGTTCTTTGTAAACTCTGATCCAGATGCCCTTAAAATATTTACGTTTTGACTGTCTCTACAAACATAGGCTTCATTTTACTATTCAAAGGAAAAGGCACAGAGCCTTCTTCAGACTGGTAATATAGGAAATATTCTTTGAACTTAAATCTCCCGTGAATATGCTGTAAGTTATAACATTCAGATGGTGTCCTGGCGGAGAGGATTGACATCTAAGCTGACTTTGATTTTCAAGAGCTTAAACTTGGTTTTGTCATGTTGGCTGGCACCAAACAGCTTCTGTATGATGAGATCCATGCCTATCACTTAAAATCTTGTGGACTCTTGCAGTAGTTCTCCCATAGTAGCTGTGGCACATGAGAATGGTGTGCGTGGGCAAGGAGAAGATAACAACTTGTCACTGCTGTTTTGTTTCTCTTTAGTTAGCAAAAGAGATGGGAGAATCACCTGATATTATTCAAGAAGAAGCCACAGAAATCCTGGATGAGATGGGCCACCGTATGCAACTAGGAGCTGTCAGATTTTTTGCCTTCACTCTGAGCAAAATATTTAAACAGCTTTTCCAGAGAGTTTGTGTGAATGAAGAAGGAATGCAGAGAGTGAGTACTGGTGGGAGGGAAAAAGTTAAAATATTTTCATACCAGTGACTTGGACAAGAACTCTAATCTTCAAATAACAAGTATGAAAAATACCCTTTGAAAAAAAAAGTGACAGCACTCACTTTCGTTTTAGTGCATTTCTTAGTAAATGTGGGAGGAAAGACAGATGATATATAAATATTTTAGAGGCAAACAGCTATCAGGATTTTTTGTATATTTTCCAAATGCTTCCTACGGTAAGGAATACCATGTGCCTGTGATTCTGGTAGATCAGCCACTGAGAGAGTCTTTTCAGTCTAATATTATAAAATAATAATGCATTTGGCTGAATTGGGGGTTAAAATATGATATTCCTTGGCTGAGTGGGCTGGCTGTTTTGCAAAACCCTCATACAGCTAAGAGTGGTGAAACACTGCACCTCTGAGGTGGGAGATGCTTTAGGTTTGCCTCAGTTTCTGGGAACCGTTGCTGTTCTGGAGGGTGCAGTGCATTCCCTGGGAGTCAGCAATGTCAGTCCTGCCAGCCTCTGTTTGGTTTCCCATCCCCATCAAAAGGGATTGGAATTAGGCTATCCCATAATGGGTTGCCCCTAGTTTTTGAGTCCTGTGGTGCTTGTGAGCCTCAGGTTGCTACTCAGGAAACAACTGCTCCAAATTTCCTATGGGTTCCGTGCTGGAAGAGGTATTGATTGTGTGGGCAGAGAAACAACCCTCAAGCAAATGGGGTTTTGTTTGCCTTAAGCCCTGTGCAGGTCTATATTTGCAGATTTCAACAGTCAGTAAATATTGGGACAATATTGTTTGCGCTGTTCTTTTTCAGTTGCAACGCGCCATTCAGGAGCATCCCGTTGTGCTGCTGCCCAGCCACCGAAGCTACGTAGACTTTTTGATGCTATCTTATTTGCTATACACGTATGACTTGGCCTTGCCTGTCATTGCTGCAGGAATAGGCAAGTATGTTTTTAACAATGTTTTCAGGATTTGGAGAATTGGTAGCATTCTCTGGTACCTGCAACTATAAGTAGTTATGTTTAACTTGTGCTCCAAATATGTTTTGTTAAATCCACCTTGAGTGAGGTGCTTACAATGTCTGAAAGCTTCTCATTGGTGCTGACTCCTGTCAAATGTGAATTTTTTTCATAACAAGTTCTCCCAGAAGTACTTCATCTATAGACCTGAGGCTGGGGCAAATACGAGGGTGGTGAATAAGACTTCTATTTGCTTTTATAGCCTGGGAACAGGCAAAAACTTGCCCAGGTCCTGCTGTGGATGCAGAACTAGCCAGATACTAGCCACCTCATGCTTGTTTCTGATGGGACTGTTTCCTTTGAAGCTTTGGAAGAACTTTGTGACATGCTGAGAACAGAGCTGGCCAGGAAGTGGTATGTCATATCAGAGGTCAGGATTTTGGACATACTTAGTTGTAAAGCAGATGAAGCCAGTATATTTGTGGGAAACAGTTCTTGAGGGCTTGAACAGTAAATGTCTTCCAAGTTAATGTGCTTTTTGATAATCTGGATGCTGTCAGTATTTAACTTAGAAACCTGATCTTGGAGGTCTCAGGTATCAAACAGGTCTTCAAAGCAGGCAGAAATCCACCTCAGGTCTGGTGCAGCACTGTAATATGCACAGGTGAGCTAGCAGAGATCTTGGAACTTACTGCTTTACTGTAGTCTGCCTTTCCAGTCAAGAAGTTAGGAAGACTAATAGAAGCTGTGAGAATGGAATATGAGATTTCCCTGGTCTTTGAGTTTGCATCAGGGTGATGCAGGTTGGATTCACAAGTTGATGTTTCACAGCTGCCTTGATCAAGGTATTGCAGTTTGCCTGTTGTGTATTGTTCAGAATCTGCTCACATGCTGTTGTAGGTATTGGTATAATCCTTTGCTGACTTGGATTAGAGTATTTTTGAGTTTTGGACTATTAGTTTAGCTTACAAGGATTTTTTAATGATTAACATTTTTTGAGTGTTTTGGGTGCTTCAGGGTCAAAGTTCCCCTAAAGAATTAGGGGCTTGTAGCTTGATGCTGCCTGCACATGTGTATTATTTTAAATCCCTCTGGAGAAAATACAGTTCTCTATGGTTGTAATTGTATTTACTGCATATCATGTTAGAGGTTCACAAGATGTGGTTTACAAACTCACTTTCAAAGCAGCACTTGTGCTGCGTGGAGAGACTCTGCTGATACATGGGATAAGTGCCTTTGCTTAGTTAGTTATCTCTTGGCTTCAAGCATACAGATATGTGGGGATTAGCTAAGGGAAGATAAACAGTTACCAGTAACTCTATAGCACATCTTCATACAGTACATTAGCAGGAATCTAGCTGGTGCTGGGATGGTGTTTCTGACACCTGTGACCTCTTCAAGGCAGTCATGTCAGCATTGCAACTCGAAATGTGAGTTTATTTTACCGAGTGAATATCAGTTCTCCAGTGTTTCATGGATTGAGGTGGCAAGGAGGTTGGAGTGGCACATTGCCAGCTGATGTGTAGACTTGTTTTAAATGCTTCCATAAGAAATTTGTTTACGTTAAGTGTTTTTTCTTGCTTTTGACAAGTTAAGCATTGACTGTCATTGCTTAAAACAAAAAACCACTATAAAATAATTTTAGCTGGTTTGGTGTACATCCTCCAAAATGATGAGTCAGGATCATAGATAGTCTAGTATAGTTTAATTGGCTGCTTGGTTTCTGGGTGTTTTGGGATATGTTCAGTATTAAGTGCTTTTTTCTGGAGATGGGTGAGACAATGTACTTCAGAAACTTAGTCTTTATTATGGTTAAACTCTAGCCATCTAAATTATGAAAATAAATTGCTCTAAGTGAATGCAGCTAAAAAAAAAATTGAAAGCATATTATAATATGCCATTCTTGTCTATATAAGTCTTGCTAGATTATCTGAAAGCAAATAAATGTATTGGCAACAATGGAATCCTTGAAAGAGATCTGAATTCTGGTAGTCAGCGTGCTAGAGAACGTGGTTGATTCTGCTGGCTGATATTAATCAATAAATTTTGTGTGTATGGTTTGTTTTTCCTTTGATTGTTTTTCAGATTTCCTAGGAATGAAAATAGTTGGTGAGCTGCTACGAAGGGCAGGTGCCTTTTTTATGCGACGTTCCTTCGGTGGGAACAGACTCTACTGGGCAGTGTTTGCTGAATATGTGAAAACAATGTTAAGGGTAAATAACTTGCTGAACTCTCAAAATGTATACTTAAGAAATACTCTGTTGGAACAACTCATGTGAAATATGCAGGATGTTATGGCTGTGTGATTGAAAGTCTTTGCGGTGATCCAATTAGGTGCTTTTTACCTCAGATTTGCTGTAGGTGAAGACCACGTGTGCACTCTATTATTATTATACCTTTCAGTAAGGGATAAACAAATTACTGCTCATCAGTTGCTTTGGACTGTGTGCCTGTATCTCATGACAGACACAGTATTTTCATTAATTAAACTACATGTGTGTGTGTGTGGCAAATACAATGTATGAATGTAGGCTTACAGATGACTGAAGTTAGATACATGTGTCTTTCATTAAAAAAAAAACTTACTTACATTTGAAGTACTTAAAACTGTTTGTGGGCAATAAAGAAGAAATGTTTTTTCTGACTAGCTTTTTGTTTGTTTGTTTGTTTTACTATTGAAGAGTGGCTATGCTCCAATTGAATTTTTCCTTGAGGGGACTAGAAGCCGCACTGCCAAGACTCTGCCTCCAAAATTTGGTACGTTTATTTAAGATTTGGAGCTCTTAATATTATTAGTGTTTTCGTTAGTGGCTCTGTGCTTTGTAAGTTCTTTGGATGGAAAGGGATGTTAAAATAGAAGGAAATTGGGAAGTCTGACAGAGTACTGGAAAACACTGTGGCTGGATTCCAAGGCCATACAAAGAACAGCAATACATTTCACTTGTACTCTGCTGGTTTTGCTCCCTTTGCCCCATTGTGTAGTAAATTCAATAACTCTTTACCCTTTTCTTCCTAGATGATAGGCATCCCCTGGCCAGCAGAGAAATATTGTAGTTCTCACTATAAAAGTAATGGGAAATCTTTAAAAGGAAAATGCTGTGCTGCTGAAAAGAGCACAAATAGCTGTCCAAGAGCATTGCTTCCACTTACCTTCTGTTTTAAGGCTGGGGCAATGTCTTTTGACTCTGCTTGCTTGAAGAGAGAACAGGCGCAGTGCATACCTATTAGCAGTTTCTGAAATGCAAAAATAATGTTTGCAAAGTTAAATTGCTGTTGCTTTTCCCTCTTTGAAAAAGACAGGTGATTCATGGTTTTTTTTCCCAATTGGTAGGTCTTCTCAGCATTGTGATGGAACCCTTTTTCAAACGTGAAGTCTTTGACACATACCTTGTTCCCATCAGCATCAGCTATGAGAGGATATTAGAAGAATCTCTCTATGCATATGAACTCCTAGGAGTCCCAAAGCCCAAAGAATCTACATCTGTATGTAAATTCCTTAAGAACAGAAATGGATGTATACACACCCTGTAGCACCAGATTTTAAGTTTTCCTCTTCCCGTTTTCGTAGGGGTTGTTAAAAGCCAGAAGAATCCTCAGTGACAATTTTGGTACCATACATATCTACGTTGGCCAGCCAGTATCCCTCAGAACCTTGGCATCTGGAAGGATCAATCGGTGCCCATACAATTTGGTTCCCAGGTACCACATCTTTCCATGGTGTATGCACAGGAAAAACATTTGTTTTAGTCTATACCTATGTGAACTAACTACGATGATCTCTTGTACTTTGTTTTCACCTTCTCTTACATCTGTCCATCTGATTGTTCAGACTGCTGAACCTCTTTGGTCTGAACAGAGGCTTACTGTGCTTGTGACTGGGTGTTTCTGAAATGAACTGTTACTTCTGTGGCTTTGCCCTGTGTTGAGAAGAGGCCACTTTAATGGTAATGCATAAACCAGGCAAAGCTCTATTTTCTGAGAATGTGGTGCTTTTGCCACTTAAATTTTTCACCTTTCTCTCACTTCCTGTATTATTCCTGCAAGCTGTTAAGTGATCGTTTGTCAGGGAGCTGTAGCTGTGACAGGATTGTGTGGCTTTTGCAATTTGTTATGTAAAACACAATGGTTTTGAATTTTCTTTGAAGATAGCAAATGTATGGCATCAATACAGAGGTCTGTGCTTCAGGTACTGTCGTGCAGCTACTGATGTTTTGCTCTATTCTTGTGTTACATAGCACATAGAATCACCTTGCTGATGTTAGGTGCTGTAAAGTTATGGATCTGGGAGCAATATGGAAGAAATAAAGAGGGGCTGATTTATATTCCACTTTTTGAGCTCTTTATCTTAAATTGCATTGTTTTTTTCAGGCATCTTCCCCAAAAGCCATCTGAGGATATCCAAGAATTTGTCAGTGACGTAGCTTATAAAATGGAGCTCCTGCAAATAGAAAACATGGTTTTGAGCCCATGGGTGCTAGTTGCTGCTGTCCTGCTCCAGAATTTGCCAGCCATGGAATTTGAGCTTCTAATAGAAAAAACTCTGTGGCTTAAAGGCTTAACGCAGACTTTTGGAGGCTTCATTGAATGGCCTGGTATGCAGAGAAAGTGTTATTTCTGTTCTTCTTGTTGCTTATGAAGGATAAATTATGTTTCTATGGAAGCAATGTATGGTAACAGATTTACAGAATTCTTAAGAGTTATAAATGGATTTTAGGAGATGCTAAAAATTATGCTGAAACCTGACAGGTTTTGACTTAACCTGTTGAAGATAATACTTTGAAAAACAGCTAGGTGGAAACAGAACAGATATTTTACTGTTGTATCATGAAGTGTGGCATGAGAGGGAAATTATAAGGTACTTTATCAGAGCACTGGGGTTTGTGTAATGTCTGTCTTCCCAAACTCTGTATAAGCCACACAGTTGCGTGATCTGCACCAGTTAACTCCGTGTAATGCTACATTTCCTGCTTGGTACTGACTGTAGTATGAGTTGTTACTGGTGCAAAGAACTAGCAGAAACAAATGGATGGAAGGAAATCAAAACTCTCCGTTGTCTGTTTATTTTTAAATGTCAGTTTATCTGCAGAAACAATGATGACTTTTGAAAGGAAGGCTTCTTTGGTGGTTTTAGTAATATACACCCACACACACTCAAATAAATATATATATATATGTAAAATATATGTGTTAGCTGCTGAAAGGTTGATTGTGCTTTCAGACTCTGTTTTAAACTTCTCTCTGTGAGCCAGAGTGACACAGGCAATTAATTTTAGAGCCTCAGGATGTAAGTGGTAAAGCTAGCAAAGAACAGTATTGTGTAATGCAAGTACATTTACCTTTCCGCTGTAGGTAGACTTAAATGAAGGATCTTTGCTTTTGTAGTCCTGTGTATAATCAAGGATCCCTCTCACTACTACAGCAAAGAAATAGGTGCAGGCTACTGGCATAAAAGAACTCTGTCACCTCTGGAAGAAAACCATTTCTTTCAAGGATTGGCGCTACAGGGAATGCAGGCAAGGTCTGCTTCTGCCAGACTAGTAAAAGCAAGAATTTCATGGCAATATTTAAACAACATTTAGGATCTTGCTATGCAGTAAACTGAAAAATATACCACATTCAGGTTTGCTTATTTATTTTGTTTATTTTCTTAGCAACAGTGAGTAAGCATTTGCTTTAGTAGAGTTGTGATGTAGTCAAGGAATAGCAAATAAGGAGTGAATTTTGTTGGAGTGTGCTGGCTGTGCTCAGGACATCAGTTGCATAGAAACTGGGTTTGTTGTTTTGGTTTGGATCGTCAATTTGAAAGAATAAATACATTTTAAAGGTCAATTTGCTGATGCCAGCAAGTACATGTACCCTCTCCATTCTTTGGTCTCCAAACAGCTGGTTGTTTATGCCTTCATCATGCTGGTTGGTTGTTACAGGCAGAACATTTGCTTGGCTGTTAAAATTTTATATTTGAAACAGGAACTGTAAAATTACTTGCTCAGACTGCTGCTTCCTATTGCACTGAGAAACTTGGGAGCTTTAGCAAAACTGGAACAAAGTAGGCTTAAGGAGGAAATAAGATGCAAGGAGACTCTATGTGAAATCTGCGTTAGAGGAGAAGAATATGGTGGGCTTTTTCTGTCAGAGGCTGTATTGATTTGATGTGCTTCTGGTGCTGTGAACATGTAAAGTGTATTTTAGCGTTCAATATGAAGTTTTTATTGCTTGCCTGTCAAATTGATTCCATTTTGATGCAGGGAGTGTTTCTCATTGAGTAGGTATGTTATGTAACAATATTTATGTTAAGAATTTTTACAAATTTAATTTGGGTTGAGGCCTTGCTTGTGTATGAGAGTTGATGAAAAAGTTTATAAAGACCTATACCACTGATTCAAAACTTGTAGTGTCAGAAATGCTTAAGCAGAAGTATAGTCTTCATTTCCTTACTAATGAATGTATCCATCAAACAGATCTATCCTTTTTATATTTGGAGGCTCAGAAATACCTGTTTGAGAGACAAAGGAAGTATTTATAATTGTTAGTAAGTGGAAGAATTCAAAGTGTTTTAATTATATAAATGTCTGAAATTTGTTCTCTCCATGTCATACTATGCCTGGTATGGATTATATTGGAACATCTCTCTTAACTGAATGTTTGGTGTAGTGTCTGCAATACTGGTGCATTTTAGGCTGTTTCAGTAGAGTTATGCTCCCTCTTGCAACTTCCTGAGTGTTACATTTTCCTCCTAGATAACCTGTGTGCCAAAAAAGCAGTCCTGTCCGGCCTCACCCTGCATTCCAACATTGCTCGCCTTGTCGATGGCCACATGGTCCTGAATGACAAGGGAGTGGAAGATGGAGCCATAGGGGAAATCGTCTTCAGGCGCGCGCTGGCCGTGCTCATGTGCGCCACGTACAGGAACCAGCTGCTGAACGTCTTCGTGCGCCCGGCCCTGGTGGCAGTCGCCTTGCAGATGACACCCAGCTTCCGAAAAGGTATACTGGGGCTCTGAGAAGCTGCTGGCTTTGCTCCTTGTGCCATCAGCTGGGAGAGGAGCATGAGGTTCCTTTGACTGCTAGCGGGAGCTATCTGAGACCGTTATACTTGGGATAAGGTGGATGTGTTGGGAGGGCATGGCGATGTTTTGCTTGCCTTGTTTTGTTTGTTTACCCTTTGATCCTTTTGTAGGATTTGATTGTGGCATTTAATGCATGTTCTGAGAAGCTACAAGCCCCTGCTCTTTCTTTTTCTTAACAGTTGAATCAAGTGCTTTGTGTACTTGCTGTTCTGTTGCGGTTTCTGCCATTGTATGTATGTTTTTAATGTCAAGTCCATATCTTAATTGAAGTAGGTACTCTCTCAAATAAGAAGTAAATGGCTTTTCACTTTCATTTACAATATTTTTTTCAGAGGAAGTCTATAGCTGCTTCAGCTTCTTGAGAGATGTTTTTTCTGATGAGTTCATCTTCTTTCCTGGCATTTCATTGAAGGTAAAAACATCCTTTATACAAAAATACTGATAGTAATGCAGCCAACTAAAATAGTATCTGATTCCAGGGCCCTGCCAAACAAGGGCTTTGTGATAAACACCTACAGTGATATCACCTTGATCTGTAAGTGGGAGGGAGAACTTAAAAGGGGGTCATTTGGTTCGTTGCAAAATACTGTCTGAATCCATAAGGTTGCATATGCAATTTTTTTCCCCATTCCAGTAAAAACACAAAATCCTGAAACTGCCCAATTCTGGACTATTAAAATGAACTGTAGCACAAGTTTGGTGTTTTTGCATAAAGCTATCAGCCTTCCAGCACAGATCTGAAAATACATGTTAAAACAGTCTTTTAAATGAAATGTAAATGCTGTCAGGGATGCAGCATGTGAAGGTTTTTGAAGTGAGATCTTTCCTAATGGCATAATAGTTTCCCTCTTAGAGTCTTATGGAACTTTAGTTGCATCCTTTTTTGCTTGAAAATAGTTTCCCCTCATTTTACCTCCTGCCCCATGCAGCCATCAGTCAGACAAAGCCAGTATTATTCCTGCATACTGTCTTATTCCAGGTCTCAGTGTGCCTGCATGCACCCCTAGCACAGCTGGATACGGGCAAGCTGGGGAAACTGCAGGCAGCACTTGGCTCTCTGCAGGACTTGCTCTGTCAGTTTGTACACAAACCTGCTGGGTCAGAGCTGGCTCTGGTCCAGCCTGCTTGGAATGCAGGTGAAAACAAGTTTATCAGTAAAAAAACTGGTTCAGCCTCACACACAACATAAATTGGTATGTGTAGTTTTATATTTGGATTTTAAACTGATTACATGTACTTTTTATCGATGCTGAGGCCAAATTTAGGATGGTGATACTGGTAATCTTTCCTGCATTAAAAAAGAGAGAAGTATAATTTTCACAAGAATATTCAAGACTTGCAAATATATTAAAATCTCATAGATTTTTATATAGAATAGAATTAGACCTTTTTAAAATGCTGATTGGCACTGTTATGTTAAGTTTTATTTGTTAGCAATTGTTGGCCTCTTGCAGCTTTTTTGAAATAACAGAAAGTAGCAAGGAGCAGGAGGGTGGCTGGCTATGACTGACCTTGCTGGAGTCAGATGAAAGAGTTGCTGTGATGTTAAGGAATCTTTTACCCACCCACTCACCCCTTTATTCATCCATGTGTCTGTCATGTCTGTGTACCATCCCCTTGTGTTATCTGTCCCCCTTTTGCCTGTATTGGCAGTAAAGTGGTTTTGTCATTGACATTTCCATAATTTGTACCTTTTTGGCCATTTTGTTTTCTCTTTGGTAGAGGGCAGGTCAGTGAACTGTATTATCATTTATTGCAAACTGTAGGCATGAGATGAAGGCAAACCCTTACTTCAACAACAGATAAATAAATAAAAACCACCCACAGAAAAAAACCCTAAACTGGACAACCTGACCCTGTTTTGACAAAATCCTGAGGGAGCTCCTCTGGCTGTTGCAATAGCAGCTGGGCTGCTTTCTTTGTGCCAAGGCCTACTGGGCATTGAGGTACTGCTGTGTTTAAGAACATGTTCCCACTGCCTTTTTATATGGGTATTTCTGGGAGATAGGAAAATTTTGGTTTGAGTCTCTTGAGAACTGAGTGCGGAAATGGAAGTGGTGCCCCGTTGTGGTGGTTTCTGTTGTTGATTTTGTGGGAAATGCTAGCTGCACTTCCTGTAAATGTTAGAATTTCAATTATGCATCTCTCACTCAGGATTTTGAGGAAGGATGTTTTCTACTAACGAAGTGTGATGCCATTCAAACGACTCAACAGGAGATTTACCCTTCTGACAAAGGAAGTGGTACGGTGTCTTTCTTGTCAGCTATGTTCAGACCTTTTGTGGAAGGTTATCAGGTATGTCATCCTTCAGAAAATGACCTTTTTTTCCTGTGTTTTATAGGGAAACTAAGAAGTATCTGTGATACTTCTGCCATGTAAATTGTGACTGTTTTCATGGCTGGGAAAAGCAAGAGTTAAGAAATAGCAGCAATAAATCTTAAACACCACCCTCCCCCCAGGATCTCAATTTTAGCTTTTGGCTCAGACTTGTCCAATTTACTAAGGCAGTAACTACTGTGTAATGTGATGGCTCATTGTGGGTTTATAAGATTCATAGGGAGTGTGCTGCTACCAGGTTCATTGTTCTTTTTTATGAGGAGCTCTTGCTTAATTCATTTTATGTGGGCTGTCCTGCCAGGTGTGGAAATGAGTTTGCATATCCTATCTGATAGCTTTTATGAGAGTCATTAATTCCATCCATATCTCTTTAAATTCTCCTGGTTTTTCCAAAGTTTAAATCAGATTAAACAATTACTCCTGTAGTAAGCAATGTGTACAAACCCAGAAGGCTAAAATCTCAGGTAAGTCAGCATAAGGCTGGTGAGACTGTAGATGTTTAACATAGGGGAGTCTAGTTAGTGATCTGCTGTGTGAGGTGGGTGGAACTGTACTGATGTGCCCATTTTTTCTCATCTTTCAAACAGGTATTGCTTTAAAAAAAACTGGTTTTGATTGTAAGAACAAAAATGTAAAATTAATTTCTAAGGTAGCTATTATAGAAATACTGAGTCTTACTTTAATATTGGGATTCTCTTACCTGTAAATCAGTAATAAAACTTTCAGATGCCCTATGCAACGATACCTTTTGAGTTCCTCTCCTATGCTTTTTCAAAGTGGAATAGTATTACTTACTTACAAGGACATGACTGTTTATAATTCATTATAAGCTGACAATCAAAAAGAAATGAATGCTCATCTTCTTTAAAATGTTAGTTAATTTTCAGATACCTCTCAAAGGAAATGAAAGAAGCATTCACTGAGAAGCAGTTTATACCTGGAGTCCGCAACTTTGTTTTTCAACTTCTCGAGAAGGGTGTGTACAGCTGTTACGCAATACCATTTTACAATAGTAGCCTGTTAATTGAAAATTATAAAAATTTTAATTGTGTTTCTGCTTTCTCCATAGGGAGTACACAATGTTATGAAGCGCTGTCTTCTGACATGCAGAAAAATGCCTTATCAGCTCTTGTGCAACTGGGTGCAGTGAAGAAGAAGAAAATGTAAATAATGTTAGATTTTTGGTGTATAGAAATCAGTGTGCAGTCTTAGAGGCAATTCTTAGTATCTCAGCTCCTAGTATGAAGCAGAACAGCAGAACCCCGCCTGCCTGAGCACCAGAGGTTGACCAGATTTACTGGAGTCGTGGAGAAGACCCGCTAGTTCCTTTCTGTACATGATGTAGAAGTGGAAGGGCACACCCTCATAGTGGAAAGACTCCCATCTAGGCACCTAGCAACAAAATTCATTAACTCACTAGTAGGCCATTCTGACTCCCTTTACCTGTTGGTTTTCAACTTTCCTCCCAAGGCTCTGAGAAGCAGAAAGAACAGCACTGCTTATTTGTAATAGAAACTCTGTGTGCCTCAGTAAGCCTTGTCAGGCTATGTAAGCAATGATCAGGAATACTGCAGGTTTTGGGGGAGTTCAGCACTGAACTCATCTCAAAGCAATTTAACTGAAAGCTTAATCATTTGAGTCTTTTAACACAGTTCACAGTTTGTAGGCCTAAGATTAAAACCCACCTGTTGCTGTATTATATATTATTCAGTTATCAGATGAATATGTGCTGTGGTGCTTCTTACTGTACTTAAAAGTATGGCCATGGAAGTCCCCAATACAACAAGCCCTGCAGTGTCTTCAGTGTTTCACAGAACATAGGTGGCAGCTGATGACCTGAGCCATTTCCTTATGCCTCTGTTCATGAAATGAGTAGGTTAAGACAGATGTCTATAGCTAAAGTCCCCTTTCAAGTAAAAGGAGTAAATTGAGCGCAACAGAATTTGGGGACTGTAAACAAGAGAAAAGAAAGAAACCATGACTGTTCTTGAGTAGAAGTCTGACGTCCTTAAATTTAATATGCATGCTGGTAGGATGAAAAATACTATGTAATTATGAAAATGTTTTAATTTAGATTATTTGTGTAGAAATGACTGGAATAAGAAATATTTGTTGAATAAACTTTTTTTTTTTGTAATTGTAGGCCCAATGGATTCACTTACAATGTAAATCAAGAGGCTGTTAGTAAAATCCTGGACATGTTTGGTAAGTGTTCTCTAATTAATTTGAAGAGAGCTTCTCAAGTTATAAATTACTTTGGATGATGCACATATGTTAAGTGTAGTGCTTTTTCCCTGGTAGTTCCATAGATTTAACTGTATAAACATCTTAGTAAAATTTTTTACAATACTTCTTCTGGTGTCATTAGCTGCAGCTTTCAATCTCCCTTCTTTATTGCACATACTGTGCAACCCACTAGCTGAGGGCAATAAAGTAAGAAGTAGTTTATTGGCATAGTGTTTACAGCGTGTTGATCAGAAGTGTTTAATATGGGGTTTTTTTGTTAGATGCTCGGATACCTGTACAGAAACCTGTGGCTGCACGACTCTAAATGGTCCCTGATGGTGTGAGTGGACGTAAGCTCCTGCTGAGAACATGGACCACTGTCCCACTGGAGCAGGGATGGGAGAGGATGAGGTTCCCCTCTTGCCCAGCCAGCCTGCAAGCATGAGAGGCACAGAAGTGTTTCTTCAGCTGGACGGCTCTCCATTGCCACTTGGGAAGTGCTGCTGAGGGCCTTAGAGGTGTATGTGCATCCTCACCGTGTTTTGTTTTTAAAACAAATTAAGCATTGTCTTTTTTTTTAAATAAATATTTAAAGAAATGTGCACAGTAATGGCTACCTAAATACATTTTCCTAGACTTGTAACAAGGAATGTGATTGGTTTCAAATATTTCATGGATGTGAAAATGTAACAGCGAATTAAAAGACTTGCTATTAAAATTAATATTTAGAAGAAAACATTGCTGGCTGGCTAAATGCAAGGCAAGGTCCTCATGAATGAAGAGCACAAATCAAACCTTGGGCAATAACCAGAACTGATACATGTGTTGGGTTTTGTGTTTTGGTATTTTTTGTTTCAGTTGGTTTTGGTTTTGTTGGTTTGTTTGTTTGGTTGGTTTTTTTAAGGCAGCTTGGCATTATTTTAATTACTTAATGAATGTTATATTTAAACATTGAATTAAAGCAGCGTCGATAACGTGTCTGTCGTCTCTTCCCCCCCGTCTCACCGCTGCCTGCGTTGTCCATTCAGGCAGCAGAGCTCTGCTCTCGCCTTCCAGGGTTTTTATTTTTCCCAGTCGTGTCCCTGCTCCCGCGTTCCAAAAGCGACGCCGGGACGGGGGCGGGGCTGGGCCCGGGACGGCGGCGGGGCCGGGGCGGAGCCGGCCGGGCGG
>VZRR01003011.1:263178-278738 GCA_013398015.1 Oreocharis arfaki
CCCGCTGACCGGAGCGTTTTGCCCGCAGTGTTCCGGAACCAGCTGCCGCGGCGGAACGACACGTACCCCGAGGAGCCGCCCCCCGAGGAGCCGCCCCCGGGCCCGGCCCCCGCGCCCCCGCAGCGTTTGGGCAGCGGCGCCGTGCTGTGCCGCGTCTGCGGCTGCCTCGGACCGCGCTGCTGCGGGCGCTGCCGCCGCGCCGCCTACTGCGGGCCCGAGCACCAGGCGCTGGACTGGCGGCACGGGCACCGCCGCTCCTGCGGGCAGCGCGCCGCCGGAGGTGGGTCCGCGGCGATCAGGGGCTTCTGAAGCGAGGGGAACTCGGCACGCGTGCTTAATACTGCACCGAGCTGCCGAGCTGCAGGTTTTGAGTTCTTAAATGCTGCTGCTAGCAGTGTTTGGTCTGCCTTCCACATCCCTTGGATTAATAGAGGTTCAAAGCAACAGGACGCCTGTTGCAGTTTTCCACTGTCCTTAACGTTACAATGTTTCTTACCTTCAGGTCAGGTGTAGCAGTGATGTAAATCGTTCTTACTCATGCAGTGTTTCTGCTGTGTAGTTTGCTGTGTAGCTTTTGGGGAGAAGGATGTGAAATACGAGATGACATTGTGAAGTGGTGTCTGTCTTCTGTTTTCTAGATGACTTGGCAGATGCAATTCCAGAGCATAACGAATTCCTTTTTCCAGAATATGAAATTTTGATAGAACCTGAGGAACCAGAATTTCCTGCTGACAGCACTGATGATGAACAAGGAGATACATCAAAGGACACAAAAGAACAAGAGGAACTTGGAGCTGCAGGCATTGCAGGTCAGAAATAAAAGCTGCCTGTAATTCTTCCCAGTGATGCTTGATCTCACATCTTTCAAATACTGTGATTTATAAGTGTTCCTTGTAAACTACTGGTGAAAAAAGGCTAAATCTGCAGTAATTTGCAATGCAAGTTTGTTGCAGACATCCCATAATGTAAGTTGCTTTTACGGGAGACACGTATTAAGCTCCGACCTCAGGAGCTGTTGAAGCAGCTGTTGCTGCAGATAGCTTGGAGTTCCAGTGTGTCCCTGTGTGCTTCCAATAAGTAAGGAACAACTCAAGTGAGACAGACAGGACCCTGAGCACCTGCTCCTGGATGCTCTTGGAATCAGGAGATTGTTAGATGGTCTTGGCTTGACTTAATTCGTCTTAATTTATGGAAAATAAAATTTCCTTGTCTGTGCTAGAAGAAAACTGGTTTGAGGGTATTGTAATTGACTTTGAATTAAGCACTTGAAGTGCAGGCTCCTTCCTCCCCACTCCCCCTAAATTCATGATGGGTTTCAGTGTGGTTTGCAGCAAGCACACTGGCTTTGAACATACCCAGGGTGGAGAGTTTGTGGTGGTGCCAGGGAAGGATGCTGGGTTCCTGGCAGTCCCTTGCTGTGGTCCAAAGCTGCCTCAAGAGTGTTTAGTGCCCCCAGTGGATGTGTGTGTTGGAGTCTAACAGATACACTCTTCAGTGCTAAAAACTGAAGTGTGGCACATGCGCAGCACGTGGGGCCTTTTTCAGATGTTGTATCCTGAAGGTTCTGTGGTCCCAGTGATACCTGCTGGGAGCCATAAACTTTGGTAGATTAACTCTTTACCTTTCCGGTACTCCAGTGATGACATGTATGTTTAAAATGAAGCTAAAACTAGTAAATGGGCCTGTGTGTGACTGAATCTTAACGTGCCATGAAAAGAAAGAAAATCTTAGATTTATGCCAGGAATGACTTATGAAGCAAAATGAATTTACACGTGCTAATACTGTTTTTAATTTTTTACTGTCTTGTATTAGCCTGTAACTTTTACTGTTCTTTTTTCTTGCTTAGATGATGCACTTCAGTCCTTAGATGAAGAGACATTGGAAGCCATGGCAAAACATGAGACTGAAGAAGAAAAGATCTTCCGATTGTTTAAAAAACAAGTAGCTGCTGAACCAGAGCAGGTCAGAAGATGGGGCAGCCTTAGAACTTAGCGGTTCTGGCACAGCATCCTGCTGCACCTGCAACATGTTTCAATGCCTTTTGTACCTAGTTAGAAATGGGGATGCTTCCTCATCCTCCCACAGCCAACCAACACACCCCCATCTTCCTTATGTGCTGAACTTAATTCGTGCCGAAGTAAGAGTGTAGCACCTGCTCATCCATCTTAAGCAGTTGTTTGTCAGGATGAGATGGCACGAGGGTGCTGAAGCCCCCACAGCGTGGGAGGGACTCGCTATCCTCCAATGTGGTTCTGACCAAAAGACATGGGGAACCACTGCAGTCTTCCCCAGCCTGTGGCCCTGTTGGCTGTCCTTCTCAGCACAATGAAAACTGCAGAGAAGAGCTCTGTCATTGTCACCAGCTGCATTGGGGGGTGGTTTCCTTTTTTTAAGGTTGAAGAAATCAGTGATGACTTTACATTTTCACTATTTAAAACAGAAATCTCCCCCCATGCTATCTCTTATTACTGCAAAAGACTAAAAAGCTACATTGTCAAACAAAACCATGGTCCCTCCTTTCATTCAGGGAAGACAGGCCTAAATCCACTAAAGTAGTGAAGAAGAAATTCTCTCCATGTTTTGCCTAGTAGCTGAGGAGTTAGGGTACACACCCAGAAAGTAGGAGACTTTGAGTCTGTTCCCTTCTCTGCTTTAGGTATGTGCCTCACTCTCTCTGACCATCTCTGTACTGACTGACCTGTCCAAGTGTCCTTTTGCTGATAATGCCTGATTTGGTAGTAACAGAAAAACAAAGGATATGTCTGAAAATACCTTCTTGAACACTAGGACAGTCTGCTTGTATTTAGATGCAGAACTGCAGACAGAAAGATCTGGATCGCATTCCTGACTGTGTGCAGGGCTGTGGGCTGATTTATCCAGCTACTCTTTCTGTCTCAAGACTGTAACACGTACAACCTTGTGTTTCTGGGTCCCTTAATTAGGGAGATACAAATCACTGCAGTTTATCCCTGGATCACTGAAAAAATGCGGTATGAATACTTGCATGATTCACATAGTTAAGAAAATTCATATAAGCAACCTATCATATTTAAAATACTACATTTAAAAATGTTATTTTGCCATGGTTATTACTTCAAGGAACTGACCTTGTTCTGCTCTATCTACAGCTTTGTCTATGTCACCAAACACCAATTTTATACCAAGATCAAAAGAGAGTCATGTGAACTTAAGCTTCTGCTGTATTTCAGATAATTAGATACTGCAGAGGAGGAGAAGGTCCACTCTGGGTGTCAGGTGAAAACAGGCCTGAAGAAAAAGATATCCCAAATTGTGTATGTGGTGCCAAAAGGATATTTGAATTCCAGGTATGTAAACTCATTTAAAAATAATACAGGTAATGTATTTCAGACTCGGGATCTAACTACATAGGTGTTGGCTCATAATTGGAGCAAGAAGGCTGAAGTTGCAACAAACTATGCTAAATGATTGTTACTCTTGTAAGTGCCTTTTCCCAGAATTTCACATATAGAAGGTAAGTTTCCATCAGGTAATTTGCACTATCCCTAAAATGGTGCACTAGTGAATATGGAACCATCTCTTAATTAACAGGAGTCCGGTATTGTATATTCATAAAAAAAGAAACCCAAAAAACCCCACAATTTAATGATGCGCATTGTAAATAAGTTTGGCTGGAAGTATTCAGCTGTAGAATTTTGAATGCTAGAGGTGTATGTTTGGTGAATACACTTAATGTCATGCAAAGGCAAAACATAGTTATTAAGGGACTTTCAAATGGCGGGAGGCTCACAGCTCAGGCAAGGCTTATAAGGTCAAATAAAACATAGAATTGCAGATTTATTTTCTTTGAGCTGCTGTATACATAGTAGCTTCAGCTTTGGTGTAAGAAAACATAAATTCTCTTACACCAAATGCAGGGCTGTTCTCCGGGATGAAAAGTGGGGAGAGGGGAGAAGTTTGTGACCTGCCTCTAAACATTTTGGTTTTCCTTGAAGATTATGCCACAGCTCCTGAATCACCTTCACGTTGACAGCCTTGGAGAGAGCATTGACTGGGGAACGCTGGTGGTGTACACTTGTGCTGACAACTGCGGTGGGGGAAACAAATACCTGGAAGAGTTCATATGGAAACAAGACTATTCCATGGACTGTACTTTATGAAGTTGAGTCATCCAAATGGAATACTTGATTTGTTTCACTGCATCTCTGCACTATGCAAACACGTAGCTGAACTAAAGTCACTGATAACTGTGCATCTTGTAACAGTGATAAAACTGCTGTAACTAGACCGTGGCAGCCTCTCTTGTGCTCCAGAGGACCTTCTGCTTCAAACTGGTAATGAAGCCAGATGCGTTTGTTCAGAGAGCTTCATTTCAAATCTCACTTCTGAAAGTTTATTAAATAAAAATGAAAAACTTTTGGATTGCTGAAATTATCTTTTGTTGGTAATGGAACTTCAAAAACTTAAAGATTGTAGTCTGTCAGGATTTTCATTGGGCTACTCAAAAGTTAACATTGATTCAAAGCAAAGCAGACTACTGTAAACTCACTTGAGTGTTTATGTTGAAGAGCTGTACAGGAGTCAGCTAAGACAAAGCTGCATAGCATTTTGCTGTGGAACTTAAATCCACTTCCCTTTCTCAACAGGTACACTGAACCTAACCTGGGAGTTTGTTGCATGTTCTGAGTGGTTATTTGAGATAAAATGCACAAAAATTAAGTGTTTTATCTGACTTAAAACTATTATCCCCATGCAGAAGCAGTTTAACTCAGTTACCTGGTGCAGAAGCAGTTTAAGCAAAGTCAGCCCTACCAGAACACATCTGGCTTGTTACACACCGCCTGTAGCAGCAGATTTTCAAGGTGAATTGTACCTTAAGTCTGCCATCACTAGTAAAGTTTAAAAGAAAGTGTCCTCTGCAGGGATTCTTCCACTATATGACTGCCATATAGCTGAGGCAAGAGAAAAATGAAACCATTATGCTGAGCTTTACTGTTGTAGTTGCTTAATTACTCCTATGGCTATGGCTATATTTGCAGAAAAGGCTTTTTTGTTTCAGTATAGAATTGACTTCAGTTACATACTCCCTTATCCTGCTCCAACCATACATGGCTCCTTACCTGTGACTCTGTGGGGTCCACTGTGGGGTTTTTGAAATCTTGGATGTTGAAAGTACTCAAATGAGCAGGCAGAGAATGCTGTATCTGTAAGAGGTTTTGTTATCACAGAAGTTTCTGGCAGAATAGTTTTATGCCCTGGTGCATGTCGTGAAACGGTCCTACGTTGCTGTAGTACAGCTTAACTGATTTTGTTGAAAACTATCCCATGGTTTCTTAGGGCTCCAAGCTTCCTGAAGAGTTTTACACATAAGTTGTTAATAGTCAAGTCCTGCAAAAGCATGGACAGCCATAGTTACAGTCAAGAGCTCTCCAGAACATTCATGAGCTCACAGCACAGAGTGGTGCAGCACTGGAGGCAATGCAGTGTTTGAGCATCTTGAACTTACCCTGCACAGCTACATTAATAAACAGCATCTTTCTGGTAAGATCCATGGAACCGGTTTTTAAAACACCTGGAAAGACACTGGTGTAAGGAGAAGACTGAAGATTAAGGTCACTCAGGATTTGCAAATGGAGCAGTATCAAAGCCAGCCAAAACTTCATTTTGTCTGGAATAAAACACCAACTTAGTAATAAGACCACTGTTTACATTTGGGTTAGTTTCAGATAAAAGCTGTTTGAAATAATGTGAAAGTCATAGAGAGGTTACTATTACTGGAAATTTACTGAAGGAAAAAAAAAGTTTATTTTTAGTTCTCAGCCCATTAGGCTTCAAGCATGATTCAGAAAGAAGATTATGTACATACTGACTCCAGTTGTTAGGGCTTTGACATTTTACAGGAACACTAATATAGTGAGGCTGTCACAGCTGGTAAAATACAAAAGTAGTAATTTAAAGAAATTCTAGAAGCTAAGCAGGGATCTTTTGTTTCAATTCAGTCAAGTGCAGCTATTTAAGACTTGCCTAAATCCCATCTGTTGAATATAAGGCAACACATACTCAAACACAAGCTTCTTTAACCAGTCATCTCTTTTGCTTTAACGTACTGAAATATTAAAGGTAGACGTTGCCAAGGATGTGACTGCTGGTATGCAAGTCAGAGCACTGCTAAGATTCTCTCAAAATGACAAGTCATTTTGTAGTGCATCTGCTATTAAAAAATCGATTAAATAAAAAAATTTGATGTATTTCATTCTACCAGCTGGGTAATTTTAAAATTTATTAAGACAGTTCCCACAGTTGTATAAACAGGGTTTATTGTACATGTGGAGTTGAAGAAGGAAAGAGAAGAAAGGTATATATTATATATATATGTACAGTGAGCCATTTTAATTAATAAATTCATTCTATCTTGCTTAATACTGGAAAGAGGGAATGTGTCTGGCACCAAAGAAATTTAAAATTGAAAAAATTTAAAAGCTAAAGTTCTGAAAATTATAAAAACCATGGTCTTATGGAAGGAACTTAAAACATATATACATGGCAATTTAAGTGGTTTGTACACTGAGTGACACAGTTGCATTTGTCTTTAAACCAACTTACAGATTTTCTATTAATAGAACTGGCATTAAAACTATTTAAAAGCTAGAATATAAATAAAAGTTGGAGGGACTGTTCCAGGAACAGCCCAGTAAAGCAACTCACAGTAACTCAGTAGACATACTCAAGAATACAGTTCCCCTTGAGCATCAGGGAAGTAGGCACTAACTGGGAAATAGTCCAAGTCCTGGTGTTGCAGTTGCATTGGAAGTCCATTTCTTGTTACTGCTGTGCCATACACTATACCTTTTAAAATATACCCCTGATTTCTCTGAAACATGTAGAAACTGTTACGTTGTCTTTCTAAATCCCTTTAAAATAGGATAGATGTTTTCAAATGCTTCATAGATTTCTGCTCGTACTTTAGCGCCTGGAAAAAGAGAAGGGATTGAATTAGTTTGTACCTTTCACCAAATACTTAATTTTAGCTTTTAGAATGTGTATTTGAGTGCAACTCTATATAAAACCTATGTGTATCCATAAATCTCTATTTTTACAATCCTTTTTAACACATTTCATACAGAGCTTACATTACCAGCCTTCTCTGTTTAATCTGACAACTGCTAAAACTTTCACTAGCAGCTCTGTGATGATGCTATGTTGCAAATGGAATTTTCATATACATAATTTCCACAGGAGACCCAACAACAAAGCACAGCCCTGTAGAAGGTTTGTGCAGAAAGGCCTAACTAGTGGAGCTTTTTTTGAGAGTGTGAATATCAGGGTGAGGAATGTCTGGCAATGGAGACCACTGCAGAGGACTGCATTTCCCCACACTGCAGGGACACGATCCTTCTTTTGTCTGTGGGTCTTGCGGGTTTTCTTCTCCATAGTAAGACACAGCATGAGAAGAAATAGAAGGGAGTAGGTGGAACATCTGAGGCTGAGGAGGTACTAGAGCTCAAGTATCTCCCCTTCTTTGCCTGCTGTATCATGACCATGGCAGCAGCCTGCAGCCAAAGAACAGCTAGCTCAGTCACACATACTCAGCCCACAGAAACAGTCTTTTCAGATTTTGCCAGAAAGATCACCTGCATTCTTACAGCTTTTTGGGCACCTGCATACCTGACTAGGGCTCATGATCATAGCTCCTTTGAGCTAGCCAAATGTGCTGTTGCTTTGTGCATTCTCATCTGTTCAGGAATATAGTGCAGGTAGCTCTGTGTGCAGTGGCAGTGCTGAGCTGCAGGTTGAGCTGCAGGTTGAGCTCTGGGTACAGGACCCACAGAGGCCTGAACTTCTGAATCTTTGCATAACAAAGCCTGGTGCTGAGCCCTCAAGAAAACCTGGCCTGACTGTGTGAGTGGGGCATGTAGGGAGTCAAACAAGGGCACCTCTTGGCTCACTGGAGCTGCCCGCTGCGAACAGGCTTTGATGCTACTGCAGCTGGTGTGGCTCTGACTGCCAGAGTGGCTGCTTGATGGCTGCACAGGGAAGTTCCCTTAATATCACCATCCATGGAATACTCTATTTCTCAGTACTGTCATCTCTAAAGGCAACGTACCTAGCAGCTTACATATCCCTGTGTGTTCTCTGTAATACAGTCTAAATCCTCTTGGAACAAGATACTGTCTTCACTTACCAGTTAAAACCACTTTTCCAGAAACAAAAATAAGCAGAACAATTCTTGGCTTAATCATTCTGTAGATTAAGCCAGGAAACAATTCCGGCTCGTAGCTGTAAGAGAAGAGAGTGAGAGTGTTTAAATGTGCTTGCAGACACATGTTCCCCTCTAGCTTCTGGGCCCAGTCTAGGACTGTGCAGAGCAGATGCTGACTTCCCTGAAACTTGGAGAGGGTAGCAGGGAAGATAATTTCGACAAGTTCACATTGGGCAGCCTCAGTTACACCTGAGGCACTGCAGAGATGGGAACAAAGACGCAGTTTTCCCTGTGGTGCGAGGGAATAATCTAAACAGATGTCACTCTCTAAGACAGTATGCAACAAGAACAAAACATAAACAAGCCTTTTTTTACCTGCTGAACTGCTGGTGTGTGAGTACCAATCCTTCCAGTCTGATGGGAAATTTCACATCACAGCTGCCCACCATATTCTGAATTTTAAAATCCAAAAATTTTGCAGGAAAACCCAGTTTCTGAACAACTCTTGCATACTTCCTTGCTGCCAGTCTGGATTGCTCCTCACTGAAGTGAGAAAAGGATATCCGCGTTACTGCCTCAGTTAAGTATTACTTCAAGCAAACAGCATTAAACCACAAATACCTAACTGGGGAAAAAATGTCTGTGGAGGGAGAGGGGAGTTCACACACAAAATTTTTACACCCAAAATTAACAGCTAGCACTGGTTTTCATGCAAATTTTGGTAATAGACTCCTGGTCACCATTAGTGTTGCATTCACTGTCCATGAAACACAAAAGAGTAAATTTTAAATCCATACATTCTACACTTTTAAGGTATTGACCAGAGTCTCTCTAATGGGACATTAAGACTGTTACTTAACTTTTCACTGTAGAACAACCTAGAACTACAACTGCTAGAAAATACATATTTCTATAAAAACCTGTCAACTGCCAAAATATTCTGTTTGATTCAGCCCAGGCATTCAAACGTAGGTTTAACACAACTGCACAGCCTTACACACTGTTGGAGAATTCAGTTTGCTTCAGGTTTGTAAACAGCTGTGGATCTGTTTGTTCCTGATGCAGAGTAAGACAACTTGAATTTCAAGTGTCACCAGGCAGAGAAAGTGTTTCCCTGTACAGATCTATTCATTAATCTCTGCTCATTAGTTTATTCCTTCTGGATTCCTAGCAGACTTCTTCAGAGCAGAATTTCTCTCCTGCCCACAAGAGTTAAGCATATGTTTAGTTTTCAATTCTTGTGTTTCAACAGTCATGTTAAGAACAGATCAGACGACAGGAACCAGAGATTTGGAGCTCTTGTCCTGTGATGAATGAAGCTATTAAAACATAAAATCCTTCTATCACCATCCTTACACTTTAAGCAGTTCCACTGCATAGCTGCTGAATTTTTAAAATTATTAGAAAAAGCAGATAACTGCAAAGCCAAAAAATTGAATATAATAACCTCTGCAAGCCAGTTTATCAGACTGAATGAAAGTGCTTCAGAAACAGAATTACCATTTTCCCATAAGTTAGGAAGTATCTTCAATCATAAACAGGCATTTTCTGTAGAAATATTAGAATTTGAAGAAACTGTGAAGCAAGATTAGTTGCATCTGTACAACTTTGATGTGTATATATAAATAAGCATCGTGGTACACGAGAAAAGACAGCTTGAATTAGTTTGCTTGTAATGCCTAAACATACCTTTTTGCTCCTGTGCACACCATTTTCCCAGAGCTGAATATCAGTGCAGTAGTACGTGGTTCTCTTATTCTCATAATAACAGCAGCAAAACGCTGAAGTGTGAGCATTGAGACTGTTAGTGATATACTGCTGTCATCATTACATCAAAACCAAATCTGCATCATCTAAGTAGCAAGTTACACTGTAGTGCAAGGAAAACTAAGGTCAAATATACTTACAGATCACTCAAAGTTTACTTGAAATGCTTAAACCATGAGTACCTTCAACCACACTGAGAGGCAGAGCCAGGCAGGAAGGGTATTTACTGTTGCATTCCTATTATCTCTCATTACTATATATGCAACATACAAGTAATGCTGACATTTGCATCAGAGCAACAGAAACAATTTTAAAAATAAATTTTTAAAAATTCCTCCATATGTGTTGAAATTTTGTCTCTTACAAGTAGGATAGAAAACTATCCAAAAAAATTGGGCAGTGTTACAATACCAGCAAACAGAACAGCTGGAGATCAAAGTCCAGTGTAAACAGAAGTCACCTCAGCTACCACAGTAGGACACAGCAGCCCGATTAGCTCTAGCTTTTTATTCTAAGTAAGCATTTCCAAATATTCTTAAATTCCTTGAAGCAAGAGATACTGGAAACTGATGTGGGCATGCACACACACACAAACCCCTGTTTGTTATATTTAACTTGGAACAGCTCACCATGCGGTCCCATGAATCGTTCTGCTAACATAACCAAGGCGGTAGCGTGGGTAACCCAACAGCACATTTGTCAAAATATGACTTAAATAATACAGCCAAGCAACATCTTTCTTTGATAGATGAATGTACTGACTAAACGTCAGGAGTGTGTTACATAACCCCTCTTTCCCTCTGCCATGGAAAACAGTGTTTCATATTGATTATTCTAGCCTACAAGTTTTACACAGCCACCTACCCCCCTACCCTGGGAGTTACCAAGGCATGCTCAAATTTTTGCTGCACTAATATCTTACTCACAATTATGTAACAGCATCACTGGTATAAACTTACAGTAACAGTCATTTATCATATACTGCCTGCATGCGTGCTTTAACCTTTGAGAGCTGAGTTCAGGTCAACTGCAGCAAAATACTAAATGCTAAAACAAAGAAAACACACACCCCCCAGGAAAACGGAAGCCTTCCCAAGACAAGCCAATTCAGCTATACGACAGCTAAACTTTTATTAGTGTCCAGCTACTGTTGTTGCAAAGATAACATTTTCAAGAGGATCCACCCAAAAGAAACATGAAGTGACATAATTTTCTCGATTTAATGCTCCAGGTCCTTTGCTGTTGTTCAGATTTCCCAAGCTAAAAAGAAGGCACTTATTTAGAACCCCACTACTATTTAGAAGCAGCAGGCTTTGAAGTCAATACGCGAAAAAATCAATCTAATTTTGCTGTTCCACCAAACTTAGCTATCAGAAGCAATGAGATGGCAGAAGTGCTGGGGGAGAACATGAGAGAACAGAAGGAAAGCAAGACTATGAAAAATAAACAAATGCCCTGCGACCATAAGAATTCCAGAGGAGCAGCTAGGTGGAGGAAACCACAGCTCTGGCAGGAGCCCAGGACTTGAATTCTTCTTTCCTTTCTCCTTGTTGGGAGATAGGGAACAAGATTTCATCATCAGACATTTCACAGTAATATGCAAAAAGAGCTCTCTGAGCACCACAAACAAATATGCTGATATGAACAGCAGCAGAGGCCAGCTCTACCCCAAAAAGTTTGGCCGGAGTATTACATTGTTCGTTAGGTTTTTTTCCTAAATCTAGTGACTTACAACCTGGTACACATCACAGCTACCTCAGCATAAAATGCTTTTTACTAATTTGAACATTCCCAGTTTATTAAAATTTCGCCTTTAACTACGTTATAAAACTGCATATATAGCCGGTAGGTTTTTCACTCTATTGCAGCAGCCTGCAGCCACAACCTGTGCCTTTGATATATCTGTTATAGGACGAACTCTAATACATTTCTCTTACCTTGGGATTATATTCAGCATTTCGGGCACGAAGTGCAATAGTTTTTAGGTCAAGTTTGCAACCAAGATTCACTGTGGACACAATATTCCTAAACACAGATCAGAGAAATATATTAAAAAGACAGTAAGGAATTCATGTGTCTTTCTCATTTTTAACCAAGCCTAATCAATTTTATTTTTTTATTGTTTGGTTTCTCCAAGTGAGTTTGAATGGCATCTTATCTACTAACAGGAGCACTGAGCAGTGTTTCGGCTCAGGAACCTCCTTTTGTAGGGCAGAAGCTCCTAAGGCATGATTGCTGATTCCTCCTTATCTGTCAGCTATTATGAAAAGTGTCCCATGAGAAGAATCTCTATTTCAGTTTGGCAGGAAAAATTATTGGTGTTGAGAGCACTCACCACAATCAGGGAAGCTGCTGGAAACAGGAGAAAATGAGGTATTACCATCTGAAATTTTCCTTGCTATGCCCTTCAAGGAGGAAGGTGCAGAACTAAGTGGGAATGACCCAGGAGGGAAATCCATTGCCAGGAGATGGGATAGCAAGTCTCCAGAAAGACTAAAAGAATTTCCTAGATAAAAAATTTTGTTTTCTGGGAAAACCCTGAAGTTTAAAGGTCCTCAGTGAGGGAAAAAAAATATGAGAAACTACTCTTTCAATTTATGTTATCAACCATTTCCCTTTGTCCCTTCCATAAATTTCTGAAATAGTCTCTTTAAAACTGAAGTTCACTGAAAATACTTCCATACCTAAACTTAGAACTAGTTCTAGGGTTTTTTCCCTTTTCACAAACTCAGTGTTAGCCATGCGTTGGAAAAGGGAACATCACGAACTCCTAAAGTGCAAGGAGTTAAAAGTTATGATGGTGTTAAATGAAGACATATATAACCCTCCACTGGTATGCTCCAAAGATGTACCACTGACGAATCACTAAGAAACTGTTTATATTACTAAGTGGTTTAGTAATGAAGCTAAGCTAAAAATAAAAGCAAAAATCACTCATTTTGCTACAGGAGACTCGTAAATTCTCAGGACCTCCTTCCCACCAAACTGCAGTACCTAATTCCTGATGTGACTTTGGTCCTAAGTCTTTAAAGGACTGAGAAAGGACATGATGCACTAGCATAGGGGCACTCACTGTAGTTGTGGCACTATGCCAGAGCTCTCTGATGCCGGTGTTGCAGGAGTTATTGGAGTCATTGGAGTCATTGGAGAGGGGTACAGAGGTGTGGTTCCTGGTAAAGGGGCTGTGGTAAGAGTCTGTGAATGGAAGAGCTGGGGGGTTTGACCAGATGTTCCCTGTGTCGCTTGCTGTGACGTGGATTGCTGTGCTGCTTGCTGCTGCTGCTGCTGCTGCCGCTGCTGTTCCTCCAATATGGACAGACTGTTGGTGCTCTGGACAGGCTGCGGTGTCAGTCCTGTGCCGTATGGCATCATCGGGCTAAAAATTGGAATTCCTGGAGTCATTGCACCCTACAGAAGAAAATGTGACACAGGAACCACAGATCATGTTGACACCGTTTTGTTTTTAAGAGACAAAGTTTTCAGGAGGAGACTAAACATAAATCTTTCTTAGCTGAGTTGCTCACATCAAACCTGAAGCATATAGTAGTAAATCGTTAAAAACACAAAATGCAGCCGTTCTATAGAATAAAATACTACCCATAGGAATCTAGGGACATTACATGCTTCTCACACTACCTTGCAAGCATGTCTCAACTTTGACCCACAATTTAACTTGAAATTGTTTGAACACCAACTGTGCTCACTGTACCCAGTGCATTCATAGCCCAGCAACAATCCATTATGTACATAGTTTACAGGAGCAACCACCAAAATTAAATTAATCTTTCCAACTTGTCAGTCATGTTTCAACTCAGAGGAAGCCCATTAAGAAATCCCACATATATTCTTACACTGTGTCTATAAGAAACTGCACGTTTCTTATACTTCTGGATGTAGACATCAATGGTTTTAAAATTCTGCTTTATACTATTAATACTATAGTATTATTGGATACCTAGCAGAATTCTTCAGATCTGCAAACGAAAAAATGTGACACTACATGCAAGAAACAGAAAATGGTTTCATAAAAGAAATTCAGATCATAGTTGCATCTTAAATCATTTGTATTTACCTGAGGAGAGGCTAAGCCTTGAGCGTAGGGTGGCAAACTGTTGTTCTGATCCATTATTCCAGTTATTTCTTTGGTGAGGCCAGAAGTATTTCCTTCAAGTAATTTAAATAGACTTCGAATCCTAGAGGGTTTTTAACCGTTTAAAACATTCCAGCAAAGTAGCTTTTAAAGCCAAGCTGAAAGTGTTAGGAAAACATCAGCTCCAGAGAAATATGTTGTGATTCTAAAACACTAACCAAAGCCTGGAAAAAAAAAGAAGTAGTATCTTGAGAATAATATCTAAACACAAACCCAAAGGCAAACCTATCAGTTGCTGACTCAGATAAGAGACACCCACGTACAAATACATATAAGAACACTCACGCGTACGCACACACGCATGCACGATCCATAAAAATAACCTTTTTCGGGCACGCTCCATAGAAACTTTGCAGTATGATTCTGCTGAAGTCCCTGGCAGGTTACCTGACTCACACGGACAGGCCTCTGTCTAACCAAACCCTCCTGCACAAACAGCTGAAGCTCTTAATGCTCATTCTGCTGTGAGCTTTGCTTTACCTGGAAAAGCAGTGATTTTTTTTTTAGAATTTAATTCCGCTGACTACTAACTGACAAGCTTACTGACACATTGCTTGTACGTTTCTTCCTGGCCATTTTAAGGCTTGGGCTTCCAAAAATTACTTTTTTCTTCTACGAGAAAAGCATCGCTGGTCAAATCAGAGCTAGGAAAACCACATCCATCCAATTCCATAAAACAAAGCACTAACAGATTTCAAACTGCAATGACATGCATTTCATGAGAAAAAAAAGACATATGTCAACAGCAATTTCAAGCATACAAGTGAAATGTACAATGATTTTCTTTTATGTTTTAACTATGTTTCTGTTGCTGTGTTATGGAAACAAACAACACAAGTGGAGAACTTAAATGTTATGATAACAACGATACAAAATATTTTCCCAATAATTTGTTTCTTAACTATTGCTGAGAAATACTCAAGGTCATTATCAGGCGAGAGGTAGGCCACCTCAAAATCTGAAGATAGCCTATTCAGCCTCTCTTTTTTTTTAAATTTGAGAGCTTAGAATTACATCGATATTTACACTTCAGCTAAAAAGGCCTGCTTTTTCCACCCATGACCATAAGATATTATCATCTTTACCCTCACCAAAGGTATCAAGCAGAGCACCCAGGTTTTACAACGGGGGTATATTAGAAGCCTAAAAATTATCCTGGAAGAAACAAAGTCAACTCCTCGACAGCCGAGCTGTTTAGTAAGAAGGCTGGATACCAGGCATGTCAAAACCTGCAGCCAGGGCACCGTCTACGCAGAGGTCCCTCCTGTAACCACTTAACGCGGCTTGCTCGGATCTCCACTACAAACATCGGGCGACGCTTTCGTCGAGGGAACAGAGTCCAGAACCAGAAGACAGCCCGGAGGAGGCCCCGACACAACCCAGAGGCCCCTTTCGGGCTCCCCACCAGCCACACAACAGCGCTCGGCGTGCGGCCACAGCTTGCCCGCGCCCCCCAGCCCTCC
>VZRR01003012.1:0-16871 GCA_013398015.1 Oreocharis arfaki
GTGTCAGAGTATGAACTTATGGCAAGGTAAACAGTCACCGTGAAATAACGAGTCTCAAGAAAGCTTTCTGCACCAGCAGTGCATGTGTGCACATTCAGAATCTAGGCCAGTGAGCGTGTGAGTGCTGAAGAGCATTCCTCATTTAAAGAGGGATCCCGCCTCACTGGAGCCAGAATGCTTCAGTTCTTCAAAACCAAGTACTCTAAAGTGTTTAGTGCTTTTGAGCTCATGCTCAAAACTCTTCAAAGTCTGAATGTGCCTGAAAGTACATCTTGGTATGTGGGGATGGAAGTTTATGTGCGTGAAGAACTAGGGGACTGTTTATAATAGATTTCTCCATGTGCTAATTAAAAGAAGCTAACATACTTAATTTCTTTACAGTGTTACTGTCACCTGAAAGACAAGTTTGTGGTGCTGAGTAACCAAGAGATTAAAGCAAGACTAGCCTAATTAAATGGCTCCCTTATTTAAACTGATTTCAAAGAGACAGTATGAAAATGTAGACCACTGGTGACTTAAGACTCATCTACAGAATCCCTTTAATGTGCATTTTGCAGCTAAACTCACCTGAATGCTGAAATTGGGATATGTGCCGTTTAATTAAGAGTAGACTGTGTTGCTCTGTCTGCATAATGCAATATGGAAACAGTGGGAAACAGCAGGACAAATCTGAATTTAAACAATGTAATCTGGAAAAAGACCTTTTAGTAGAAATGTAGGTATCATAGAAAATTTTCAAACAAGTACACTTCAGTCATGCAGCACTTTTGTATGCACTGTCCTAGGCTTCTAGAACTCCCATCATCACAACACTTCAAGGTCATCAGCTAGGTGAGATGGAGAAATACAGACCCTCACTATTTTAAAGAGAGACATTCTTGCCAAACGAGCTGGAAATCCAACAAACCCTCCATCATCTCTTTCCTTTGCAACAAGCAGAGCCATTTGAATGACCCATCACCTGTGCCCCAGTCTAAAAGAGCACTGCTCCACTCTTCTGTGGATTGCTGATGTCTCATGCGCAAAGCTGTATTTATGGAGCACAACATATTTTCAAACACACATAGTACAAATGAATATACACCTGATACAGTCCCCAGCTAAGACATTGCAAAGACATCAAGCAACTGCAGACATAAACACTTTCTGGATACCAAACAAGTCCTGTTTTCATGGCATAAATATGCCCACTCATTAATCCCAAAAATCACTAAACATTTTGAGGATTTGATCGGTATGGCAGCAGAAAGTATTTGAACATCATGTGAACAGTTCAAGTAAGTTTTCCACCCTCATTTCCAGGACATCGCTGAAATCTGGTATCTTTTTATGGCATGGCACACTCACCATGATGAATGATTCCATTTTCCAATAGTGCCTGTCCCAGGTTGACCCCTTCCTCTGGTTTGCTTATCTCTCCAATCTCAGTGAGCCAGGATACAAACTCGCTGCAAAGGGGAGCAGAACACACACAATTAGCTCTTGCCTCTGCGAGTCATCAGCCAACCACAGGAGACTCTTGTTGAAGCAAGCGTGAAAACTGTTGTAAGCAATGGTACCTCTACCCAGTGGCTTGATTTCCTACATTCCTGGAGGAAATACTCAGCAGGAGATCCAGGCTCTTCCCGCCATTCCCCTTAGCTCACAGACAACGTGCACACAAAAGGAAAGATGACCCAGCTGCATCCATAAGGATGATGCAAATCCTTATCTTACGGAGCAATCCAGACATCCACAGGGGAAAAGATTAGCAAGCAAGATTACTGTGACCTTAAATCAAGTTCAACAGTAGGGTATCCTTCCTTCCCAGCTACTTCTTCCCAAGTTACCTACCCAAGCTGTATTTGTGATTTGACTTAATTACACATGCTCATCTTTCTTCACCGGGTCTGATTTCTGTCCTCAGCCCCATGATGTAATTGGATTGGCTTTAATGGAATCATAGTAGGACTTAAGACAGAAGACTCAACCTACTGAATTCAAGCACAGAGCAGTAACAGATAGCAGAAGTCCCACTGACAGGTTAATTTAAGGTCATTTTCTGGATGTGGTGCCTGGCAGATACATACATCATGCTTCTAATTTATATACAAAAGATGCTAAGTCTGTCTGCTCATGCAGCACAAAACAAAACCTCTGTTGAGGGGCAGAGCTGCACATATGCACATATATTTTCTAATGCTACTCATTAGAAACAGTAAGTACAAAAAGTGGCCATAGCAAGCCTGATGACTCCAGCTCAGTCAGAGCCCCAGAGGACTGAGCTGTTTGCCAGGTTAATTAGCAATTATACTAGAAATGTGTTACAGTCATGGAGAAGAACAAAAGGAATACATGAAAGTAGAGCAACTTATGGAAAATGTGAGTTCAATAAAACACTTGGGTGCTTGCCAATGTGCAGAAGGTTGCTGCTTAACAAAGGCAGTATCCATGTCTCCACTTGTGGGCTCTAACTGAAGTTATTTTTAGTCTCTTCGTATTTATCAGCACTGACTGATCTAAGATGTAGGAATTATTTGCATTTTGCCTTTAGAATAACAAAACAACTTCAGGACTGAAAACTTTGGTTTGCTGAGGGGCTACTCTGTAGCTGTCATAGCGTAGAAAAAGCAGCAAAATCTATTCAACTATGCCAGGAGAATCCATGGGAACAAGCAGAGTTTCGTGAAGCCCCTAAAGCCAGAGTAGTGATGAGTCAGGCTACCTCCTAAGGAAAGTTGATTCTGAACAGTTTCTGTAAGTATTTAAAAGCTGAAACAGAATATAAACTGCAGAGGGAGGCGAAGTAAGGCTGATCCTCCTCCCTCACTACTGAGGACACAAGGCAGGCACACTGTGCAGGGCCCCATCACAGACCTGCAGCCAGTGACTGCACCCATGGGAAGCAGCCTGGGAAGATGCCCCGTTGCTCTGCAGTTCCCCATCAAGAGCAACGGGTCTACGGCACTTCACAGCGCTTAAGTGTTTGCCCAAAACTTCAGTGGAAGCTATCCTGTTACCTTTCCTGCTTCTTTTATTTGGAACTCTCTCTGGAGTTTATGTGGATTGAAAATGTAAAGTTGGTATGGTGAGCTGAAAAAGGAAATAACTGAATGCTACCCTCACAGCCCTGAAGCTTCCTCATCATGGGATGGTTTTCTTAACAGCTGCTTTAAGATTTCTATGATATTTGATTCAGAAGCAAAATCAGTAATCACTTGATCTGAAGGCTTTATAAGCCTTGAAAAGCACATGATCCAAAAATATTCCAAGAGATTCTTAAGGAATATGCTAGACTGTTTCTAAAAAGTCATCAACTCTTTAAGAGAGTGGATGGCAAAGCTTGATTTGTTTCCTCATCTTGTCTGAAGCAGTTCTCCAGGATAACTGAGAGTATCCTCACTTTCCAGTGCTGCCACACTCAGTTCTCATCTGACATCCAGACCAGGACACCATCTCGCAGCTACACCTCGGAAATTAAGGGACTTGGAACTACTGCATTTCTACACAAGAAATACACAGGAAAATCCAACCCATCCAGGAACGTACAATCTGATCAGATATGGTTGAAATCTCCTGAGGTTACCAGATCCTATTACACACTCAAGGTTTTGCAGTGCTGAAAACAAGCACGTCCAGCATATCATTTACACACAGTGACACCAACACACATCCTCCCAACTGTATCACCAGTTACTTGCCTCAACGCCACGAAGAGTGATCAGGAAAATGGATTTGCACTCCAGCCAGTCAGCTGCTGAAGTTAAGTTCAATAAACAGCCTTATAAATAAATGCATGTGATATCTCTGAAAATATTAGGATTAGATGATGCTGTTTCCCCAAAAAAACGTATTTTATCTTTTGAATTATGAGATGCTGTCTGATATTCAAAGGCCAAGAGAAAAATTATTTTTGTGGCCTTGGTGTTGCTCTCAGCTGCATGTAACAGAAAACCACTAAATACATCTCAGCACAGTTATCAGTGACTGCCTTCAGCAGGAGTATCTATGAAAATAAACAGGTCACAGCCAATATGCATTGTTCAGGGAAAGCCCTGGGACTGATACAAAATCTGCCAGTCATGACTGGAATGTACTGACTGAGTTGCACTGAACTGAGATTCCCAGGACCATACCAACAAGTGAATGTGGAAAAGATATCAGCAGAGTTATTTGCTGTGAGAACAGCCAAAACATTAGGAGAAATAATCCTTTTGTCAGAGATCAGGATACCTGTAGGTATCTCAGTCTGGGCTCAGGTAGCCATTAGCGAAGTTAGGTCAAGTCCTCACTACTGGAGTGTCAGGTGGCTGTCAAGCAAACTGAGGGCGTTAAGCAGGACAGACTGTAAGAAAACAGACACTTTAAAAGGAAAAAGGAAATTTTAAAGGAAATCCTGGACAAGACTTGAAATGAAGCATAATATCAGGGAACCCACAACAGACTCATACATAACAGCACTGGAAGAATCTAAGTTTCGGACCTGGTACTTGCTGCATGGAAAATAGGAAATGCCATTATCAGATCTGAAAGGTTTCAGTTTTAATCCAACAAGATCAACTGTGGGGGTGGGGGATGTGTGTGAAGAAGAAAAAAGCAATTACTTCTCCAGTATCAAGAAATTTTTTTTCTAGCTGAAGTATCACCAACCTATGCTACCAGCCTGCCTTCCGTCAGGCAGAAAGACATTCCCACCCCTGTGCACTGGCAATGCTGCCTGCAAACTGTTGTGACAGAGACCAGAGAGGGAAGGGAAACAAACGCATATCTGCCTCAGAACTCTTTTTCTTCCCACAGCTGATTATTTCAAACATAAACAGCCGAGGCGGAAAAGTCTTCTTAGGTCAGCTACTGAGTGTGCCTGTGTGCCACACAGGACGTGTCCCTGCAGCAGCCCCACTGCTGCCATTGCCAATCACCGACCCGAGATGCCCACGGAGTCTCTTCTGCTGCCTCGCACATCATCCTACACAATTAGTCTGTAATTATTTTGTAATATCTAGCCTGAATCAAATAAGTTTTTTCCAGCCAATAAAGTCTTAATACTTCTAAGAAGCATATCAAGTCACATGACACACAAAATTCCATTTGTACCTGTTACACTGACAAACAGAGAACTCCTAAATACAATCCTGAGGATTGGAAAGCTCTGCTGGATTTAAGTATCATCTGGAAAGCATTTGCTTGTATACAAAAGAGAGTACAGGTTAGGCCACCAACAGCCCTGAGCTTGTGGGAATTTAGTTTTCTTACTCTTTTTGCTGATCTGAAGCAGCTGTTATGACTTACTGTAAAACAGAGTGAGCTGTCACACTATTCAGCCTGTGTATGGTGTGAAACAAAAATCAATTATTATTTTTAATAAATCACTACTGTAATGGGGCTTATGGTCTTTTTAATTAAGCTGCATCAAAGCACATCTGATCTATGTCACAATGCCATCCCCAGAAATCCTGAGTCCGTTAATTGGCGTGAAAGACCTTTTCTATCCAAATGGCACTTACTTGCCAAGAAAGCACTTGGGAACAGTACTTAATTTTCTTCTCCTATCTTTGATAAGGTTCACTTTCTTGCTCATCATCATTTGGTACAGCTTCTCTCCTTTCTCTGCAATCATGACATATGCATCCCTCTCCATTCCCAGTTTCAAACCTGGAATATAAAGCAGAAATTCCTTCAGATCTTTAACACCAAATAAAATGTTTGCTCAAAGTCAAAAGCTGAGGCCGAACAGTGAAAATGATAGAAACACAAAAACTGACTTATTTTCCATTTAAGGGGGAAATTAGGTAGTTTTTTTTATCTGAGTACAAAACTGTCATTGTTAAGTTTAGCACCACCAAGATGCAGCTTTTCTTCCCCATTTAAAAAAGCAGCTTTAAACTTATGATTATATCATATCACACAAAGCAGAATGGTTTACAGAACATGAAGAAAGTGCAAAGCAAGACGAACATGGGTCAAGGCAATCCCAAGCACATATACAGGCTGGGAGAATGGATTGAGAGCAGCCCTGGAGAGAAAGACTTGGGGCTGCAGGTGGATGAAAAGCTGGACGTGACCCACCCACGTGCACTGCCACTCAGAAACCCCCCGTGGGCTGGCTGACCCCCGCAGTGTGGGCAGCAGGGGAGAGGGGGATTCTGCCCCTCTGCTCTGCTGTTGTGGGACTCCATCCAGAGTGCTGTGTTCAGTCTGAGGCACCCAACATCAGCAGGATGTGGAGCTGCTGGAGAGAGTCCAGAGGAGGCCACAGAGCTGCTCCCAGGGCTGGAGCCCCTCTGCTCTGGAGCCAGGCTGGGAGAGCTGGGGGTGCTCACCTGGAGAAAAAAAGACTCTGGAGAGAACTCAGAGCCCCTTGCAGGGCCTAACGGGGCTCCAGAAGAGCTGGAGAGGGACTTGGGACAAGGGCCTGGAGGGACAGGACACAGGGAATGGCTTCCCACTGCCAGAGGACAGGGCTAGATGGGATATTGGGAGGGAATTCTTCCCTATGAGGGTGGGGAGGCCCTGGCACAGGGTGCCCAGAGCAGCTGTGGCTGCCCCTGGCTCCCTCAAAGTGTCCAAGGCCAGGCTGGATGCGGGGTGGAGCAACCTGGTCTAATTGGGAGGTGTCCCTGCCCATGGCTTAAATGGCCTTTAAGGTCACTTCCAGTCCAAACCATTCTATGATTCTGTGATTCTCAACCTTCTGAAACTGATTTCCTGTGGCAATTTCACTTGTGAACCTGAAATAAGTTCAAGCATAAGACTTGTTAAAGTCTTTAAATGCTTGGAAGAGCAGGACACTTTTTGAATGTTCTATTACTTGAAGCCAAAAATACAAAACTGCTGAAATCAATTTCACATTTGTGAATAAATCAAAATTGGATAGGCACGTTATTTTCTCATCCTTTATTAATTAGCCTATTTACTAATACCCTTAAGCTAAAAATAGTGTTTGACAATCATATTATCCAGTAAATGAAAGAAATACTGCATGACTTAAAGAATGACACATAATTGATTATAAAGAACATTTCAAGGTCACTTTGTTCAAGTTCCCAAGTACACAGTTCCTCTAACTTGAAAATTGCAACAGGCAGGAGGATGATCTCTGAAAACAGCAGGTGTCTGTTTTATAACTATTCACATAACTGGCATTTTCTGGCTCTCTTCTCTTCAGATTTGCAAATTGGAGGACAGCACCTGGCAAAAGCTGTTTTGCTGCTGTATGTGTTTAATCTCTTCTAGCCTGAACACATCGTTTTCTGGATATGCTACTCTAGAACTTGCAAATCTGGGCAACTCTGGAGTCCAAAAGAGACACAGATTTTAGACACCTCCAAGACTAAGTTGAGAACAGGCAGCCTGAAGTGGCCCTGTGCTTAACGTGCCTAATTTTAGCAGAGACCAACATTAGGCAGACTTTAAGTGATTGGTGAAAGGCTAGAGAAAAGGAGAACTATGCATTTTTGGGAAGAGAAGTTCATCCTAACTGGATGTAAATCCTGTTGCTTTATGGTAAGATACTGCAATGAATCAATAACCTTCTGAGTCTTCACAGCTGTTTCCTAGCTTTTGGAAAATACTTAATGCACTTATTTTAGAAGCTTGAAATGCACATTCCGGAAATCTGACTTGCACAACATTTTGTCTTTCAAATACAGCATTTCCTCCGTAAGTCTAACATCTGGCTAAAGGTTTTGGTTCCGCAAACCCCTGGCTCACTGTCATTGTTCCTCCATCCTCCTCTTCCCCAGCACTGAGGTCCAATTCAGTGCAAATGCTGCATGCGCAGCTGAGGCCAATTCACAGCAAGAGCTCAAAACCAAACCCAGCCTGGGTAATAAATCCTACACGTGTGCCCTGCTGCTCTCACATCACTGAGCTCGCCAGGCCCCAATGGAAATGGCAGACTGGAATGCACATTCTACTCAGCTCACCCTATGGAACTGGGAATCTCACCAAGCTTTCTAACCCAAACACTGATATCTATATGACCTTGCAAGTACTCTGATCCAAAGGATATTTTCCAATACGGCCTAGAATCTCTGCCAGAATAACTATGCTTATCCCAAGTGCCTGTCATCAGCTGCAACGTCATAAAACTGTATGACAAAAAGCATCAGAAAAACCACTCCTATTAGCCAACGCTGCATGGAAAACCTTGGGAAACTTTCTATTAATGAACAATTCCTAGGATTTATTTCAGTCGCCTCCCCATATTCTCAAGCAAGGTCAATGTTTACATACGGTCTCTTTTTACTTCTTATTGAACCATCTCCATGCTTACACATTTTACTTGATGCATGGGAAATCCCACAGGACACTAGAGACCTCCCAAAGCATAAACTCACTGATGAAGTAGAGATGCACTGCATCTTTTAGAGGGAAGATTTAGCACTCTGAGGGTAAAATTAAGAGTCAAGCAATGTCTTTTTTTAAAAAAATACCTCAGGTGGAAGATCAGGATCCTTTCAGTAGACCAATGATGATAAAACAAAACTTACTCTTCCTGCTGTCTTCAGGTAGTTCTTTCAAATTACACCATGCCCAGTGTACACTTTGAAGGGAGTATCCTTGCTATTATTCAAAAGTGTATTGGAGTTCATATACATCAAAGTATGTTAAAAATGTTTTACATTCTATAGTAACAACATTGAAATGTGCATTGAGTTTAGCAAGTAGATGAAAAGTATTCAGCATAAAATGAGGAATTACATATTTAATGGAGTTGCATGTACAGAGAGGGGAACTACTTCTAAAGGTCAAACACAGAATGGTTTTTTAAAAAGCGTAGTTTTCTCTGGCAATGAGCTATTATTGTTCCCATGGGGGAAACAGGGAAGCAGGTTCACCTGTGAAAGAGAGTTCCAGCTTTTAAAGGAAACCAGAACTTCTATCACATACTCTCATTCACGCCTTTGTGAGCTTGCTTCTGTTGTATGATCACTGTTTCAAGATAAGCTTAGTTTGTGTTTCATTCCACAAGAACAGATAAAAGTAATAGGCATCTGCATATATTTGCCACTGTTCCAAGTCTAAGTGTAGTATTTCACAGAATCATGGAATCACAGAATGGTTTGGGTTGGAAGGGACCTTAAAGTTCATACCATTCAAACCCCTGCCCAGAGACAGGGACACCTTCCACTAGACCCGGTTGCTCAGAGCTCCATCCAGCCCTGGCCTTGAACACCTCCAGGAATGGGATTTCTGAGCTCTTCTCCAGAAGCTGTCCTGTTTATTTCAAGATCATGATGGCCAAGTTCTTGAGAAGAAGTTGTCCCACTGCGCCTGGAAAAAGGCTGCAAGCTGGAGTTTCTTCTTTTCTTTTACAGATAAATACACTACAACTTTATCTTCTTTACAAATAAAAGAATTGAAAATTAAACTGATTAAATGCAGTATTTTCACAGTCGTTCAATGCTTCAAAGAAACTGGCTCGGGTAAATAAACATATTGGACAAATTTACTGACAAAAGTCCATAAAATCCCAAGGTACACATTGAAAAGTATTTGTTTTCAATCCCTTTTCTTTGTCATTAAGGACAGTTTTGATTCTGCCTGTGGAGGAAAAAGTACAACCTTTTGTCTTTCTCTCAAATATGTATACATGCACATACATTTGTCCCACAAGTTCATTCAGTGCAGGACAAAATACATCATCCACTTACTCTCTCTCTGCTCCCTTTCCTTGATTATAGCATCCAGCCACTTCTGTTTATCTTCAGCAGTCTTGGCCATACAGACAAACCACTTGTTTTTGGCTGTGTTGTGGATCTTCCAGCCATTTGTCACCGTGTAGCCGTTGCTGTGGTAATCTGCTGCAAAAGACCAAAGCACAAAGCACACAGTGAGCAGGAAGCCTGCTCCTTTAACCAAACCAGTGTGGAACACTTTCAGTAAAATCTTCTTTGAAGACCTTGATTTCTGAGGTGTTCCTCACCGACTGCCCACAAGACCAGCTGTACTTACCACTCTGGAAGTACAAGTATCAATAGGCTGTTCAAACTGACTGAATGCTTCAGTCCTATGAGTGACACTTGCTGATTTCACCTCAGAAGAACTAAAGTCTATTAAATACAAGGATATCAGTGAAAAAGTCTATGATGTCTGTTTAGGTTAGTTGTTCTGAATTTTCTGGGGACATGCTATCTTCCTGCACTGTAAGGATTTTCTGTCCACGTGACATGGGAAGTCTTTATGTGCCGACTGTTTAAAGGACATAATACTAATTCCTGACCTACTACAATAAGGGCAGGGGCTGGTGTGGCCTTCATGGATGAAATCAGAAACCCACCCCGTCTTCTGTGTCAGGATACAAGAATCATAACAGAACTGCCATTCCCATATTTTGCTCATGGTCACATTCCATGCTACTAATTTGGATACTAAGACTAGTATTTAATAGCATTCTAAACAAGAAGAAGATACAGAAATTCTGTTATTTTAGCTGTAATGGCTTAAGATGTAAAAAAAAGGGATGGAAAGAAGACAGAAGTATCTCTTATTAAATTAAGCTGGATTAGGAGGAAAAAATAGACAAGCTTCTGGATATACATACTCTTCAAAAAATCATTTCAGAAGGAAGGACTAGTGCCTGAAAGCATTTCCAGCCTTTCAAACACATCAGTTGGTCCAACAATGAAGGTGCTACAAGTTCCATAGATTGCTTCAGATTTCACTAAAGGAGATGGATAAGTACTTTTGCACCACCTTCCAACACACGATCTGAACTTGCTGTGTTGTTAAAAGACAATATTTAGTCACTTACCTGTTCCATCTTCCACATTTTCTACTTCCATGACTTCTGTATTTATTCGGCCCCTGAAGATATAAAGGGACCCATTGATTGACTTTGTCCTTTTAGACGTCTTTTTTCCAGTAACTCTGCAATTAGGATGAAGACTGTTAGCAACACATAAGCAAACGGTCTAACGTATATATGAATAAATCAGCCTGAGATATGACTATTAAAGGAGGATTTCAATACTCCAATAGTGGTTGGTGGTATTTGACCACATCTCTGATGTTAAATAATTGGAATACTCATTCGGATTTTCAAGACAGGTGTGTACCAGTGTCAGCACAGCAGCAACAAGTTTGTTTCGACAGATTATGTGAAGATGGTGGTGGCTTCGAGATTTACGTTCTTGATGAAATACATGAAATACACGTCCATGAACAGCATGTGGCCTTGGGATGACAACTGTAGTATCACCTGACAACATCACATTTGACTCCTTTGTTTGCCTAAAGCTTTGATCAATTTGTGGTATACACCAAGCTTCAAATACGAAATGAACCACATAAAGAAGCCAGTGTCACATGTCCTGCCATGTGTGTTACACGTTATTGTATGGGAAAATTCTGCTGTGGCAATTTTGCACCCAAGTTTACATCCTTATCCATAAGCTTTATAGTGTCTCTGTTGAAGTTTCTTACAAAAAATTCAGGAAAGCACTTTTCATTACTAGTTATGTTCTGATTTTTATGCCTAAAATAGGTTTAAAACTATCCAAGAGGTACCTGTTGTGCTTTAATATCCAAGAACAACACTGCTATGCAAGCCAAAACACAACTGGTCATTAAGAGGTGGCAGGTGTCCAAATTCCAGTCAGTGAAGGTTCTGCTGTGGCAGCTTGCCATGACCTCATAAGATTCAAAAAATATTGCAGTAAAAATCATCTGGGAAAAAAATTTCTTGTCAGAGTGAAATACCTATGATAAATTGAGGTGAGATGAGAATCACCACTTTTTTCTGAACATTTTTTCTTTTTCAACTACCTTTAGTGACAAAAACATGTTTGGTGATGACCACATATTTACATCCAACCAGACTGACAGGGACTGAGGTCTTGGAGCTATTGAATCCTTTCCTAAAGACAACTTCTCAAGTCAAAAGAAAAGCTGTCCTGACAGCCCTAGGGAAACCCTTTAAACATTCAGCCTATTTTCCTACATGAAACATACTGTTCCTGACATCAGGATTCAATTTAAACAGCAGTCTATGATCCTGCTAAAACCAAAAAACAATACTCAGCCAGGAATACTGCCTGGATAGCACTGGAGTTAGGCTAACCTCAACTACAAACAGGCTACAAAAACAGTTTCTAAGAGCTCTGAAGAAGTAAAAAATTAGTACCAAATTAACTGAGGTTTTTTTAAGGGATAGTTTCTGTTAGAAAACACACAAATTTCTGAACTCTGTTTCATACACAATTTCGGACTTTGGTAAATCTGGTAAAATGTCCGAGTGAAGTGCTTGTTCTCCCTTGTGTCATTTCAGAGTCAGAATGCTTCAGACAGATAACATTCTAAGTCTTCTAGATTTAATGGTGTAATTTTTTTAAAATTTAAACATTTATGTCTCATCTAATAATTTTGAATGTAGATGTCACCTAACGATTTGTATTTAGGTTGTACAGATTCAGCATTATACACAAAAAAAAGTCTGAACATTACTGAAATTAGTTTTCACAGCTTAACAGTTCCAAAATTTCCATTGTTTCCCTGGTGGAAAAAAGAGAGAGAAAAAACAAACAAACAAACAAACCCCACCCAAATTTTGAGAAATGAGGATTTTCGTTGGCGAGAACACAGGTTTTACAGAATTTCTACTTGGGTTGGCTGTTCTATTTGGCCATCACCAGTAAGGAAGTATAACTGGAAGCAGGAGGATTATATTACAGGAAAGGGAGGAAAAGGAGAAGGGAGTGTAGAGAATGCATTGTGAATTCAGAACAGACCAAGACATGAGAATGAGACTGAAGTTGTGAAGGTGAAAAGCTCAGGAACTGAAATACCATATAATTTCTGCAGAAGCAAGTTGCCTTCCACTCTGCCAATGCTATTTTAATTATAAGCAGCAGGTGTTAATAATACTTAAGGTTTCTTAGGTGGGATGATGCAAAAAAAATTACTAGGATGTATAAGAAAGGAAGGAAGACAACAGAGCACATGGGCTGCAAACGCTGACAGCAACTGCCAGATCTTTATCTCTTTCTCACTCCCCTGGGCCCTGCATCTACTTAATGTTTGCTTAGTCTTCTGCTTTCCCCTATCTTGGCTTTATATAATTTTTCACATCACCCTCTTCTGCTCAGCATAACTTCACAACGTAAGTTGGCACCTTCATATAATTCCTGGAGACCCAGCTTCCCTCGGAAGCTTTTTGTAAGAACTCACCCTGTGCTTTTGCTGTACTGTTCTAACTCCTCTTTGGACTGCACGCTTCTCGGAGCGGCACTCCATTACTACCTGGAAAATTCATCCTATCACATAGTGACTTCTCTCTCCTATTGCCTAAGTAATAGAAATAGTCAAGAACAGAGGAAAGCTCCACCTGTGACTCAGCCCTACAGAGCAACAGAGAATACAGTGAGTGATCAGTAACTGATCACACCTTCCACTTACAAATCTTTTGAATAATAAAACTGAAAATACAGAGGAACTTACCTGGATTTCCTCTTGCAATAGACCAGGAGATTATCAAATAGAAAGAACATTCTCTCCTGGATGTTTCCTGCTGAGATTTTTAACAAAGTCCCTTGCAGCAAGAGCTGTGTGCAAATATCTGTGAGATTTGACCCCTGCAACACAAAAACAAGAGATTAACTTTCCTTTATGAGTGCACAATGAAGGTCTTTTACTAAAATACTCTTATTTTATCTGCCATTTAACTGTGGAATAACTGATGCACTCATCAGGAGGAATATCTCCATTTCTTAACATGCCTAAACACATCAAGTTTTGTCTTACAAATCTTTTTTTTGAGTCTGCATACACTACAAAAAATCTTCCCTATTAAACACCCGAGGACTCTTTTCCTGAAGAGATCTTCCACTCTCAAAGTAGCTGTACTGTGAGTCTTCCCTTCATACCATGAGCTATCATTGCAAATACCACAAATGAGGGCTTAAGGAATGCTTTCTAGAAGAATAAGGGTTTTTCCCTACCATTGTAGCTCTGATACTGACATTCATCACTATCAAACACCTCTCTGAAAAATCCTCTCACTGGTGATGCACCTCTCCAACTCTTTCGTTAGGAGTATACGCAGGTGCTCTTTGCACACATCACGGAAGAAACACAAATAAATCCCTGTACACAGCACGAGTCAAACTCCAGCCCATTAAACTGGGCAGTTAACTGCCTCCAGGGAGCTTGCTGGTCCTGCATCCTACCTCCCATCCTTCAATGTGGGACTGCAACTGTTCAAGGGCTTCCAGTTTCTCCATCTGTCTCTTGGTCTCGTTGATATTCGTACAGACCATCTTCATCGCCTGCAGTGCGTTCTGGACTGCTGGATGATCAGGATGCTTAGAGGGAGTCCTCTTAGCTAATTCCTTTAAAAGAAGGAGAAAACACTGAAGCTGAGAAGTGGTTCATGGAAAGGTATGAGCAGTAGCAAGCAATCCTGCAGGAAAATGCCAGAACCATTGCAAAATTTAAGAGAGTTTTGGGGCATTTTACTGTAGATGCTGTTCTCCATTCTTCATCATACAGGGTTAATACAAATGCTGTTAAATAAATGAGGCAATTGGACATGTTAAATATGCCACATTAAGAGAGTTCAAGCCAAGTATGTTTTGCTGTGTCAGATGTGTTTATTTTATATGTTTACAAGGCTGGGGCATGTGTCCTGACACAGAGACAAACAACATCTCTGCTCTGAAGGAGTCCTTAAGAGTTTCTGCTTCATTTGTTTCAAAGCATAACAGCCCAGTTAAGCCCAATCCACAAAAAAACAGCAGAGACAAAACTCAGGACCTGACAATATTAACTAGTTTGGCAAAAGGGGCAACCACTGTGAACTCACAATTAAATCATTTTTTTAAACCAACAGTATTTCATCATCAGCCACAATTGGCTAAGAATACATAAAATTACCAGCCATATTTTAGATTTCTTTAATCTTGATACATAATATGGTGTTTAAGACTGAAATACTTAACTTTCTCACTATGTTTTGCCTCAATATGTTATTTGCTTGTTTAAAAGTCCTGTGCTGCTGAATCGCATTTGTTCTGCATGAGACACAAGAATGAGTTTGGATACAGGCAGAGACCCTGCCCTGCACTGTGATCTGAACGGAGCTAGATTGCTTGAACCTATCTGTGATTTACAGAGTAACAGATGCACAGGGAAAGGAGGCTCGCTGCTACAAGTGTCAGTTGATATCACAAATGAAATTCCCTGTGGAAGTCTTTACTCTACTTCTGCTGAAAGTGAGGCCAAGAAAAGTAAATGTTCAAAAAGCAAAGGCAGGAGACAGGTGTCACGCTTTGGTGACACTAGCCTCTGCTCCATGATTGCAACATAGATGACTGTCACTAAAAATCAGTGAAGTTCTGCAGCTCCAGTGTCACCCATACTGCACTGGAAACAGGTATGTACACACCAGCACTGTCTAAACAGCCCTTTCAGAAACATCCCCAAAATACAGAGAAAGACCTCTTCATTCACATAACACCCTGCTGCAAATAGCATCTGCCCCACGCCGGTCCCACCCCAGGAGCAGGAGAGGAGGCTGGGAAAGGCAGGGAGGGTGCTGGCTGGGACTGGCACTCACTCCTCCACAGCCCTGTCTGAAGCCATCCAAGGCAAAGCTGTGCTGCCCTGACACTGCCATTTCCCAAAAAGCAGAGCTTGGCACTTCCAGAACGCAAGGGAGAAATCTCTGGGTACTTATTTCTTCCAGTGACACATTTATGATGTGTAAACTCTAGGAGCATTTGACAACATTTTGAAAGGCAGCTGAAAGACAGCCCAGATGGCAATCCTGGGTAAGTCTTGTCCTCCACAAAGCCCAAAGACATTGCTGTCTGGAATTGCTATCTCATGGTTAGTGCAACTTGTGCACTAACAGGGCCAGGAAATGAGGTTGCTGCCACTTGCAGAAAACTACTTCTTGCAAAGAGTTTCTTAAAATAATTCATAAAACACACTTTTCTTTCTTGTTTTTTAAGTCTCTGACATCCTTCCCCAAGTCCTCCCTTGCCACACAGTACTGACTGTTTGTGTACTTCAAACTGACAGCAAACACACTTTGCAGCTGAAAGTTACACGTTTCTTTATTTTAAAAACTCCCTCCTCCTATCTTTATTCTCCTGAGGACATTCAGCACGGCTTAACATGGACTTTGTACACGAGATGCTGACACTGCACTGACTGGTGCAGATCACTGCTGCCAGGCTGCCTTGCTCTGCGCCACAGCCCGGGGCACGCACCGACCGCGGCTCCAGAGCTGCGGCCCTCGCTGACCTGCCGAGCAGCACAGGTTTAGCGGGATAACAAAAGACAATGTATTTCTTTGTTTATCAGTTCAAAAAGTTGTGTTCATCAACAGTTCAGCTCCAAAATGTGGTTGAAAAATACCCCAAACAAACCGCAACAAAAACCCAAACCACCTTTCTGCAAACATAAAGTTCCTGGGAGTTTTATATTTGTATTTTACAGTTTGTAATATTTGCCTGTATAAAATTCATTCTCCACCTAAACTAACCAGAAAATAAATGTTACCTCAGGCTTCCTCTGTGTACCTGCCAATCACAATAGTTTTTTTTATTCTGCATATTGCTAAAATTTGTAATTTAGGTCAATGTCTCTGCAGGGTAAATACTTGACAAGTAATGGTAGATCAGATAAAACAGATTAGCTTCAATGTGCCACTGAACCTACAACATATGCTAATTTAAAATGCAATAAAAACATGTTTCCAGTTTTATAAATATCAGCAGCTATTTGTCTTTATATATACGTGTGGAAGACAAAAGCAAGATTTATAAATTGGCATTGCTCCTTACAGCTCTGTAGGGAAAATAGACAATTTTTAATATTATGCTATGTAGGGTAGGATTTCAACCACACAATGTCATGAATCTAAGAGCAACACAACTTTTCGAGGG
>VZRR01003012.1:16933-86223 GCA_013398015.1 Oreocharis arfaki
GGTGGGAGAGGGTGGAGGAAAAAAACAATTCCCCAAAGATAAATATATTCAATTATGGCCAAGTAGAAGATTCTGTTTCTTGAACATCTATGAGGGGAATGGAGAGATGAGGGAGACAATAAGGTGACCTTCTTCCATCCTGTTCTGTATGCACACCACTGGCTTCTCATCTTTCCCTTTCCAAGTGCAGGCAGCGATTCATGAAGGCCTCACTGTTGGGCTTTCCCTTCCAGGGGATTCTGACTCTGGTGACTGCTCTCTGCTTACAAGTTTTTCTGCCCCTCCCAGGGCCAGTGAGTCTTCCCCACATGAAGCAACACATAATTACTGCCCTAATTGTCCACGGAATTGTGTACACTCAGATATTTCTAAAAGATCAGAGGTGGAATGCGCATTTCTGGCTGGAGTCTGAGCAAATCCTTAACAGAACAGACCTCAGCCAAGGCCCAAGCCCTGCAAACTCTGGGCTCTCAGGAGCCGCAGGGTGTGGCTGTCATGTGCTGCACATTCCTCCCTGCGCCAGAGGAAGGAGACAGAAGTGACTGTGCCTAATCCCCACACGGTGGTGTGATTAACTCATGATCACCACCGCCTCAGGGTTTGCTTCTTGCTGACATAAATGCTCTTTATTAAGGGGAAAAGACTATTTTTGTTCAGAGATTGGTTTACACAACAGCTACTTCTACTCAAGCAGTAAGGTTGAGACTAGTTAATAGAGTCCCACAATTATCACAGGCAAGACAGAGCTGCCTTTACCCGAACGCTCCTGCTGGAAACATCTGCTCGGCAAGCTCTCCAGCCACGGACCTGTGCTGGCTCCCAGTGGCTCATACGGTTTATGCCCTCAAGGTCTGGGTGTCCCTTTACCTCTGCTACCTTCCTTCTTCCCCAAAAAACAATGCCCATCACAGCCAACACAGTTTTGTTTTGCTTGACCCTAGTCCAAGCCCCTCTCTCATTTATAAGTAACTAATTTACTGACTGACAAATTCTACACTAATTTTCTTGCATGCTGTCTAAACCAGACAAGAACTGCATTGGGGCAAAAATATTAGTATCTTCTCTATTTGTACAGAGACCATGAAATGCCATAGCTAGGTTTGAGTCCCATCCTTCAAACCACACAAAAGGCTTGCAAATTAGACAGAGAAAAAGTTACCAAAATGATCAAACTCAAACCCCCCCCAAGCCCAACAAAAAAACCCCAAAACACACCAAAAAAAAAAACCCCAAAAACCCCCACCCACAAAAAAACACCTCCCTCCTCCCCCTGCAAAAAAACTCCAAACCAATAAACCCAACCAGAAACCTGTTTACAGTCAGCCACTTCAAACCTGCAATGTTTGTGTCACAAAAACTGTGAAAGTATAAATAAAATCAAAATTTATCAATCACCATCACCTGAATCATTGCTCTGTCTCCATCATTTGTTAGTTAAAAAACCTGAACAGCTTCATCAGAGGATGAGAAAACATAAGGTCAACTGGTGCAGGATGCCATATTTCATCGGAAATTATTGCAATGCTTAAAGTGGACCAGCACTTGGAGATATTCCAGCGTATTAATCTCAACTAAGTAACCCAAACCAACTCCATGCCAGATGCTATTATTCTGAAGAAGAACACACGCACACACACACACACACATACGATATTAATCAAAAATAGTTCCGGTATTTAAAATACGTGCCTTACCTTACTACTTCAGTTTACTTTCAAACACAATCAAGTCTGAACTACCTTGTGCATATTAGCTCTATCAAGCCCACCTACTCAGCCACACTAAATACTTACACTAAATACTTACATTAGACAAGGTCATATCAAAGTTCCCAGAAAATCTGGATGTTCACAAACTCTTGCTAAAAATAAAGTAAAAGAGGAAAGTAGGCTAGCTCTGGTCTATGACTTTTCTCGTCAGCTGGAATACAATAGTATCTGTTTGCCCTGGGAATTAGATAAAGTAAGATCCAATCCCCATGAATACAAAAGAGCTATTTCAGGAGCAATAACTGAAGTTCAGTAGCAAAGGGAGAGCAAACACTTAATTTGAGGGTTGTGCTATTTTTAAATCTGTCTTTTTTTTTTCCCTTGCTTGGAGAGCTCAATTTTCCTGGTCAGCATGAACAGAATCCACCTGTGTTTTCCCTTAACTGTTCTCATGTCTGAGAAATTCGTGTCCACTCTGGTAATTTCATGCTAGCAACTATCAAATAAGTCTTGAATGGGACACAACTTACTTGCTACCAACTCACTACCTTTGAGAATCAGAATCAACCACACTTTATAATGGTCACTGATACTTCTTGAGCCAAACAACTTCTAGTTATGGTTTTATCTCACTGACTGAGGTGGACTTGTTGCCTAATGAAAACCTAATTCCTCTTTGCCTTTTTTAAAAACTTTTATTTCCTGTCCAGGAAGCTTTAACTAGTGAACAGTTTGTGTGATTTTTATCAGCCTGTGTACAAGAAGAAATCCATAGAAAAAAGGAATGCAGCACCACGAGATGCCCAGTTCACGGCTCCTCTCTGCAAGGCCATTTGTTCAACAGGTACACGTGGGTCTGGGTCAGCTGCCCCAGAGCCAAGGGTAGGCACAGGGAGGGCAAATTCATCTTTACCCCACTGCGGCTTGAAGGCAAGAAACACTGTTTCAGTCTTCACCGTGGTGGTATTGGCTTGCCTTTCAAAGAAACTATGTTTGGTCCCCATGAGTTTTGACATATACAAGCTGTACACGTCAATGAGCGTGGGAGCCACCAGTTTATTTCCACCAATATTTGATCCCCGGACCCCAATGGCTTCAGCTGCCATCTAACACCAAAAGATTTGTATTACAGCTTAGAAATACTTATTTTTTCCTAGTCTTTTGTCGTTCCTCCAATCCCTGATACAGAACCTCACACTTCCTGAAAGACCTGCCCTAGAATGGTGCTGCAGAATGGGTAAAATTAAAGTGAAAAATACCAAAATGTCATTGCATCAATGATGCCACTACCTTGTAATCAAAGGTATGAGCTTCTTTTCGGTGTGTTTCTGGAGCCAGCATCTTTGTAGGATTTGATTAAAAGCCCTGAAATTGCAGAGAATTTTGTAGTATTGGCATCTTTTGCCATTCTAATATTTTGAAGAGCTTCTAAACAGCACAGAAATTTCAATTTGCCAGTCAAGCTACTGTCAACAGATAAAAAGGTCTGCAGATTATCCAAACTTACAGAGTCCTTGCACTCATAACCATGTTTCCCAAAAAACTTAGAAGTTAAGCAGGCCTAATTAGCAACGAGTGATTTAGCGACACAGTAATGCTAAGACGAGAAAAATCAGAGGCACTGAGGTGCAGCAGTAATGTAGGAAGTTCTCTAAGACAGCCCTGTGTGGCTCAAGATACGAGTGCTGGTCCCCACATTGCAGGACCAGACCTGGCACATGACACCACAGTGACTTCAGAGCTGCTACCAGTGCATCAAGGACATAGGGCAAAATACAAGAAATATGAAGTAACAACAGTGATCTTTTGATTTAATCCAAAAAGTCCAGAAAATCTGGGGACAAAACTGGTTAAAGATCACTTTTAGATAATCATAGCACAGTACACCAGATACTGACCACTCTGGCTGGATTAAGATGTCTCCAGCATGGAATAAATGGATGAAGTAACCTGGTGTTCAGGATCTATACCAATAATGATTCTCTTCATACAAATAGTAACCATGACAGAAAATCTGCTGGATTCACCTTTAGTAACAGCACAAATGTAGAGACCAAAATTAAGAGCCCAGCCACTATTTCATCTGGTTGAAGTTTCTTGGATTATAGAAAAGGGATCTCTGTAACAAAGCAAAACCAACTCTAATTTTCAGTCTTGAACACAAAGCAAAGTAACAGTCCTGGAACATGCCACAGAATAAAAACAAGAAAACAAACACAATCCGAATGCTTGTTCAGGAACGCACATTTTGAAGCCCTCACATCCCCTGGCCTGTTTACTGTACTGGATGCCACAGAACCTCCCTATCTGCACACACGGATGTCACTCATCACACAGATCTACAGACTACACAGGCACCACATTCTCTCCACAATAACCCCAAATAAATGCCACTTAAACTGAGGCATCATTAGGTTTTCAGTTATCTCTACCTAACCAGTCCTCTCTGACAACAAACCAGAGCTGGAGCCATCTACATGCTTTCCTGATCTGAAATATCCTTGTCCCAGCTTGACTATTATTAATGCTGTAGAAAAAAATATTTGTAGCAGTTTCACCCACTAGCTTCTCCTGCTGTGTCTAGACTGCTTTTGTGTGTTCAAACTGTAAGGGGAGTTGTGGATAGAATTGACTGGTAAACCATCTGTATGCACACAGCTGCTGGCAGCTCAGTGTGTGAGAAAAGAGCATGACTGTGCTGTGAGATGGATTTGTGCCCAGCTGTACAGGCAACACAATTCCACCTGTAGGAAAGACATATTTTGAAAATTTGGCTCTGAAAACTGCAACTGGATGGAAATAAACCATTTAAACATTTATGAGATGAAACAAGCAATTTACGATTTTAAATGGAACAGCAGATGAGTATCCAGTTAACCAGCTCGTACCTACAAAAACCCTCAACGGTGCTGAAGGGATGGACACAGCACATGCAACACAGTACATGCAACAGCTGTACGTGACATGGTTGATTCCCGTGACCAGCCCAGAACTAAGAGCACCAGCTCATCACAGAATTCCTACTTCCTTCCAGAACTCAGAAAGGGACCTTTCTTTCAAAATATGATGCAAAGTCTTCATATTTTTTTAAATTTACTTTTCTTTGAGTAAACACAGTGTTACTCTGGCTGAGGAAGAGACTGACATCACAGAAGACTGATGGCTGTTAGCCACAGAGTATCTATAAGGCCATTGGCAGAAGCAAGATCTCCCAGAAACTGCTTTCTCCTTTTCCCTCTCCTTGTCCCCATCAGGCAACCCAGCCCTGACCTGAAAGGATGAGAGGCAACTTAGCTCTTTTTAGGTCTTTAAGCCTTTACCTTCTATGGTAATATCCTAGCAAGGGGGGCAATTAGTGCCACATACCCTAGTTATTTCTGCAATGACACCCGCCCATTGGGAACTCATCTGAGACAACCAAAGAGTTTTCAAACAAGCTGCCAAACAGCTGTCAGAAGATACAGGACTTTGATCATTACTGACCTGATCACCATCAAGCTAGAGACCTTGTAATAAAAAGCATACCCTGTTTAGAGTCCCCAGAGCCATCCAGTCCCTCAGAACACTGGCACAATTCTAGCTGAACACAGCTTTACAGGAAGTGGCTAGAATAGCCACGTTAAGGCCCAAGCCTTAATAAACACCTGAAGAGCACTGAAGTCAAAAGGCTTTGTTAGACAGTAAGTCACCCTGTCTGCTCTACCCAGACCATTATAGGATTTAGCAACCTGCTGCAACAGGCAGCTTTCTGCCTGTACCCATAAAAAGCAATTTTCTTCAGAGAAGATCCAACTTTCAGAAGCGTAAATCAGGAAAGCAATAGTGGCAACAAAAGTTAGGGCTAAAAAAATACAGAATCATTCCAAGAATAAAACAACTATCTGCAGAAATACTTTCTCTGGTTTACCTTGAGCAGAAGAGGATATTTGCAAATTCTCTGAATTGGAGTCAGCAGATAACCCTCTAGTGGAACGTCTGTTGTCTTTCTGCCTCCCAAAAGCATGCAACCCTACAATCAAAAAAGAAACAGATGTTACCTCAGACACAAAGCTTTCAGATGATTTTTGACATGACTTTGTATTTCTAAAACATGCGTTATGGTCAGAAAGCACTTTACCACATGTAAGGTGGAGGAAATGGCACTTCATTCACCACTGACATACAGCCATCAAGTCTGCAAAGTTCTGCCAGGCATCAGCAGAAGAAAATTTGCTGTGGATAACAAGGGCTGTGCAGAAAGAAATTTTCTCAGAGAAATATTATATAGCTGGTGACTAAAAAAATGTCCTACCAATACGATGACAAACAGCAAACCTAGATGGACCACTACCTAAAATAATCCAATTTACGCCCACAACAGATAGGACCAGTTGTCTTTGTTCACTATATAAAGTTGTATACTGTAGGTCCAGAAAACTCTTGAAGGCTAAAATAAAGCCTACTAACTAGTAATCATGTAATTAACTCTAGTCCAGTTCTTATGTCTGAATCGAACTGGAATTGAAACAAATGAGTAATCTGTGTAACATCCACCAATTCTCTGGCAAAACACACCTGAGCACAGCTGGAAAAACAGCCTGGGCACACTGGCTGGCTAATCAGTACACATGGAACTTTTAAACAGATTATGGAAATTCATTTCTCAGGATTGATAGAGAAGAGGAGTTTAAGAACAGGGTATGGCACTGGGAAGAAACCCTTATAGTCCTTAATCTGTCCTTAGTTTGTTACAATAATCTGTCATCTGTGTGACAAATCAATATTGACCTACTGTAAGCTTTTTATATATTTCCCTGATGATTCTACTATTGGCTGTTGCCAGAGACAGGTAGTAGATTTGGGTGGACTTCAAATCTATTTCAGATAAACTATTCCACATTCCTATGTTCAACCATGAAGACGGACTTTGCTCCAAAAGTCAGTCCAGTTGCAAACCTGTCCTGTCCACACAGAAGTTGAACTTTAAATGCAGGTCAGCCAAGAACTGCCTGCTTTGGGGTATCATCAGTAACAGCATTTCCCCTGTGGAATGCGCGCTGTGGCTCAGACACACTCTGAAATTTAGTGAGTTTTTTGGCTGTAGTTCAACAATTCTTCTCTTCAAGGGATGTTCACAGACATCATACATAAAATCTCATTAGTCCTAACTGGTATTTTTACAGACAATTGTCTGTAAAATACCCCATCCCCAGGTTATTCTAGATCTGTGGCATTGGCTACCCAGCTCACAACACTCCCTGTGCAATTTCCAAGTCTCTGATGATTCAGTCCTTCCCATCTCTTCTTTCAGCCCTCTCTCTAGCTCTGGGCTCAAAACTGCCCTTAAACACTTACTGATTTTTCAAACACATTCCCACATTCTATGTTTCAGCAGCTGTGAGAGGGCAATCAGGCCAATGTATCCTCACAAGTAAAGCTTTGTACTTTGGTGCTGCCTTCTCTGCATAGTAGCATTGTAGAACTGGTTTGGGAGGCAGAGAAGGGAAGGGAAGCCTGGAAGAAACTACAGCAGCCACAGCTAAGTAGACACCACTGCTCTCTTCCCATATTTACTGCCATTTTAATAGTCTCTTGGATTCAGGTGCTGCAGCAAGCCACAGCAGACAGCATGACATCCCTTGTAATCAGTTTGCCAGCTGCTGTCTAACACAAACAGGAAACTGTCAATCCAGCGGAAGCGGAGAACATTCTGAATGTTGGGAAGGACAGCGTTTACATGCACCTGCCCTCCTCTTTTATTGGTTTCCCTCACCAGAAGCACCCAAAGAAACTCATGAACAAGGTAAGGGTCATTTAGTAATTCAAAGTAATGGTTTGATAAGGTTCATTAAAACTCAGACATGACAAAGAGACTCTGCCTATGCAACAGCATGAGGGTAGGCTTGCTCGGAGGCCTGTATCTTGTGGCTAAAGGAATGCTCTGGCCCAGCTTGTGACTGACACTTATGCAGAAGTTTTCTTTTGCTGTATTATATCGGGAAAGAACAGACCTTCCACAGAAAACAAAAAAAGACAAGCAGAAAGAAAAGCAGGTCCTTTGCAAGAAAGACAGCCTTCTTGTACTTCATAGAATTGACTAGGAAAAAAGCTGATGTGACAAACTATTCCTTCGCCTCTGTGCCAACCCCGTTACAAATGCCATGCATCCATGGCCAAGAAAACAAGACATTCAAAAATCAAGCAGAACTGGGGTGAAAGTAAGGAGAAGAAACAACCAAGAAAGGAAAGAAAAGTAAGGAATGCTGGGTAGAAGGCAGTGCCCACTGATTGTTTCTCCTCGCAGCCCAGCCTCTAAGGCGTGTTTGAAGGTCGTACGGCCACAGTCCCTCATTGGATGGGACTTAGGTTACTTCTGATTTAAGCAGCAATGATGCACTCAAAACAATTCATCCAGGTAACATTTCTTGTCCACAAATGGACTCATGGGGAAAAGGGTGTCAGAAGCAGGCCACATTTTTCTGGTGAGTCTGCAGATGGTGAATCAGTCAGAGAACTGAGCAGGGAATCAAATCCAATGGGAACTAGCCTCAATCTTGCTGCTGACTTACTGCATTACTCCTTTCATCATCTGTGCTTGCTTTTTCTGTTGCTTCTTAAAAAAAAAAAAAAAAAATCCTCCTTGTTCCCACTGCAATCACTCATACTGGTAGTGTTCAGTCCTGTGCCTCAACTCATCAGTGATTTCAATACCCCTCCACCCAGAGTGCTCCATACCTGGAATGGATAATACCTGCAAAATGTCCAGCATTCCTGGGACACTGAAGAGTTATTATGAGCACAGGGCAAAGTCAAATCATTCAGTCAAGAGTGCTAGAGAAGGTGCTTACCAGAAGGAATGTTCTCACTGTTGGGATCTTGTTCAATTCCATCAGCAGTCTGAGTGCTTTCTCGTGGTTGCTACAGTACTCCTCGTATACAAAGAATTTGTCTTTCTGCAAGGAAAAATGAAGTAACTTATTGACCCAGACACCACTAGAGAGATTATTTTGCCACAGTCTGTTACCAAACTCTTTACAGAGGTGGAATCCAACTGGCATTAGTATTGGAGTTTTCATTAAGTGTGTGACACTCATCTATGAATAATGTATACAGGTGTTCATTAATTTTTGACTTTGTTGTAAGTTAAGTGAGGCTTTTCTGAGCACTGAGAGTTTCGGCACTTTTCCTCTTAGTGAAACACTTCACTGAGATCCCAGATACTCTTTGCTGAAAGGAGGGATTTTGCTATCTTGGGGATACTTGCATATGTGTCAGGATATTCAATGAAAGTAGCCAGGAGCAAAACAAAGCCAGGAGCAAGGAGGCTGACCACTCCTGCAGGAGGAAGAAACACAGGTGACTGGGAAGAACCAAGAAAGAGCCTGAAAGAAGCTCTGAGATCTGGAGGGGAACTATAACACAAAGTAGTCAGCTGGAAATCCCCTGCCTTTCAGGAGTGAGAGCCAGGCCCCCATAGGTTGGCTGGTTTACTGTGTTCTGAAACAAGCAGCAGACAAAACAGCTGTCCATAATAGTTTCTGTAACTGGAAGAATTTCATCAAATACAAACCAAATAACCAACATATTACAGATACTAAAGGATGGGAAAGGTAGCTTCACAACTAGATTGAGGTACTAACACTGGGACATGTCACACCCACCAGCACATGCTGGAATGAAATCCCCTATTAAGAAATCAAGGTCAGGTGGCAGATCAGGGTCAGCAAGCTCTGCTCTACTGATCTTCAGATTCAAAGACAGTGCAACTCCTTCTATCTAAACCCATTGCAAACATCAGATATCTGGAAACACTGGAGTGATTCACAAAAGAAGCAGGAACAACTATTTCTATGCCCCAGCAGATAAGGCAAGGGTTAATTTATCCTCTCAAAGGTGGTAGGAAGGGCTGGACTTTCAGCAGCTATGTTCAGAGCTTCCAGTATTGCATTCATCAGAATAAAAGGGAGGTAATGAGACTGTATTAGGCTTTAGGCAAAATGAATGTTTCAGAAGCCAAAAAACGCATCATTTTTGAGTGCTTCTTGCAATAGTACTTTATTTGCTAGTTCAGGTTGGCTTCTGTGCCATAATGCAGCACCATGCAGAGGCACACAGACAAGCCAGTTTGCATAGCAAAAGTAATTTCAAAGCTTTAGTGTGACACTCTGCCGGGTAACACGCGAGGCTTTTCAGAGCTACCATCTCAAGGCACAGAGCCATGCAACCAATGCCCTCCAGAGTTTGCTGTTGCATTCACAGCAGAATTCTAGTCTGAAAACATTCTATATGAACCTTTTCATCCCCCCAAAACTTAAATTTTTTTGAGTTTTGATTGGATTCCTAGGACTCTTAGAGCTTCCTGTGTCAGCTGAAGATAGCTGCAGCATCTAGCTACTTTTAAGACAGCTCACAGTGATCCAAGCAAAAAACTACTGCCAACTGAAGGAGTTCACTAGCATGAAACCATGGGAATACAGCTGCAGTCACTGGGTATTCCCTTTGCTATGGCCACAAGGAAAAGAAATTGCATTAATGTTAGTTTAGGAGAATTTGACATTCTGGTCAGATGTTCAAGGTAGATACACATGTTCGGAGTCCGTAAACTGCTTTTGGGTTTGGTTTATCACTAATATGATTCATCTGCCCCCCTCCTTGTACTTCAAAAGAGAGAACTGAGAATAAGTAGATGTATGTCCAAACACAAGAACAATGGCACAAAGCAAATAAAACAACAGCCACAAAGGGTATGGTGCAAAGAGCTGGAATGCAGATGTTCAGGACTTTTATCCTTCAGCAGCAGCTGTTCATGCTGCTACTGGAGTGCAATACTGGGAAGCTGCAAAGAAACAAGAGCTTCTGACCACCAGATGCAGGAAAAGGCAGGCCTGGGTCCGCAGCACAACAGAAAGAAAGCAATAGGATTGTTGTCAACCATAAAAACAGGAGAGTTACAGAGTAAAGCAGATATAGAAGTTTTTCCCACATGTTCTCCTCTCACCTCTCTGCAAGTCCCTGGATGCACACAAGCACCATACTTGAAACTTAAAATAGCAGCCATTAACACAAGATCATCCGTTACATCAGTGCACATAAAATGTCACTGCTCAGGTTTCTGACTGCGGCTTTGAATGCCTGGAGTTTTGGAGGCTATATTTAGATCATGACAAAATAAAGCTCAAGACAGTAGAATGATTATACACACATCAGAGCGCTTTCCTCAAGTCTTTCCCAGCTGTACCCCATGCCGGCAACCCACAAATATGAGAACTATGCTGTAAATTACTCCGTGTCTGAAGTGTTTCATTTCCTCTCTGGGTGATATTCAGTCCTGGGCTGTCCCATAGCCTGGTGAGGAAATTATCAGTTACATAATTACAGATGTTAGCCCAGGAATTCTGAACCTGCAGTTGCCCAAGGTTAAAGTGAAATTATGGTCAGAGATATGACCACATAAAAATGGCACTTCCTTACTCAGCAAATCTGCTGGATACACGGCTAGACCTTCTGTTTTGGTGACAGAAGTAAGTCTGTACTGTTCTCAGTTTGGTTAAAATAAATCTTTAACCAACAGTTTATTATGCAAATATGTTATTTTGGATCCATTAGTACTGTCCACAAATTAGTGCAAATTTGAAAACAGTTTTGACTAGAAAAAAAGCAAGTAAGACATTTGGAAAACTGCAACATTTTATTTGGACATATTTTAAACAAGGCATGGCATTTTCTTGCTTCAAAGCAGGATGAAACCAATCTTGTCAACATGAAAAACCTAAACAGAAGACACAGTTCTCAACAAAACAATATCCCTGATGACTTAGACAGTAAGTGATCACTCATGCAACATTGCTCTGAAAAAATGAGCATAACACGTTTCCCGAGAACAAGTTTCTAGCTATTACACCCCCAAACCTCTAGCAATATGGCAATATCAGAAACAAAGGATCTGACAATTCTCTGCCCTTCTGCTCCACACACAGCCACACCCTTTCCTGCCCTGCAAAAGTGAGCCTATGCTCACGAAGGTGTGGTCACTCCATAGTTGGTGCGTGTGCTCTCTCTGACATTAAAGACATGTCTTACATGCTGTTTTGTTTAAGGCTGTAGACTGGATTTTGAATTAATGTTTATGGATGTTCTTTACCATCTTCAGTCACACTGAACCACAGCTCCAGAATAAACTCTAGCATCTACCATCAGACAACGAACTTCTGATCATCCAACCAAATGGACTACAGCAAGGTAGACAGTGACTGTCTTCTGAAGGAAAACAAATTTTCACACCTGAATATCAAAGCAAGCACATTTCATCATCTCTTAAAACATTTCAAAAAGACAATGTGCATTAATTTCTTTTTTGGAATTCTTGCAAAATCTGCTTGCTTGCTTTAGGTGGTACTCAAGACTTGAATCCTTCTGAACTAGAGGTCCTTGGGAGAGTATCAGGCCCATAACAACTACCATCCCTTGATGTTCAAAAAAGATGTCAGTGTGGCACTTGAGCACATGGTTTAATAGTGAGCATGGTGGTGATGCTGGGTTGATGTGGCACTTGATGGTCCTAAAGGTCTTTTCCAACCTTGATGATTCCATGATTCTATAAAGGCAGTGCTCTGTTTCTGAAGGCTGGTGGGCCATTGCCAAGTAAGGCTCTTCTAGGCCAAGACAGATCAGGAAGATTCAGGCCTATGTAAACTAGAGGACATTAGAGATACACAGATCTCATGAAGAGGACCCAAGCACTGCAGTCTGATGGAACTCCACATGGTGAATCTGAGGATCGTTACAAGGATATATGATACACAGAAACCTAGAGAAAACATGCTCCACTAAAAAAATGCAGCATCTGGAAAAAACAGTGCTTGAAGAATTCTCAAGTTCTTCACCAAATTTGTAAGTATTTTTAACACTGAGTTTCTAAACAAAAGCACCTTTGCTAACATCTGTCTGCAGACAGATACTGGATTCGTAACCAGGACTAAAAATGACCTTACCAGGTGATCACAACAGCAGATATACCAACACATTAAAGATTCAGGGGCCTTATGTCACTTCCTCACAGCAAACTCCCCATAGGACACACTGTGATTTGATGATAGCAAAAAAGCAGCACTGAGGGTGTTCCAGCACTTCAAAGCACATTTCAACAAGAGAACCTAGCCCAAAATGAAAGACCAAAGAACTGTTCCCCATGGTTTCCCTGGGTAAAACAGTGAGAGCATGTGCCGTAAGAAAAGCTCCTCAGCCCCGTCGTGGGCTCGCAGGGCTGGCAGCAAGCGGCTGCTTCCACTCCAGCCATCCAAGGGTGCTGCAAGGGCTGCTCGTGGCGGCGGAGTGCAGAACACCACTTAAACCCCGGCTTTCAACACCATGGAAGCACCTTCAGGAGTACTGTTTCTGAGGCACTTGAAATTGTGCTGCTTTTTTGAAACTTTTGGAACAAAAGCAGACAAATTCTCAGCAATAAAATGTGATCAGATGGGCGAGAAAAAAAGGAAAAAAAATCAACAGGAAAAGGAAGAGTTTCTAAAAATACATCGTTGTTTAGCTCAGTTTGATGTGGTGTCCATTGTACTAACCTCATTCACAAGTTTTTTCCCACCCTACCTACAATTTTGATACAAGACACACATTGTCATAGTACTCCTACAAGCCTTAGAGATTAAGACTTGCTACGGGGCAGGAGAGTTTATGACAGGAAGCTGTATTTTCAGATAGCATTAAGTCATTGTACTTACAAATTTTAAGAAAACATTTCCCAGTTCATGCTGAGACTGGGGTTCTGGTTGCAAACAAAATTCCAGGGCAGCCAGGAACTCCTTGTGAACACCAAGAATGTCTTCAATGTTAGAAAATAAGATCTGAAATATAAGGAGAAAAACATTGCTAGTTTTTAATATACCTCAGAGTTTTTTGCTAAGTAGTAATGCCAAAATACTATGGAGCTCTAGACTTACCACGACAAGATCCAAAGCTCAGACAGGGACCAGTAAAGAATGAATTACACTCTATTTGCCCCTTTCCTAGCCTGCTATGAAAATCTTTATTGCTACTGAAGTCTCTGCTATAAATTAAGGTTATTTTTCCAAACCCCCGAGCATGATAAATGCAAGCAACCTCTTTTAAGTATTGAGAGTATTTCCTCTGAGAACAGCCAGGTAAATGGAACTACAAGGCCAAAATCACTTCGCAGGACACAGAAGCAGAGAGTAGCTTGCCTTTTCTTCCCATGCATTAGAAATCCGTTTCTGGAAGAAAGGGACTTGAAGCTACCACACACAAGGGTGTCTCTGTAAACAGGAGACAAAATCTCTGCCGTATGGAATCCAGCCTTTTACTGCCCAGAGTACAGAATAGTATATAATTCTCACAAACCTCAAGAGCAGCATTTAGAGTTCCCTTTTACTGACCTCAGTGACTCTAAAAGGCACATGTAGGGGGGAAGAGGCCCCTTATTCAACCTTGTATTAAAATGTAATGGTAACAGTCAAATGATCCCTGTGATTAGAATATATGTGTGCTAAGGGTAATAAACTGCCAGGGTGAAAGATGCTATACACATTATAAGTCTTGGCCATTTTCCTACAAAATATGAGAAGAAAGTGTGAATCTGTGTGTAGAAGACGGAATGCTACCAGACAGGCAGAAGTCCTGATGCGAGGTGACAGCCATCAGTACTGGCAGTCACTGGAGGGAAGCCTAAATGGGCAGAGTAAATCCTGGAGTCTGCAGTGACACACATGTTGCAGACAATGTTTCTATCACTTGCCTTTAACTATGCCACTTGCAAAGAGAAGATCTGTGGGGCAGTCAAACAAGCTTTCACATTGGAAGAAGCCTCCCAGATCTGGCTCGGTGAGCAGGTGACCCTGAAGTGTGCAGCCTGACAGAACCAGCCTTCATCCTCCATTTGGTGTGGGAAGTAACCAAGCCTAACATCTCCAAACACTTCCCAAAATGCCTGGCTGTAACGCGAAACTCTTCAACTTTATGCAGCAGAATTTATTCACCAGATGTGGCACTGATTCAGCCTAGTGGCTGGTGATGCGGCAGGAATTCAGAGAAACAATAATCTGTAAATTAAGTCTAATCATTAAAGGTAGGACTGAAACCTCAATTCCTGGTTTAAAACCAGTTCCTCTCTGGTTTAGCAGAGGTAGATAAAATCAGGAATTCAAGGCTTTCCTCTCTGCAGGTACCCAGGTTCAACTCTATACCTTCTGTTATTCACAAGGATGGGCAGAGTATTTCTCTCAAATGCTTCCTGAAAGCTGGCTGCATGTGCAGAGCCAAGCCTGTTGCATCTTCCTTGTCTTTGCTTCCCTATCCCTTAAGGAATTCTGAGATACGGTCATGTGCACTATCATTAATGACCACCTGGTGCCTCAGAGCTCCTTTCTAGCTCTCAGTAAGCTGAAAGATTCCAATGCACTGAATTTGCACTGATTGGTTCTGAACCCCAAAAAAAGCCAGGGAGCTAGGATCCTTCGATTGCTCCCTAAAAACTTCCTGTGCTAAATCAAGTGGAGCCTGCAAGTGTTCTGTCACGTGTCTGAAAGTGATGTGATGATGCAGTAGCCCCTGCCTGCACTGCTTTGCCAGAAGGGGATCAACAAGCAAGACGAAAACATCTGTCAGGGATGATTTCATCCTTCAGGAGCAGTCTTCAGGGGTGTTTTCTGATCCAAGGAATATCTGTGCAAGCTAATGAATTCCGAGGTGATCAGTAAAGCTCTGCTTGCAGCAAATTTGCAGGTAAGAGTCACTTGAATATCAAGGCAGCAGACAGATCTTGACTGCACATGCTCCCGCACCAAATCCAGTTACCACCCTTGTGCACACCCTCAAGCTGTACTGCCTTCAAACTGCTGTATCAGTGAAGTGACAGCAGTGCCTGCTGCGAGCATAGCGTAATATTAACATATCAGGAGAGTTATTTCCACATGAGGCAATGAACAAATTAAAACCCATTTTTTATGATGTTGCTGCAGCTGTTAGTCACTGGAGCACTTGTAAAATCTGGGCCTGGCACGGGACTAAATGTGGCCTTTCTGGAAGGGGCTAGAGTGGCTGAAGATTATTTAAATCTCTGGTGCATAGAACCAGCTGTAGGAGGAATCTGCAAATAATACAAGGAGGAATAACCCAACTTATCTTAAAAAGCACTTGCTGCTTTTCCTCAGAGGTGAGTGACTGCTTGAATACCTTGTACTTTCCTCTAGACATTTCTGCCACGTGAAGAAAGGTTAAAGACAGGCTTCTCCTTACATAAGCTGCCAAACCACTTTTATAGTCTCTACTGTCATCAGCCATCTCACAGCTCTCTGGTTACTCAAGACACATAATATCAGCAGGCAGATTATCAGAAGTCCCAACACCACCTTGTTTTTCCTGGCTATACCAGCAAGGAGGGAGAAAGGAGTGGGAAATAAAAACAAGTATCTTTCATTTGCAGGAAAGAAAAATTATTTGGTATAGAGAGAGATGGAGGGTGGAAAGAGGAGACACTATTGACTCTGGAAACTATGGACACTGGAGAACTGTGCTTTGTGATTCTATTTCACCAGAAATAGGCATAAGCCTTTTATTACTGAAGGGAAGCTCTCTTATTGAAAGCTGGGTATTGTTATAACAGGAATAAATGAGGTCTCAGAGTGGCCTTCAAAAGACCCCGGAGGTGTTTCAAGAATGATGCAAGGATAAAGTGGTACTTCCCCAGAGGAGTGTGAAGAAACTTCAAATACAAATTCTGCTGCACAGGCTTTGTGGGCACTGCATCTGATTATGTGGCAGTCATAATTAATATTCATTTTGATGATATGAATAATGATAGAATAATAATTTTCATCAACATCAACATTGGCAAACAGCTGAGCTTAGTTTTTGCACACTTCTATGTACACAAGATCTACTGTCACTAATCACTTGCCTACTTTTTCTTCAGCCACCCCTGAACTTACTCCAGACACTGGATGGTGAGTTTTTGGAGAGTGAGGATTTTCAGGTTTGAAGACAGCAACAGGCTGATCTCCACAAAGCTGCCAGCAGTCTTGTTCCCAGCCCCTTCTGATGCCAGCCAGTCAACACAACACATTGCTGGCCTGTAGAACTGACAGCCAAGGTGGGGCTGGAACCCTGCTCACCTGCTACATCCAGGAAGCCTGGCACAGGAAATGGAGGAACCAGCCGGGGGAAACGCGTTCCAGCTGCAGCAGCACTGCCGGGTGTAACACACCTCCTGTTGCTGCCCTGCTCCCACAGGGCTCCAGGGCAAAGCTGCTGCTGATTCAGGAGCTCCAGGACCAAACACAAGTGCAGTAAAGCACCACCCAGTGGCACACAAACTGCGCTCTGTCCCACACATCAGTGGGTTTCACTTGCCTGAGTGCACGAACAGGAGTTTGGTTTCACATGCACACGTGTACAAGGTGAGTTTTTAAGCCAAATTACTATGTAAAGAAAGTGTCTCGTGTATTTATGACATTAATGAACAACATGCACCCCTGTGACCACAGGCCCTAGAGAAGCCTGTACCTCACAGTTCTCTACGTCCCTTAACTCTTTCCAGTGCAAAATTCATTCAGGAACCTCCTCACAATACAGACCTCCCACAAGAACCCAAATTCCTTTCCACAAGAACACAAAGGAACATTCCTGCCTCCTTCTCATAAGCCCTATCAATTTTCTATTAGTAGACAACAGCAGATGCAAATTGGCTAACTGAATACCGCCAAACAAAATAGACAAGGTCTGGATTCCCTGCCTTTCCTCTCAAAGACATTGAAATGGCCCCTTCGTACTCTACTCAGCATTTCCCAAATCTTGCCAGAAGTTAGTATCTCTGACAACACTACACTGTTGTCAAATTCTACTAAAATTAGCTGGTGAGATGAAAAATTACTGGAAGATGACAGCTATAAGAATGGGCAAACAGATTTGACAGATAAACTGTCAGCATGAGCTGTTTTCCTTAGGGAACCAGCTTAATAATAAGCATCAATATGTCAAGAGGATATTTGATATTCATATCCCTGAACCTAGCCTTTCATTGCACATCACTTTCCCTACCAAAGAAACAAGGAAGACAGAAGAAATACCTTAACATTCTCCTCTGTTATGTACTTCTCGGCTTTGTCCACTGCATTCTGTCGGATCCGGTGAAGAAATGCCTGCAGAGATGAAAAAAGATTTAGGTTCAAATAGTTTGATAATAGTTTGATTTCACTCTTTTATTTCCTTTAGATTCCCATCAACATAGTGTGGCTGATTACTTTTAAGACTGAAAGAACGTAGACATTTGCAAACTCCCCACCACAGATGTCCGGGCTGTATGCAGGCACTACCAAAGACATTCCCTACAATGCTGTTGGGCTTTGCCTGACAATAAATGTCTTCCCTTTGTTGAAGCCTTTAGCTTTAATTATCTGTTACTACCAGTAGACTACAGCAGAGTCCATTCACTTCTCTGAAGGTTTCCTGTGTCTCCAGGATGCAGCTGTTCTGACCCCGGAGCAGCGTGCTCGACCCACAGCAAGATGTGTGTCAGCAAGCGACTGCAAAGAACAACAAAGGGACAGTCACACTGCTGGAGCTGAGGCATGGCAGAGCCATGAGCTGGGGCTAGGGACAAGTTCGACAGTCTCAATATGCGGGAAAGGGAAATGGAAATCAGCAAACAGTGCCTGTGATACATTATCCTGTTCACTTTATTTTAGCTGGTTAAAAACAGACGAAGCAACGCTGGAACTTTTCACTTAGGTCGGGTTTCCCTTTCTCTCAGCTCTGCACAACTCCGGCTTTAACAGCCAAATCAATAAAAAGCTCCAGGCCAGATACAAATGGACAGTGATCTGTATATCAGCCTGAAAAGCGTAACTCTGGCTACTGGAAGTTGGGAGGACGTACTTGCATTTGCACTGAACACACCCACGACCTATTTGATTCAGTGGGAAGGGTTTAGAAAAGAACACTGCATGGGACTTCTACCTCAAGACTCCACTGGTTTAGCAACTATTGGCTAAAAGGCACTTCTGAACTGAGAACAGAGAATTCTCCTATCCATAGGCATCAGCAGAGCTGGAAATACCTGCAGGAGAGGCTGAAGGGAAGCCAGAGAGGACAGAATCTGCTGCAATAAACTACTTAACCTGTGCAAAGAAGGGAAGAGGGCTTTCCTCTCTGGTCTTGTCAGTGGTTTCTAACTTGCCTCCCACACAAAGGAGTGAGCCCTGGGGAGCGCAGTGAAGAAGGATGAAAGAACTTCTCTTACCCACCTGAGAGAGTGAGGGGAAGTGGGTCATGTCTCTGTATTTAGGGCACAAAGCAGCTTTGTTACAGCTTGATAATAAAAAGCCTTGGAAAGCTGAACTATTCCTGAGCAAGGTCCATGTCAGCTGGTGCATACTCAGCTTTTGCTTTTTTCCTTTTGCCTTCTGGGATCAGCAGCAGCTTACAACCTGTTAAGAAGCAATGTCACCGAACGAAACTTACAGCTTATGGAATGCCTTCATCTCTGGTGTTTTGCTTGGAAGACAGCGAACATGTTCCTCTGCCTGACTTTCAGCTCTAAAAGGGGCATGTCTCTGTTCCGGCTTAGGCATGGCTCTCTGTCACTCACCAGCCATTCACATTTTACAGGGCAGGCACCAGTAAAAAAACATTAATTAATGAGGCACAGAGACCCTACATTTGTTTTTAGCCCTGGATTTTCAACCTGCTTTTGAATAAATTTCAAGGACTATAACCATACTGCTCCTCTAGTATTGCTAAATAGGAAGAACATCTTGGCTAGATTCCAGCTAGATATGGAGAACTTGGAGGAGTTTGTGTGGACTAGAAAGTCTGAAGAATAGATTCCTGCATCAAAGGAACAGGACATACGTGCCAGTGGCAGAAGTTATTTTGTAGGAACCAGCCAGTCCCCCTGCCAATAATCTGGCCAGGAACTCTAGTGCTCAGCAGCTCGGCAGCAGTCAGGGAACTGTCTGTGACAGTTCAGCGTTCAGCATGATGACTGATGACAGGAGGAATAGCTGCTGCACTCCTACTTCAGTGTTGGGTGTGATAGCTGAGCATCAGTAACCAGGGATCTGAGCTATACAAGGTGGCACGTCATACTAAAGTCACTCATTCTCAAATGGTAAGTCAGGCAGTGATTTTCCTTGCTTTAATCACAAGTTTATGTTTGGAGACAAGAAACTCAATTGAAATGATCAATTAATCTACACGATTAGCAGCTCCACTGGTGACTAATACCTTCGCATCAGTCCCAGTATGATGGGTCTAATAATAGAGAGCTGTATACAGAAGTGCAAATCACATTAGTTGTTATAGGCCACTCAATAAAAAAGTAGACACTGTGTTAATTTAACAAACAGCTTTTCTGTGATGCTTGCCTGAAAAGATCACTTGATGTGAGCATAAGAAAGGGAGAAAAAAAGAGAGGAAAATCAAACGAAAAAATTAAAAAAGCGTAGAAGCAGAGAGAGAAGGAAGGATGAAAGACCTAGGAGGGAAACAGACAGTCAACTTTGTAGACAGTCTTTCAGATTTCCTACAGCCTCTGATTTGCCTTAATGTGCATGGACAGCAGTCTCTCTAGTAATAATAAAACAGAACAGTTACAAGATGTTTTGGTCCTAAAAATTTACTAGTCTACTTTCCAAAATGCAATTCTCCCCCCAGTTTATCAAAACTTAGTGGATGCAGAACACATTTGTTCCCCATTTTTCAACACCTGCTGAGGTGTAAGAAGAATCTTTTGTAACATAGTCATTCAAATAAAAAGTATGAAAAACACAAGCTACTAAACAGCAGCTCACAGAGATAATGCTGCATGCCCCGTTCACATGGCAACACCACTTTCAAACCACTTCCTGCATGGAAAAAGCAACCTTTTTCCCAGAGACGTTATTCTGACATTCAGGTCAGCATTTCCTGAACTTCTCCAGTGATTTTTTTGTGCTTCTTGTTTTTATTAGGGTCTAAGCTTATCTGTATCAGCACTAGCTCTCTAATCACCTGGTGACACAGACTCCAAGATCTATTACACAAGTAGTGTGCAACTCCTTTGGGGGAAGGGAGTGCTGTGATCTTTCATTAGACCTACTGATTTAGCTGGAAAATCAGAGTTATTTGGACACGACAAAAGTGATGCCAGAAGAGAGAAGGTGGTGGTGAATGAATATTAGAAAACTTGCCATGCCTGTATCTTAATTATACTCCAAAATACTTTGGTTTTAAAGAGGAAGTACTTGAAAGGGTAAAGGCTTGTCTGGCCACCAACTAAGGTCACCTGAAGTTACTGAGACAAATTCTCTCTGGCTGCTCCAACCTCTTCACACTCTACACAAATCATATATAAATTCAAGGGGGCTGGTCCTTGTCATTTTTCATTAGGAGCTTTCAGGGACCCCACAGTATAACCCTTTTCATCTGCAACACCTACAGTCTCTAGAAACCAGCCTCCAAGAATATGTGGAAGCATGGGAGTCAGCCTTCTTAGGAGATCTTGAAAGTACAACCTGGTGACTCTGAAAATCACTCCTAGGACACTGCGAGATCATCACAATCACCCCACCATTGCAATCAAGAGCAGAGAGCTCTACTGTGGCACATTCTTTGTTTCCTCCTCTTCAAAACTACCAGGGATTACTGAAACAACCACCAACTGCAGATCACCAAGACGCTGTTGAAGAGCTGAAACTGTTGAACAGGCAACAAAAGTAGGCTCTGCTTCGTTCTATCTTCTTGTTGTACCCTGGTCAGGACTTTCAAGGATAACAATCTCACAAAAAGCAAAGATAAGAAGATGGCTGACAACACGACATCTTTCCTCCTTATCCCTCCAGATGCTGCATAGCTACCCTGCCACTCCAAAAGCTCCACTGTGCTCACACTGGGCCAGGTCTGAGCAACTCAAGCTGTTGGCCTGAGCAGCAGAGGAGGAGAGGAGGACTGGAAGAGCCCATGGATCCAGAGCAAAAACAGGTCATGGCACATGGCAGGGAAAAAACGGGAAACCAGGCTGATCTATTTTCATTCTCCTGATAAAGACTGTGAAGGTACCATTTGAAAATCTTCCATTTTAATGTGCTCAGCATTAGGAAAACAGTCCACAGAGAACTTGTTTTGGTTTAAAATTCTGCTGTGGTAACATAACATTTATTTGTGCACTGGACTTGTTGCCCTAGAGGTCTGCTATTTCCAAACTCAGCAGACCACAGCTGCTGATGCTCCTCATGCCATGCATAAGCAGGGTTTATAGTTTGTCTTACAGTACAAAGACTTGCAGGATTCAAGCAGATCTATGATAAATTAGAATGAGCAGAGTGAAATGCTTCCTTTCTGCTTCACATCATGTTGGACAAGTTCCTTCCAATAAATACTAATAGACACATATTACGAATCTAGAATGAAATTTAGCTATAGAAGTTCATTTCACTAAGTAAGTACTTTTTAAGCCCCTTTCCTATAAAGGTGTTTTGTTCTTCTATTCACGATCCTCACAATCCACTGTTTCAATGAAACCTCATTGTTTTGAGTGTCTTTGCAGCACCTCTAAACCACAAAAGCATGGAGCATATTTTAAGGAAAGAATCTGCTAATTGTGAGCTGTTGTCACATGAAACAGTTGCACACATGAAGCAAATGCTTTTCAAATGGGCCTTGTTGAACTCAACTTGTAGCCTTAACTTAATTTCCATCTTCTATGTAGCATAAGTAAGACAATGCAAACATTAGGGACGAGGCAGTGACAGTTTGCTCACGCCCCTTCTGAAAATTCACGTTTAAGGCAGATACTTCCTCAAACATTCAGAAATAGCAAGAGACTTCTTACTAAACAGCAAGGCAGGCAAAGTGTGCCTGTCCCTGAGGGAAATGAAAAGGAGAACAGAAACAGATAGTGGTGAGGCAACTGGTCCCCGTGTTGCTGGAGAAGCAACAACTTAAAGCACAATCCTGTAAACCTGTTTCCTGAACAGCTGACTGGAATGTCACATTGCACTTAAAAGACAAGTGAGACAATTTTGTTAAACTCATCAGTGATCAGGAATGATTTGGAACAAGGGTCCAGGGATCCATATGAGCCTAGTATTTTCAGGGTTAATATTAATAAAGTGCTTTACACTTGTGCCATCAATTGTTTAAAGCTTCTTGAAAGCGCACAAATCTTGCTTCCAAGAAAATGTGCTCACAGCGACAAATTAAGAGGTGACACAAACAATAAATTCCAACATCTGACCATCACTAGCATCTTCACCTTGCAACTACAGCACAGGGGCCATATATATGAACAAGAACTTGCAAGTGTAATTTTAATTTCTCCTTTTCTCATCACTTGAATTAGTGTTGCCACTACATGTGGCTGCTGGAAGTCTTTCCCTCCATACCAAAAACCCCATTGTCTTCAGCAAAGCAGCTCAAAGGTCCTGTGGGAACACAGCTTTACTAAAACAGTCTGACAAATTAAAATGAGTGTTTGCTGAAGTTCATGTCATAAGAGCAGGTGCATCCTTGCTCATGTTACTCAATTGTTAGCTTTGAACCTTGTCATCCTGATCATGTTCTTTTGCTTTCTATCAGATATGCAGTTCATAAGCTAAAGCTCTACACAAATGACAGGAAACAAATACCCTGCATCCCATCCCACATGTCAACTGCAGTTCTCACCTGCACTGAAGTCTGAAAGACAATGCAATAAATAATCTCAAAGTAACATAACAATGACTGCATAGGGCTATTTAAATCTTTCAACATTTCCCTTCAAGCATGCTGTAATTACCTGACAGCAGGACTTCCACTGACTTACTGCTCACAGCTTTGGGTCACCACCCAACTGGGAATCAAGACAGTTCAGCTGGGGGTGAACCTGCTTCAGTTCCGTTGCTCCTGGCACAGCCTGCAGTGCCATGCACTGTTAACCAAGATTACTGATGTCCATCCTAGAGACAGCTGGATTTGAAAGACAGATGAAGCAATTCTTGAGTAAATATAGATGACTGGTTTTCCAACATCACTTGCTGTCCTGGGCAAATGCCAGTATACAATGCAGAATGCTGGGCCTGACTCAGGTTTTTAATTTGTGAAGTTTAAGTTAGAATATTGGAAATCAGAAGCAACTCCTTTGACATTACTAGCATTACACATGTAAAATGGAGCAATACTGAAGCAACTGCACTAATTTTAAAGAGCCTATTACTGTACCTCTTACTGGCAATCCATTATTCCCTTATCGCTCAACTACTGGCTGCTATATTAATATTTCTATAAAAACACATTTTTAATTATCAGTGTCTGGAGAAGGAAGGAAGAACCTAAGCATCAGATGAGTGCATTATACTAAAATTCCCGTGCAGAGGATTTTACCTACGAAGAATGTTTTTGCTACAGTCTCTTAAAACAATAGAGCCACAGCTGTGAGAGAGAGAGCACCTCTGTGAAAAGATTGTAGCTGAGATCTACAGGCAAATTAATTCATCAGCCAACAGCTGAACAGGGACTTGCCTGATAGACAGAGGTGTTTAGTAAGAGGAAATAGCACCAGAAATAGCTTTTATTGCCCTAATTTCAGGCTTCCTGTGTATCAAACTGGCTTTAAAGTCTCAAAGCTTATTGGTACATACTTATTTTTTTATCTATCCCCTGAAGACGAACGAAACTATTAGCTAACCAAGACAATTAAAAAAGAAAGAAAGAAAGAAAAAGTCACGCACATCATGGAGTATCAAACATATTCTCTGCAAACAGCTCAGGCAGTCTGAGTTGTAGAAGCTGCACCACTGCTATGACTAAGCAGAATGTCAAATAGACTCTACTGTACAGTTTTTAAAATGACACCTCTTTTGCAAAGGTTACAGGTCTTCCATATTCCTGAGCTATGTTAGACATGAAGTGAGGTGAACTACTTACAGAGATCACCTATAGTCTAGAATATTCATTTCACTAGTTTTGAAAACAAGTATGAAGATCTGTGTCTTCAGAGCTATGACTCCCATATCCCTGAGGACGATGTCTTTCTCACTCATATGCCCCAACTCTATCTCCACTACCTTCTTTAAAGGAGTTTCTTTTCATTTCAGTTTTGCATTTAGAATAACAATCATTTAACACACACACACACAAAAACACGGGTGTTACAGCAGGCACCATCTCTTCCCACAGCAGACTGCATGACCATTTGCAAAAAAAGCAGATTCCACTGCAGTTGAAAATGTAAAGACCCTAAGGAAAGAAATGCAGCTTCAATTGCAAAATTCAGATGTGTCGCAAGGGAGAGATCCTTTGACCTGAAGCATACTTTCAATGGGTACTTTCTGTAATTGTATAGATACATAAACAATAAATATATGTACACACATTGCAAAACTACCACTCATACTCGCAATTTAATAAACATTAACTAAGCACTGATCATAGCAATTTGAAACTTCTTCTCCACTTCTTAGTCTGACACATGGTGAATGCTGATAAATAGTAAATGAAACATAGAGGAGCATTCAGAAATTCTGCTATTTAAAATTATGTAAGTGCATGTATGAATAAAACGTTTGAACAAATAAACCTGATTATTTCTTTAAATACTAGATAAGAGAAACAGCTACAGCTAATATGAAGCACCTGCCTGAGATAATTCCAAAAATCTGGTTTGTCCTTAGTAAACCCTGAATTTTAAGGTTCATGCAGTTATGACCACTCTTGGCTGATTTATCTTATATCTATCTTGTCATTGTGTAACACTGTCTAAAACATCAAATTAATCAATCACAAAATACTGGCATTTCACAGCACTGGGATTTTCAGCTGTGCTTTAAGGACTCACATTCCAACTGCTTTCTTCTCACGCTGAATTTCTTGTAGGAGGTCCAGCACAAAATGGTTTCTGCCAACAAATCTCTGGGGCTTAAATGAGGATTCACCTCATTACTCACACCCCTGAGAGCTGAAGCCTTCCCTGAGTGAGTGATCCAGGTGCCCACTACAACAGAGCAATGGGCAGGCAACTGAAGAGAATGAGTCACTGTGCTTTAGGAGGATGTTTAAGGAGGCTGAATTACCATCTAGAAAGGTTTTCTCTTTCCATCGAGAGTGAGCCAGGGTGACAAATTTAGCTCAGACCACCCTCCTCTCCTGTACCCCTCTCACAGCATCGGCAAACACAAATTCCAGGGCAATGAGTGTTACTGAATCGTCTCTAGAAGTGAGCCAGGACTATCTCTCAGTCACTCATGGATGCTCAGAGACATGGGGGCACTGAAAGTTGACACATGCACACTTCAGATGCACAGACATTCTCAGCACGGTGGTATTCTGGGACTAATCACAAGTGAACTGATCTAGCAGCACTTCCCAGAAAGTCTTCTACAAAGAAAGCGCTAAAAAGATCCCGGACCATTATCTGCATTTCCAGCGTACTGCTGGTTTACACTGGAATTCTGCAACAAAAAAAAAGTCAAACCAAATTCATGCTTTGACTGATGGAGGAAGGTGGAACTGAAGGCAAGTCACAGAGAAATATGTTGCAGTGTTTCTCACTCCAAAGAGAGATCCCTTTCTTAAGGAGGAGTTGTTTTGATTTGAATTACAAAAAAACCTTTTGTAAAGTTAAAGTCAGGCTGGTGCTGCAGAGGGGCCATTGTCTTTTCTCTACCATTGCCCTGACCTCTGCTAGCCCCTCCTCCCCTCAGTCACTAATATTTGCATTCTCAGGCAGGTCAGAAGATCCCAATTCACTTCGGAGCCCCAAAAAGCTACATTTCTCACCTCTGAAATCCTTCAGGACTCATTGCTAATAATTTCTGCATAACTCCTGTACCCTGACTTCTCTTGACTCCTCTTCATGCTCTCCCTCCTGTAAAATGCTATCTCTACATAATTTTGAGTAATCTAATTATTGTAGACTTAAAAAAAAAAAACCAAAACAAACTCCTCTTCTTCTTTGCTTAAGCACACCCTTTTGTGAGTATCTATCCCTGGATGATTCCAGCCCATTCTAACATCAGTAGAAAATGTATTTATTTGGATTTTCAAAGGAACTTAAGAAAGCTACGTGCCTAATTCTCTAAAGCCTTTGGAATATTCTCCCTTTTACATGCCTCTTCATGTCATTTTCCCTGTTCTACAATCATGAGACAATTTTAATTATCTCACTGTACCATGGCACTCTTCAAAATGCTTTCAGAACACAAAGTGTTGAACAGTGTGGTTTACTTCATTCCACTTTTATGTAGAGAAATAAATCTGGACAAGTCTATGTCTGCTTAGTCTTTGTGGTACTTTAACGGAAGTTTGTTTCAGAGGGGTCCAGTAAACAACACATGAATTTTTCAGGATTTGACTCGTATTACTTACATTCACTGTGTTCATAGTGGAGAGATGCCTGCAGATTGCAACCAGTTCTAGATTAGAGGTGGCTCCAACTACCAAGATTCTATCAGCTCCTGGGGATGTTTATTCAGGTTTCAGGCACTGCACAGCTACTCATTTTTCAAGAAGGAGGTAGAAGCAGAGACACTAGAAACATCAAGTGGTAGCCAAAAAAAGTAAAATCAAGATGATGAATGAAACTGTAGCAAAAATTAGAATTTCTTCAAGTAATATTTCAAGATAACAATCTAAGCTGAAGAACTTGGATATCAGAAAGACTATTCTCTTCCTCTTCTACTCTTTCCAGTGATGGTGTCAGAATACATTAAACATTAAATAGACAATGCAGAGGAAAACTTTAACATTTAACCTAGTCTCCTAAAATCCACGGAACATTCTTCGTTAGTTGCAACACAGTCTAGGACTTCACCTAACTGAAGCAGACCAGTTCAGCTGACTGCCATCAGTTCACTGACACTTGCCCTAAATTACCTGTGAATCTACACTGGGCCCAAATAGCACGATCTCGGGTGACCCACAAACTTGATCTATATTGCAAACACGTAACAAAATCCGAGGATCTTATTTCCCTAGGAACAGTCCAGCTCCCGGGAACACGGCTGGGAGACGCTCCCTCGGAGCAGGAATAGGCTGGGGGTCCCGGGTTTCCCCTGAGGCACCCCAGTGGATGGTGAGGGTCTTTTTTTTTTCAGCAAGTTAATAAGGTCCCGGTGCAACAGCCGCTCTTATGAGCAGAGTTCCACTCACGGTAGGAGAAGACAGCAGGAGACGGACCCTCGCAGTGGTGGCGAATTCTCCCCACAGCGACCGCAGCCTGTCTCCCCTCCAAAGCCGAGGGGAGAGAGAGAGCTAGAGACTGCGCCCAGCCCCTTCTCCCAGCCCAAACCTCGCAGTATCTCTGCCCTTCCCAGAAAAACCCCTCAGATAAGAGTAGCCAGCCGCACCCTTCCCCTGAACCTCGGCCACTGCTTTTGTCTCTCTTAAGTATCGGTCGTTATTGTCTCTTAGCAACAGATGGGAGACAATTCCCCGAGAGAAAGAAAACAAAAGGAGCAATCCTAACCTCCAATACAGTGCATTTATACTTCCTACCGCAGGAAAGAAAGGAACACAGCTTTTGAGTTGCCACTTTCTTTGCATGCGCTTCACCCTCACCCGCTTAATGCGCTTGCACACACAGAAGGGTTGCACGCACAACTGCACTTGCAAAATCTGCCTAGATGTATTTGCAATTATTTACACACAGAGGGAAAAAAAAAAAAGAAATAGCATCTTTCGCATGTTGGTTTAAAAAAAGAATTAGACAAACGAACCTCACAAGTATATTTTTATTACTACCCCAGAGCAGGAACAAACGGTTTGGCTGCAGGTCCAGCAGCTGCTCTGAGCTGGTTTTCCTAACCAGTCTGCACCATTTTAAAGTGTGCACCACCTGACTGCTCATGGGAATAGCTCAGAGTTTTCCCACCAGCTTGCCTATACTGCAATACAGTGGAAAGCAAAGACTGTCTGGGGAAAAACAGGCATAAGAAAATCCTTAATTAATTATGAAATATAATGCCAAAATTTAAAAAAAATCAGAAATCTCCCTGAAGGCAGACAATGCCATTCATGTGCCTTGGGGATTTTTTCTTCTCTTTCAGAAACATCACTACAGGCCTAAAGCCCACTGCAGAGTGGTCTAGAGCAAACCTCTAGCCACAGAGCACCTCAGAAACATCCTCAGAAGGCTTATTCATATCAGGGTTCCAGCCCAGCTCTACACACCTAGAACATTAAGGCTATTCAAAAATGCACCCAATTTGGGGTGCTCAGACAGACCTAAACTCTTCACCTAATACTCAGTGGTAACTAGACACATTTCCTCTTGGACAAGTGGAAAATTATGCCATTTTGTCAGGTCTAAGAGCTAGATGAGTCTAAAAATACTGCCTGTCCCATTGCCCCAAGTCAGCCCAGAGCCGGGTTTCATAGTTCCCCTTCAAATACATGTTTTCTTGTGACAGACTGAAGAAAACCTCTCATTGTGGCATTCCTTCTCTGCACACATGTTCTCGCAGAACACAATCATATCACACACAGTCTTAAACTCCAGCTTCCTGTGAAACAGAGTGAAGAATTAGACCATTATATTTTAAACATAAAGGGGAAGTTGAGCTAATGAAGCTTGCTGCAGCCCCTGAACTGAAGGGCTCCAGCAGGCAGACTGCCCTCCCCAGCCTTCCCATGGCCTCTGACTGGCCTGGAGGGGCTGCGAGGCCGTGCTGCTACCACCAGACCTCGCAGGTTGCAGGAAAAGGCCAGCTCCACTCTGAGCTATTCACAGCTGATGGGTCCAGTGCTCTGGGTTGTGGCAGGAGGGCAGTGCTGGTGGCTGTGTTTCTAATCTATGCATAGTCTAGAGCAAAGCTAAAAACGTAGCTTTGATATACATTTGCTCTTTCTTTAGAGAGGTGCAAATAGACGGGAAACCTTAAAAGGAATTACTAAAATTTTAATTTTAGAAGGGGCTTGGTGATCAAAATAGTTTTTTCAAAGTATTATGATGCTTTTAAATGAAAACCAGATAAAATTTGATCTTCCTTCCTCTGACGTCAACCACATTACATTGATAGGAAACATGAAGCACATCTCTCCAATCCTCAGTCTGTTTCTCCAACCTGCCCTTTTCTCAGTACTGCCACAGCTTTCTCCCCTGCCTCACAAAAACAATTATTAAAGCAGCTTGGGGACCTACCACCAGGACAGTCCTCTGGAGACTGGAACAACTATTTTCAGTGTAGGTATCTCATATCTGCAGAGCTGCAGTTAGGATTAGGTATGACTTTGTTCACCACTCCATCCAGCCACAGGAACTGCCCCTTCCCTGCTGAAGAAAGGGCATCAACCTTTGGCATACTGCCTGCATGCCAATGCACTGGCTGGTGAGTTTAGCAAACCATTCATTCAGGCTGCCGTCTTCTCTTCTCCAATACTTTCCCTTCAGCCGCCTTTTTATTAGAGACTGAATAGAAGCACCTACTATCTAGCACAGAAATTCACACAAGGAGTTCCACTTAGAGCCAATACTCCTACCATTCATCCTATCTGCCAGTGCAGCAGCTCCCAATCCATCACCAGTCACATCAGACACTGCTGGCACTACTTGCCCCAAGGATCCCTCTCTATCAGTCCAAAGAACAAATCTCTAAGTATGCTGCCAAAGCCAACAGCTGGTTTAAACCTCATCTACCACATTTACATACTGGATTGAATTTAGCCTTTGCAAGAGTCCCAACTGAATTTGTGAACTCAGCTGATCACCAGTTACTGAGTGCTCACATATAGCAGAGCTTTTATTTGTAATAAAATATTTAGAGTGGAAAACCACCACAGAATTCAATAAAAGAAACACTCTCAGACTGCCAGTGCCTTGTGGTGCATCTATGCAGATGCTTGGAATTCCCTACATAAACAAGGCTGGAATTTAAAGTTCTGCCAATTAAATAAATGTCTGTTTCAACTCAGTTTCGTATTAAAACACTAACCAATTTTACTTATACAAAATAAAGTGTGGAGTCCTGGATTATAAATAGGCTCCATTTGCGGATCTCTTTTCACAGTTACCCTGCCTAAATAGCTGACCGTTCAGAGAAAAAAACCACATTCAATTTCCATACCTAAGCACAACTGCATTAGCCAACTTAAAAGGCAAAACACACACACAAAGTTGCATTTAGACATCAGACATCTTTAAAAAAGTGTTGGTCATTCCCATAGAAAATGCAATAAATCTAAAAGTGTTTTAAGAATAAGTGTTTAGAAGCTTATAGAGGCAACATCTTTTCTAGTGAACTGTTTCAGTCTTTGCACAGCAAAGGTACCAGGAAATTCTGGATGTTCCATCAACTGTCACATCAATGCACAATCCCTTATCAAAACCTTTTTTATTTGAGCCATGTACCAAATTAAGGAACTGTGTTTAAATGCGCTACAGATGGTGGACAAAGTAAAAACAGGAGGAAAACCGGAACTGCGACCCCTCCTTCTCTGCTAACAGCGTAAGCAGAGTGTCTTGCTCTCTGCACTCTGCGAATTACTCTTCTGAACTGGGAAGAGCCCACCTTCCTTTTTTCAATCCACGGACACTGAAAGCTGTCCTGTGGTTTTCTTGGGGGCAAAGCTTAGAATACTCTCTGCTAGTCTTCTAGCAGCAAGCAGTAGAGAAGCAGAACAAGAAACGACAAAAAAATCTCCAGGGCACTTAACTGAACTTTGAAAAACCAACACAAAGCTCTGACACCAACATCCCTGACAACAGAAAAACAGCCATGCCTAACCACAGGGCCTTGCTCTTGGTGTCAGCCACTTGGGACTGAAAGCACGTAATACAAAACACCCATGAGAAACATTGAGAAACCACAGCAGGAAGTAATAAGCAAAGGATGTCACAAGACGTATTTACATTTATTTTACTTATTCTTTAATTCACCTCCAAAAAAGCTAAAATCTTCTTCAGGGCAATACTCTGCTGAAAGTGCCTCACAGCTGGGAGTACATCACCACTATAGCTAGGTGGCTGTGTATGACTGGATTTTGATGCTTACTATCTTTTCAGTTTCAATGGAAAATATGGTTTGTCATGCTATTAGTGCCTCCAGATTTGAGTGGAGCCTAAAAGCGTTACAATCCCTTTATATATATTCTGGCAAGGTGGCTAGAGGTTTTGTTTTGATTTTTATTTCTCCCCTAGCAGGATAGTCCTCAAGGCACTGCAAGATACCTTAATGGGAAAGGGCTGCTGCCTGCTCAAAGCCCTTTTCAGTGACTCCTGGCTCTCTCCAGCTAGCAATCCAAACATTTGCTGGCTTCACTTACTGTTCTACAAAGCAGCACAAGGCAAGATACGATTACCCACAAGTCTCTGTGCTACTCCTTGTTTTATTACTCCCAGCAAATAGAGTAGAAAACAATGAAAACAAAGCATTTGATTACTGCTTGCTAAGTACAGAACCTGTACAGAGCCTCTTTATTTTTTGAATACTACAATAAAGCTATGCATGACCATTTGGTTTGAAACAGACCACACGATTTACTCCCTGCTCACTGTATTGACTCTCAGCTGGTTGCTCTTCTATCATTGGCACTAGACAATAAAGCACCAATCTCTGTTTCAAATGCACATGCTGATCGACTGGGCAAAATTCTACAGAATTAGGAAGTGCTGACCTCAGCCTTAAAGGTGACAGGATTTCTGGCTCATTATCATAGTGCTAATTTATATGGCCTTTATCCTATCACTCCCGATGCCTTGTCAATTACTGATTGGAAAGGCAAGCTGGTACCTCATCTTTACCTTACCCTGCCCTGGGGCTGCCAGCAATGCTTCTAATTACAGAACCGCCACAAACCAAATTCCATCTTTAGGGCAGAACTCTTATGAGAGTGAGCCACACATGAAGTGATGCCAGAAATCTTCTGAGATGTAATCCATGGCTCTGGATCCAACGTCCACCTGTGCATTATAGTGCTGCTGGCACTTCATACAGGAGGCAGAAAGCTAATAGCAGTGACTGTTCTGAATCTATACAATTAATTATGGTGGTTATTACTTACGAAACTATCCCATTATTCTAGCATTCCCTTCAAAAACCATTGTTTTTAATTAAATATAACATTACTACTATAACAAATAACATTAAGCCTTATTACCCAAATGAAGTAGAGTAATTTCTAGGAAATGCCTTTCTTCCATCATAGATGATGTTGACATTTTTTATTTTCTAAGTATTTAATCTTTCATGTCTGAATGCTGAAGCAACGAAGTAACCAAAGGTTTATTTCACGAAAATGTGCTTTGAGTGCTACGTGAATTTGTTGTCTTATTAATCTTTACAAAAGATCAATAAATCACCACTAATTTGTAAGGGAGAGGTGGCATGGTTCAAGCAAACTCCGCAAAACACTAGACCATTTCAAACACCTCTGTAAAACAAATAGAACATTGATCATATTAATATAGGCAAAACCAAAATCTTTTCAGGCAATAATGACAGGAACTTTGATCAGAAACTGGGTAACAAAGTAAAAAGAAATCCTAGGACAGCTGGCCATGAGCAAAGACATGCTAAAGATACTGAAGCCCACTGCTCTCATCAGAATACCTTCATGACACCTATATACACATTTCACAATTATCCAAAAAGGTTGGGTAAAGGAGGTACAGCATGAGTGACAACTTCCTTCCCAGAATTCAAACTTCTTTCCTTCAGCTTTTTCCAGAAACAGCAGAAGGAACAACAGAGGACATGGGTGAAGGAGACGGGCAGACCTGTGAAGAAGTGAGGTGTGTGAACAGAAGGCCAACTTTTCCTTACAAGTTTTCACGTGCTGCCCTGGCATAAGATAGCACTAGAACGCTAACGAGCCTACACCTCAGGGGAGTGACTGCAGAGGTTCCTTGCTTAAAATTTAGAATATGCCAAAATGCTGTCTCTGGAATTATTAATTAATTTTGACCTAAGACAGAATTAAATGCTGTCTTTGACATGATAAAATAAGTGATGGTAACAATATGAGCACTGTCCAGGAACCTGTTGACATACTTTGCAAAGATTTCTGCACTCCATTGCTTATTTTTGCACTCTTTGATAAAGCCAGTTATAACATCCTTGCTTTTAGGTCTGTAACATGTGACGGGATGTTTTGTTCTACTTTAGTGGCAAAAGGAAAGCAAATGCATCATTTGTATATTAGAAGGTGGTTTTTCTCCTAATGGGACAGGTTTTTCCCAGGCCTCACAAGGAGGCCCATGGTGCCAGTTCATGGAGGTCTCTCCAAAGACAGCAGACACGCTTGACTGCTCTGTGTCTTTTAGTTCACATTACTCCAAGACATGCACATAGGTTTAGGATCTGGTAGGATCTGTTCCTCTTAGTCTTGGTGCCTCTGCATTTGGATCTCCAAATTTCATGCTAAGCACTCACCATCTATCTCTTTGTTAAAAAGACAATTAATATGGGAACTCCTTGTCAGTAAGACCCTGTGGGACACAACTTGCATGTCAGACCACCAATGCAACTTACAGCTGGTTAAAAAGGATTTTGATTTTATAGAAACTATCTGTGGCTTCTACCAAGGCTTAATTTCTTATATTAAAAACTACACAGACATGTATACATCTTCAGTTCCTCTAATCCTCGCTACACTTTCCCTCTCTTGAGTGTCCAAGAAAGTGTGAATTGACATATACAGGTAACCAAGGTGACCACCAAACCACAGCCAAAATGCAAAGAGTAGATTTATTTCATTACATTGCCAACAACACTGGGCCGCAGAGACACACAGGCACACAGGCTCGGTTAGGCTCAGCTCATCCTGGGGCAGAGACACACGGAGACACAGACTCCATTCTGCTCAGCTCATCCCAGTGGACAGCGGCAAGGGGAAGGAGGCCCTGCCTGCCCCCGCATAAAGGGCTTCACTCATGCAGAGTTTATCACAAGGCTGTGTTTTTATGATCTCCCTCTCTCCCAGCAGGAGGCTCAGGCATGTCCGTGAGAGTGTGTTATCTCTACACAGGAATTCTACTTCTCAAAGCAGGCAGAAGATGAACAACACTAGGCATAATAAATGGAGTTTCCCCACACTGATACTCAGCATTCTCAGCTGTAAGGTCACTTCGAGCAAAACTATTCCCTCCTTGCCAAATCTTCTGCTTTTAACCCTTTCCTCCCAACACAAGACTTGTCTGGGCTAAGACTTTCACAAGATGTATAAAGAAACATTTCTCTTACTTGCTTCTCGCATGAGAGTCTTGCTTATTCTTTGTGTTTCTTGTGTATCTAGAGACTTCAGCTTTCTTAAAGCAACATGACTAGCCCAAGAGAAGGGAATTACTTAATCTCCTGGCAGAATACATGGGATTATTTAGATAAAAATATTTTTGCATTGATGAAAAGTAATTGTCTTTCACTGTCAGGGTTAATTTTTTCTTGTTCTCTAGTCACAATCTATTCCCTTAAATTTAAACAAAGAACGGCAAACTAGCAATTCCTGAATTTAAATCCCCAGTTTCATGGCTATTTGCCTGTGCTGATTGCAATGATGCTGGCTGTCGAGGAGCTCCAATTCTAAAAGGCCCCATGAAGATTCTATTAACGGGTTAAAATCTGGAAAGGCATTTTCACCAGGATATGTGATTTTACTGCTCAGGTATTGAGTGTGACACTGATGTTACATAGCAACACAAGGATGGATTTCCAGCCCTCACTCTCGGATAGCAACCATTACAACTGACACTCCAAGGCTCTTCTGTTATTCATTAAGGATCACATACTCAGATGGCGAAAAAAGGATGTTCCATTTCTAAAATCTGAGGATTCATGAAGTTCATGAAACTCTCACTCCTGAATCTCCAGCATTCTCAGGACTTGGGGCATTTACCTAACAAAATCAGAACAATCAGACATGCCTGATCAACCATGGACATTTATCTAGAACCTGAATGTACCAAAGGCAAGGTCTCATCAGTGTGCCTGGTTGTTCAGCAACCCTCCCTTCTGCAAGCCAGAGCAACAATGGCATGATCAGACTAACTCCAGGACTCCCAAGAGCTTCCCAGGCTGTCCTACTAACTAAAGATGCTCTCTTCACTAAGATGAAATATGAGAAGCTGAAAGCCTCCCTCACAAAGAGAAATAGGCTCAGTTACCAAAATGTCACATGGCAACATAAGCATTCTGGTCACTGACCCAGAAGCATCAATTTTACATTGCACTAAGTAGAGTGAGGCAGTCACTGAGGCTGAGGTAAGTCTCCCATCACAAGCAATATTCCTAGCAGTATTTCTGCACACAGCAGACCTTCCCTGACAGCTTGCATTTCTCTCTAATTCTGAAGTCTTACTGACAAAAATGTACTTACAACTTCAGTCCCCACAAAAGAAGCCACAGGAAATCTGACTATCAAATGCAAGCAAAACTACCAGTGCTGGAAGCACTTAAAAGAAGAAGTGTGAATGCTATTTAAATTTTGTTATAAATAAGATTGGCACAGGTGTCTCTAGAAAAATCAAGTGTTATGAACCATTCTGATAATCAAACTGAGACATGCAAAACAGTCCAGGGATATTTAATGGTAACGTAGGTCAGATTATGGAGAGTTAGTCAAATGCTCACAAATCTCTTAATTACTGCAGCACAGTGAATGCAAAAGAATATTGAAATCAAGATCAAATGCTACAGGGAAACAATACAAGTATGCAGAGCAGGAATGATTAAGGTCTTTGTGCTCCTAAGGAAACCAGCTACCTCTCACTCACTCCTTTCCATTAATATCTCCCAGAAAAATGTCAGCTCCGATTTCTTTCCAAAGCATTTGGCAGTTGAATCTTGGAAACAAGCCTGGAAAGTTGAATCCAGTTCTAATGTGAGGGGTCTCCTTTCCTGGAGGTTTTAGATTTGCCTGTACACAAGGAATTTCAGTGTGCTGTCAGGATATTGTACCAACAGGAGAGGACTGGTGACATTGTGTCACCTCCTTCCACAGTGGGCAAGAAGCAAAGCCCCTTCGACCCAAGAACGACCATGCAGCAGCAAGAGGCTTCAGGCTTTCCCCTTAACACAGCAGTGCACTGTCCTGGACCCTGACCAAGGCTTGCTTCCCACACTCTGTTGCCCTAGTTACTACACAGCGCATTAGTTCTGTGCATCAATTATCTGTAGCAGTAACTCTGATTTTGCAAAACATAAATACTATGATTTAAAAAAACATTATGGACTGAACAGATACCGAATGACGTTGCAAAAGCCTTAAGAGCTCCTGGAAAGCCTCAACCCTTAATCCATTTCCACAGTGAGCAAAAGGAATGCTGGTTAATCCCTCATGTTAGAACTCACTCCTCTCATAATTGGAGCTAGCCAATTAGTTCTGATTTGGGATGAGAGGACTTTCTGAAATATTTGAAGTTATCATGTAAGAGGATTGATCTAAATTTCAACCAGCTCTGCATGTAAGATACTCAGACAGTTTCCCAGCAATGCAGTGGAATAGGTCTGAGAGCAGCTGAGAGAGACACAGATTTTCACAGATGTAGGATTCTCAGTGTTATCCATTCATCTTGAAAACAAGTAAGATCTGACTTAGGCACAAAACTCTACTTATTCTTCTGCCTACTAGAGAAGACAATTTTTTGAGAAAACCAATTAAACATATATATAAGCAGCAGCCCTCAGGGTGAATGCATCCAAAGCTATATACTGTAACTGCACTTAAAAAGAAATTTGGATTGATTTGTAATTATAATCTGGGATTAAGATCTTTGCTTTGTATTGATGTGACTAATGACCAAGGTTCTTGTAATAAGCAAATGCAGCTGCCCTTGACAATGGAGAAGTCTCTGGGGAGGAGATGAGGATTGCATAACGAAGTTAACAAGGAGTGGAGGACACAATGTTTTGTAGAGGATCTGCATGAAAGCACATACAGTCTCTCATCTCTCAGTAAATGCTATAGAATGTTTTCATAATTAAAAACGTTTTCAGGCCATATGTTTCACAAGAAGATACCTTTTTTAATAAGTATGAAATTAGTACAAACTTTTCCGTTACGTCATTTTTCACTCCGAAAGGGCCTTCACTCGACAATAGTAAGATTGCTCAATATATAAAAGTATTCCCTATGCACTTCAGAAGTGAAGACTATTTTCAAGATGTAAACCTTGTTCCCATGATAACAAAAATATTGAAAGTCAGTATTAATGATGACCTGTAAATATTATTTTTAATACTCAAAGCTGTACTAATAGAGAAACAAATACGAATAAAGAAACAAATATTAATAAAGAAACAAATATTAACAGAGAAACAAGGGTTTATGCCAACAGTTTCCAAAACAGAAAACTTCCAGTTGCTCCAATCAGTTTCAGAAATCTATCTGATTTTCCAATATCCCGAGTATGCATTTTTCTCAGTGACATCAGTGATACCTGCTGGACACCAAATTACTCAAATTCAGGTAATGCTACTTGGATAGATCTTGGGTGATTTTCCTTTCTAGTATGGAACACCTTGCGGGACTTTGCTCTCACTGAGCTGGGTTACATGATCTGCTACCTCCTGAACAGCTGCACCAGGGACACTTTTGCTGCGGGGTGAGAAAAACAGCACGAGACATCAGCTGCCTTCAGATTGTACTGCCTTGGGAGTAGAAACGTTTCTGTCTCTTAAAAGGTGATACTGGAATACACCCAGATAACTGGACCAGACTTTGCTTAGAAATAGTGAGAACTCCACATGTGATCATCTGATGGTACAAAGGAGATGCTGCTCACAGAAAATTCTGCAGGTAAGTCCTGCCCTTTTCTCACATCTCAGGAAAAATGTTTACACAGTTGCTATCATCAACAGAACTAGGTAACCTGTTTTTTCCTGCTCCCTCAAACTCCTGCTACTTTACTCTGCACTCCACTTCCTCCAGTGTAACACATTAACCAGTGCTGTGAGGGTTAAAGAGGGAAGGGCATAGTATGGAAACCACTCCTTTCTCTCCTGCCCATCCATGAGAACAGCTTCAGAACCACAGCTCTAATTTAGGGTTAACTTCTCAGGATACTCCAGCATCACAGCTCTTCTATTTATACCACAGCCTATGATGTGGCACTAAATACATGAAAGTAGGTCTATAGAGATGGCATGCTGAGACCAGCTACTCCCAGTCACTGCTTCAGCCATTCGGCACCATGGCATCTATGGGATACCAGGAAAGGAGGCCGAGCTACAGACCTCTGATGGGCAGTACTTCCCCCAACACAGCACAACCTACTCCACCCCCTGTAAAGTGATGTAGAAGTCTCAGCAGGAAATCTGCAATGCCAATGAAGTGATGAGTATCTACAAGGACATTTGGATCTATAACCGAGGTGACACACAGATCTAGACCGCTAGACACCGCCTAGACACTAACTCAGAGATAGCTGGTTCCCTGCAGGCAGAGTTTGGCCAACCTGTGAATAATTTCAAACACAAGAGCCCCATGGGGGATCATAACACTTACCTGATAGGTGTGGGGCGCTGGATTTCAGGCCTGTTTTTAATTTGAATTTAGATACTAGTGCAAGAAATCACAAAGACAGACTCCCCCAACCAGAGAGACACAAAGTACTTCTTGAGAAATCATTTTTAACCCTTCAGGAAGAGAGGTCTGAGATTCACTGCAGTAATTGGTCACACAAAACAGGAGGGAAAGGTGCAGGAAAACAATTCCAAATCTGTTGTAGCAACAGAAAGCCTCCAGCTAGCTAGTAGCTGGAGCAGCAGCACGTGAGGGGATTGCCTGCAAAAGCCTTGCACTTTTTGATGCTCTAAGTTAGACATATTCAACCTGATGGATAGGTAGGCTATCTTTTTTCTGTGTCTGGAAGCACAGAACTTTCTTTTCAAAGCCAAGCAGTAGCACGCAAGAATCCATCACTTCCTAGGAAATACTGGCTACACTGCATGTGTACCAAACACCCGGTGTTTCTGGATGGCCACATTTCTTGGCTTGCACACTAAGAAAGGCTAGTTCAGAAGAAAAGGCAAAAATAGGTAGGCCATGAGCAAAAGCTACAGCTCTGTGTGTATCTCCTTCAGCCTATTTCTTTTCTATCACTTCCACTATTCCTAATGCTGTGTATGAAAAAGGGAGAGTGTTCCCATTGCAATCCTTACTGGTTCGACCTTTTCTATTGCTTCTTCCTCCTAATACCTCAGCGCAGTTTCACTGTTGTTCCAGCCATTTGCAAGTAGGCATCTACTCTGCAGAGGGAAGCACTCCAAGTCAGTACTGTAACACAGCCCATTTGGTTACACATGCTGGGCCAAATTCTGCCTCAAAACAGCCTCATCTTGCTTCTTCTAAAGGAGTTATTTGCCATCTTCTGGGGAACCCCATCTGATCAAATCAAAGGAATAGAGAAAAACAGGAAAAAAATAAGCTTTTATCCAGAAGTGATGAAGCCCCAATAGGTGAGAAAATACTTTTTCTGCAGAGAAAACTGATCCACACTACAGTGTAATTCTCTTGAGGAACTACAGAACACATTGAGCCCAGGCTCTTCTTTTGTTTCAGTAGCCATGAGACCAGATCCCCTTTCCAGTAAGCCATAGCTCTCTGCTAAAGATCACAGATGAGAAGGGCCTGCCTTTGTCTGTCTCTCTCCTGGCTACAAGGCTGCAAAGAACACATTTTAGTAATCTCTAACAACAACATACAGCAATCAAAACAAATGCTGAACAGCAACACTCAGGAAATCAAAGCTATCTACAAAAGCAGCCTGTGGACCACAACATGATTTAGAATTCAAAACACCTTTTCTGACTCTGCCCCCAGAAACACATGATTGATGCAGAAATTATTCTAGTAAGATAGATGAACGCAGGAAAAAGGAATAAGGGAGGTGTAAGAAAACTCCAGAATTAATGTGGGCAGCATCCAGTCTGTTAGACTTCATTTGACCCAGTGAAATAAAATTCAGTGGAATTAATTCAATTGCAAACAGTAAAACCTTAAAATATAGGGGATACGTAATAAAATGACAATGATACAGGTTAGGTCTATTTGCACAGGCCAACGCTCTCATTACAGAAAATATTTAGCAGCCACGCTGTCTTGCATGCAGAAGAAGGCTGTGGATAGGAAGCCAGACTCTGGCCCAAGTGACTACAACAGAAAGCAACACACCTGGAATGTCAGTGAAAGGTCAGAGCCAGTCTGTTAAACAAAACAGTCCCCTCACTATTCATGGCTGTTAGATAAGATCTTTAGATCCCTGACTGAACTCAGATGCCATATTCCATTCATAGAAAGGACTAAAGATTAAATAATATTTAATTCAATAGCTGACAAAGCTTCTTCAGGAAGACTACTAAGACAAAATAATCCTTTTTTTCCCACTAAAACAGTTGCTGTCGAGACTGTGGTACCTCATCCATTACTATATGTACTAGTAAAGACAATACATTAAAAAAATACTGAAATAACACCACATAAAGAGACATAACCCATCTCGGATGTCTTTAGACCAAGATATAATGTACACATCACCTTCAGATTTCCTATAGCTGTCCTGACAATCAGTGCCAAAACATCCTGGTGATCTCAGGCTGTAATCAGGGCTACTTCTTTAGACATTAGATAGATAAATCCTGTGAACAGCAGTGTTTCACTTCCAAACTCTGGGGTCTTGCTAAGTATTTTTATTATTTATCATTATCTTGCAGATAATCTATCATTTGCAGACAAAGGTTTAAACCTTGTAAATGCTGCACTGAACAACTACAAAAGGTCTTTAGGATGCAAGGAATATAAGAGGATTTTAAAACACCTCTACATTATTCCTGAGCTCACTTTGATTTGGGGTCCATAACAAGTAACTCACGAGAAGGAAATGCAATCTCTGCGCAGCACCACTCTGCAGTGGTCTCATCTGGGAGAATGTACCACCAGGCAGAACCATCTCCTGGAGAGCTGCCCTCATTTTCTTCCTGTGAACTTGTATAAAATTGTCTCCACTCGACTGCTTCTGAATAATGTACAACAACAGATGAGCAACAGTGATTGCCAAGGGAGCTCCAGCCAACGGCAGCTCAGTGAGCCAGCCCATTGCTGTGCCCCAGCTTCCACAAGCATTCTGAGGGAATCAGAAAAACACACGCTCAGTCAAGAAAGATTCATATTGTTAAAAAATGCTGTGCCACAAGAACAAAGAACACCTGACAGTTCACTCAGGACTGAAACAAAATTTCCAAATCACCTTCTGCTCACAGTTTTCCTAACTAAAACCCAGGCAACTTCAAAACCTGTACTAGATATTACAAAGTAAATAAACTGTTTTCCCTGACTTTTATAACCCACTCTACTACTCTTGCTTATTTCATCCTTAGAGAAAACTGTTTGGTGACAAACTTAATGAGGTATTTTCCTTTTTTTCTTTTTTTCTTTTTAAATAGGATTCAAGTACTGATAGTAAAGCTGGATTTATACTTTAGAAAATTAAATCCATCAAAAGTGGAACATAAGATTCATTACACTTACACTGGAGCTGTCAAGACTGCCCAGTCAATCCACAGCAGCCCTGCATTCTTCAGGCAGAGGGAAAGGTCTCTGTCTCACAATAGCCTGAACTTGTACCAATACTAAAAGAACTGCTAGTCAGAGGAATCACTGAAGGGGTCTCCTTTCCAGACAGAACCAGGTTAAGGTGTTACAACTTGGAGAGTTTACTCCCCACCCTGCCACCTCACATCAGTGAAGCTGGTCAGGTGTACATATGCAAAAGGATGAAAACTTCAGGAGAAAATGAAGGAGTCACAGCAGCCATGAAACACAAAGAGCACAGCAAACATAACTCGCACCACAAGCTGCATTACTGAGCTCCACTCACGTGCACTTGAGCTACACACAAAGCCCATCACATAACTTATTCCACCTAAGACACAATGAGTTAGGAGGCAGATGTGTCCCTTACTCAGTGTTCCATGAACAGATAGGACTTCCTCTGTAACACTGCCCCTCATTCTCAGCCACACTAACCTGCACTGCTGGATGTCTCATTGTATACCATGACTGTGCTCCAGCCTCTGAGAGAAATGATTCCTTCCTGAAAAGCATGGACCAGTATCACCTGTCTGCACTGAATCCAAGAGGTAAGTCAACCAGTTTACAGCAGAGGACAATCTCTTTCCATTACATCCCTTCACACAACTCAACTCTGAGAGCTTTTCCCAACCCCTACCAAGATCTTGGCTGGTATTACTCAGTTTTCCTTGCCCCCTTTTCTTACTTCCCCATGCATGCACGTATTTTTAAAATGCTGGTCCTGGTACCAAGGGCATTGCAGCTGCTGCATCTGTTTGTAATTTGTAGTACATTATTCAAGAGTCCTGCTAACAGTGTAAGTTGTCACTGTGATACTACTTCTTTACATTGAGTCCTTACTAGAGAGTAAAGAAGAAATATTACCTAAACCAAGAAAATACTTTCTGTCTCCTTATTTTGAAACTACAGTGAAACCTAAATAAGAGTGGGAAGGGGCTGTTTACACTGAGGCAAGAGTTCATCTGAAGCCAGAGACAGCTGGAGTTTTTCTAATGTATAACTCCTTTACAGTGCATCATATGGCTGTAGGTGCAGGACTGCAACAAAAGAGATCTTTGACACATGTCAATTCCAGCTGCTAATATACAATCAATCTTGCTAAGAACAGGAAGGTTTATTTACTCTACCTGACTTCAATTTCCACTTGAACCTGAAGTCTTGTCTTTTTTCCCATCGTTCATCCTGTCCTCCCATGAATCTGCTGTCCATTTCCAGCCATCACTGCTCAAGCAAAGAATCATGGGTTATGTGCTGGCCAACAGGTCACAGTGACAGGACTAGAAATGCCACTGGAAGCGAGTGTTTTTAGAAACAGGCAAATGCCTGCCTGCCACAGAGCAATGGTCCTTCCAGGGATTTGGGTTAGGCAGCAAAGACCACTCATGCAGCAGCCTGAAAGGCCTCATGAGATAGAACGTTCATGCCAGCAAAGCAAAACGCAGCCCCAGAGGTTTTGATTAAATCATGTAGATGACAATGCAGAATAAATTTAATCAACATTGCTTATTCCACAGTTTTTCCACATACTAGAAAACACTAGAGAGGAAAGAAATAAAAATTATAAACAGGCACTTCTTGTCTTAGACAGGAATCTTTGCATAAAGGCCAAATCACCAAAGTAGCCAGAAATACCGAAAGCTGGAAATAATGGGAGGGATGAACTACTGTGAGTAAAACTCACAGCAATGCTTTCCCTAACCACAAACAAAACTTTCGGGGACATAAGCAATCTCAGTTTGGGGAGATGCTTTACTTCACATTCCATCCAAGCCTGACAATGTTGACTACAAGCAGCAGGCATATACTGATAGCATGTACTTAGGGCAGATCCTGTTCTGTGATTGCTAATCCAGTTCTTCTGCAAATCTGGAAAGAATCTGGAAAGTTCCATAAAACTTTTAGAGGGCTCCTCCAATCCAAAGAAAATGCAATAATGTACTTCAGGCTGCATGTCACTCCCAGACTTCCAATCATATCATAGTTCAAGATCAAAGCAGTTGCTTATATTGATATCAGCAAAAAGTGAAATTTTCAATGGGTTTCCCAGTGACATCTGACCATACCTTGCAGTGTGAGGGAGTATATTATGGAGATAGCAAGGTGTGCTGGGCACAGAACCCAAAACCCACACGAAGCTGGTCCCACCATACGCCTGTAGAAATCTGTTTGACAGGGGTAGTGCAGCACGGTATCTGGTGCCAGCATACTTCACTGTAAGAAGTCATAAGCGCAACAACTACATTTGATGGCAGAGACAATTTGCAGACAATTGGCACGGGGCAGCCAAATGTCTCCTTTACAACAATGCCTAATCCACTGTGGCAACAAAAGGAACTACAAGCTTTGCAACTGCATTCTGTATCTCTGCTCTGTCAAATGCTAACAGAAAAACCTGCTTGTTGTCCCTTCCACAGCAGCACCAACATGGGTCAGCATCTCAAATCCAACCCTGTACATGTGAAAGAAATAAAATAACCTCCAAAATCATCAAACAGACACAGCCTTGGTAAGAAGTTGAAAGGAACTAGCAGAATGTTATGACAGTATCACTCAGAGAGGCTATCAAAATAACCACCCCATTCAAGGGCTTCCCTCAGCCTGATTTCATATGCTGAGGCAAACTGGTATTGGAGTTGAAATGCTACAAAGGACTCAGAATTACCTACTTTCACTCTCTACAGGCTAAGACACACTGTAGTCCCCACTAATAATGTACACAATTCAGTTTAAAACATGTGCTATAATCTGAACATTGCTTCAGTCCTCAGAGCAATACAAAACCCAAAAAACTAGTTTACAGAATCATCTTTAATACATGAGGCATTTCAGATGCTTGCCACAGACTCATGAGATGAGACTTGATCCTAAAGAATGTATTCCCTTTCTGTTGACTCCTTACTGAAGTTAAATATCCCATACTTTAGTGAGTTTGGCAGATTATGGCACAAGAACCCCCATTCTGTTCTCACAGGTTATGAATTTTGTAGAGCTGATGTTGTTAAATTCAACAACGCATCCTTTGTGTTCCACTAAGGTCTCCATAACCATTAAGAAAATCTATTCCCATTACTCAAAAGGCAAGGGAATAAATGTGACAGTTTTATCCTAACCTGTCAAATCACTTTTTGCTCCTGGTTCCCAAGAACCTCACATACACACCCCTCCCCATCTTCCAGACAAAAGAATTCCAAAATGCTTTCAAAACTCTAGATAATGTTTTGATTATACTAGTTCACTTCTGACCAGAAGCAAGAAGCACATGGACTCAAGGAATACGTGTGGATTACTCTCATCAGCACAGGTTGCTAGAAATGAGTGCGAACTGCCATTAGGAGAGCAGACTAGCTTTTACTCTGTCTTACACCCAAAAAAATAAAAACACCAAAAAAACTTCAGAACCATCTGGCCACCCCACAAGGTAACAGTCCTGACTCCTTTTGGGTGTCTCCGTAATGTGAAATAATCCAGGAAAAACTGATCAGGCATTTGTAATTTTCCAAAGCAAAACAGGAACCAGCTGAGGTTATCTAGGCAAAAGATCAAGAAAAATTCAAGCAGCAAACAATGTACTTCCAAGCCAAACAACAATCAAGGTTCACAGAGCCTCTCTGAGAGCTTGGCCTGGGGAATAAACCCCTTGCTTAGTAGAAAGAGGCCTGTCGACTCAGCACCATGAAATTGAATAAAACCTCTCTTTGTGGCAGCATCCAGGGGAGAAGGACAATGGGTCTCTGCCACCGCAGCGCTTCTGAATGACACAGGCCTCCAGCACCTCCAGCACTCCTCCCACCCACAGCAGAATCCCAGGAAACTGAGTGCTTATTCATGACTTGGGCTCTGTCCATTTTCTGAGTTTCCCTCTACATCCTCCAATGCAGACTATTCAACAATATCTTCTTTTAGCTCGTCTTTTGTTTGCCACTTCCGCATTTAATTGCAAGTTCACGGGTATAAAGTGGCCTGAACAGCTGAACTCAGTCATCCTGATTTGAAGGCTCCCTTTCCTCATAAAAGAGGAAACAGTTCTTTCTCTGTCTTTCTGTCTGTCTTCATTTCCCTCTCTTTGGCCACTTCTCCCCTTCCCCCTCCAACCCGGCAACTTTTCTCTTTCCTGTTCCCTTTCCCATCCTGTATTTCTTTCTGTGTCTCCCTCTAAATCAAACTGATACTTCTCAGAGATGGTGATGTGTGCAGGGAAGGGAAGGGAAGGCAAAGCTAAAAAACACTGGCACCTGTCCTTAAAACGGCTCCCAGGCTTCTGCAGCCATTTCTAGTTTGTGTCACAGCCTGCAGAACAGAACAACCCCCCGCCACCCCTCGTGCTGAACGCATGGGCAGACGGCTCGCGTGATAACAGAGCTCTCTGATAACAAAACCTCTGCAAAGGTAGCAGATACTCTGTCGTGTACAGCAAGTTTCAAGGGAAAATCTGTACACTGAAGCTGTAACTTCTGCATCAGTTAACTGGGAGGAAGCAGCAGCACAAATAAAAAATACACTTGAGTTCCCCATTACAACATGAATTCTGACTGCACTGATGTCACCTGTTCTCACTCACTGGGCAAAAGTAGTTTATTAAGTAGTTTATTAACACTGTAGTGTGCAAAAAAGAAAAAAAAGAAAAGGAAAAGAAAGGAAATAAAGGAAAGGCAACAGTTGCCGGCTTGAAAGAACCTACAGTCCGTGCTGGCCTGGTTTTGATAAGTACCATGCCAAAAAGGGGGAAATCTGGTGCAAAATCCAAGAGCCATAGTAAAACCACCATTGCCCCGTGAAACCTGAGACACAAACCCCCAGAGTTAATTAGTTCAAGCCATATGATGAGCAAAATTTCACCTCTTTCTGCCCTCTTGCCTCTTTCCATACTCCTCAGACACTCACAATACCATGATGTTATGCAAAAATGAAAACTAGTGGGAAACAAAGTGCAGAAACTAGCTATGACTTCCCGGCTAATAAGAACAAAAATTATTAAAGTAATCTTGTTGCATTTTATTCAAATTAGTTAAAAAGCAGCGCAGAAGGGAGGAAGCCTTTTCAGCAAGGGTTAGTACAACAGAGAGTGTTGTGCTTTGAGAAAACATAGTGGTTTATATTTTGAATGTGGCTGTTTGAGCCAATATTGACATGGAATTAAAAAACTCTCCCTGATTTCAGCAATCTATGCGATTTAAAACAAACCTCTGCAAAGTTTGCTCAGCACTACAATGCACAAGATACAAAGGACAAGTCCACATCCTAAATAACCACCTTGGCACTCTGCTGACCTGAAGACAACTTGAGGCAGTAGAAGTTGTCCTTTCGCAGAGCGGCACGAATGCCAGGGTAACACCAGCAGGCAGGATGATCAGTGTGCTTGTCCATTTGCTCCCTGTGCATGCAAACATTCACCTCTCTGAACTGCGAGTGCTCTTGATGTGCGTATGAGTCTTCACATTTCCAGAAGTGCACACAGAGGGCAGGGACAACAGCAAATTCCTCCAAGGAACAAACTTCAAAACTGCTCACAGTTAACATAATTTAATTGTCAAAAAAGTGACTTTTAACAGCTTGTTACTGCTGGGGTGGTGGCTCCTGGTAAGACAGATGAGGCAGTTCTAACTTCTCCCAGTCCTACATACCAATTTTATCAAATACTCAAGTAGTAGTGCACAAATACCAATGGTTTCTGGTGTCACAACTTCTTCCAGAGGCTACTCTTACTAACATGTTGTCCGAAGATACATACATTGCTCTGGGTTGGAAGGTTATGGAAACTACTGCCAAAAAGCTGCAACACCAAAGCAAAGCAACAGAACAACTATCCTGCTGCAGCAGAGAGCTCCAGCCTCTTTTATCATGCACCTAACAAACTGCTGAAGCTTTATATCCACTGAAAGAGAGAAGCCAAATTGCCTCAACAATCCTACACACCAAAGCATGTACCTGTTCAGTAGTTGTCAACAGCGGCTAGAGGTTGCCTCGAAGAGGCTTTGGGTCACTGTCCTACATGTTCTGTGCAGTGTGACACTAACACTCAAAAGCAGGTTTTGAGAAGTTCTGTCGGCCCTGAATTTGTGGAAGGTGATGACAAAATATTTCTGGTTTGCAAGTCTTTTTGACACTGCAACCACTGAGATTTGAAAATTCAGGACAAAAGCCATTTGCATTATTTTTTTCCACCCACAGTCACTAGTTACTCAGTCTCCTCAAAGCCAGCTACTAATGGACTGAAATGTACGGACAAACCAGACCTGTGTCCCTTGGACAGGCACAGTTTGGGCATTCCACAGAAGATGACAATGCCACCCATGCTCCTTCTGCTAATCTGCCAGCATGATTTTCACCTGGAAGAAGCTGAGTGTGTTGAAACGGTTGATTCTGGACCAACAAATGAACTATATGACAAATGATACCAAGCAGAGGCCTATCAACCATGAGAATTTAGCTGCCTTTAAAATCAGAAGGGTGTCTGTGGGAGTGGAGGTTGAGACAGAGGTATTTTAATTCTTCGCCTTTTGAGTTCTGAAACTTTCAGTGCTCATACACTGATTCCACAAGCTGGTCTCAATCTGACTGAAGCACAGACTTCACCATACTCCGTAACACACCTCTGCTGTACAACTGTGGAATTCTTTATTCAGAGATACAACTTTGTAAAACTGAAGCTGTCAGAGACCTCCTTATGGCATTGTGTGATAATGTGCACGCTTAAGAAAAAATGCTAAGGTACACTAAATGCCAAAGAATTTTTGTTTGCCGGTTTTAAGAACCAAGGAAGGTAAGCACATAAAGAGATAACAGAATGAGAGAGAAGAAAAAGAGGCAGTACAAATTGCATGAGATTAAATCCCCAAGAGAAACCAAGAAGGATTGTGTGCAAGCTGCAAGTGGGTACCTGGGATCCACCCAGGTAGTACAAGTACCATCAAACACACTGGCACTGAGAAACCTCATCCCTTAGTATAGCTAGAACTACTGTCAAATGTCTCTTGATACAAAGCTAGTAATTACTACTAATCATATCATTAATTGTCATTTACTACAGATCATAAAACAGTATTTTTTTCTTATTAAGCTCAAAGAGCACTATGTCTTTCAGAAACAATTCTCACAAAATAGCACGTAAGTCTAAGCAGATTTTAGACACTACCTGTGCTGCTGTGGCAAACAAAAGGATCCAGTACCACTGAAACATGGCATTTAATGAAGCACAATTTTGATACAGCAAAAATAACCCAGGAATCCTGAAAGGACATCTCTCAAAAACAGACGATCAGGCATATGCTCAGGCAGATCATATCTTGCAAACAGATTTCAGAAACAGACTTTATAAAACAGCACCATCTGGATCAAATTTGCAATTCTATCCATAAATAAGAAGGGACAGCTTATGGCACCATTGCAAGCATATTTATAAAGTGTGAGAATACTAAGCTGTAAGGCAAGAGTGCTAGGGGGAAATACGGTCTACAGGAGCGAAAAATGCAGCTGAACCACTAAGTGGAGTGAGGAAGCCACTTCTCAGCAAAAGAAAACTATCCAGGACAAAGACGAGGGGAAATGAGGCAGCTGGATGCCAAGAACTTAGAAAAAGGTGAAGCCAGCAAGGTGCTGGAGCTAAATTGTAACTTATGAATGAGGGCAACTTTTTCTGACTGCCCAGCAAACTTCCTGTCTACTATGGTGCTCTTGCGTACAGAGATGGAAGAGCCAGACATGTAGGGAAAGCTGACAGTGTCTGATTTCCCCAGGAGAACCCAGAAAGAGAATTTCAATGTACAACTAAAAGCGGTCCAGTGATTTATTTCTTCGAGAATCCAGGCAGATGAAGCACACTGCTATTCTTCTGGCCCAAGTGACTAGCCAGAAATGTGGGGGAATTACACGCTGTCCCAATTAGAAGGAGAAAATTCTTAAACAAGTTAGGTCATTTTGCTTCAAATGACAGAGGATATTCATATTCTGACAGTCATGTCACAAATTTATATTGTCATCTTCTAGATAGCCATAGAATCTTCAATTCACTGTATTTTCAGGACATATTTGGAACCAGAAATAAAACAAATTACCTGGTTAAAAAAGATGACTTAGGCAGTAATTTTACATTATTAACCTCTCCCAAATGTAAACACCCATCCAGTATCACAGAATGTCCCCCATGGTACCTTTCCTACCTCTGGTAACAGCCTCATAAAACCGGATTTCACATTTTTACCTTAGTGAAATTCATAGTTCCAAGATTACTTTTGTTTCCTTTTTTTTTTTTTAAGAAAGAATCCACACCTTTTTATGTGTCTTTAGGGAATTGTTCTGTTTTTAAATATGCTTGGCTTTTGGAGAAGTCAAGGTAAATTATTTGGATTGACTTACTTTGTGATGTAAGTCACATCTACTTTGCCAAGAACTGGAATGCTCTAGGACTTCAACACCTCTTTTCTTGGTTACCCCTCTGCTGCTGGAAGCTACTGCCCCTGCTCTCAGCCAGTTTATGTGAGCTATTACTCTGCTTCAGCAGTGTCAGCCAGCTCACTTCAAGGTACCAAAGAAACACCTCAAACTAAACTTCCTAACTTTTCACTCAGATGTATTAAAGAGCCCTCACAAATTTCATTGAGACCAAAAGGATAAGGGTTATGAATACATAAAATCAGGTAACAGGAAATAATCAGTCAGGAAAGCTGCCTAAAAGCAATTTCAAGAGTCTTTGACTAATCCTCTCCACTGTTTAAAATCAAAGAATGAAGGAAATAATGACTAAGAGAGACCATAAAGCCACTCTGTAACTGAGGCAGGCACACAGCATCTTTTACACTTCTTTCATCAGTCCATTTCATTCATTCTCAACAAGAACTAGTTTCAGACATCTTTTCAGCTGGAGCAATCCAAATTCATTCAAGTTGTGCTTTAGAACACCCCTGTTGTTCATGTTCTGCCTTCTTGTCCTCATACTTGATGCCCATGTCTGTCACACACAGAGATGCACGAAACCCAGACTATGGCACCCAGCGGTTTGTTCGGTACGCTGCAATCCCCAAGCTCATTTCTGAAGGAGCGGAGCCAGGGCTGCATAAGCTGACTGGCCCAGCACCCAAGCAGGACATACTCAGTGGCAAATCCAGACAGGGAAATATGGATTGGCTGCTTGCTTTTATATACAAACACTCAGGGTATGAACAGGACAGGATATGAAGTAGCATGTCAGACAAGCGGCTTTTCAGTTGCTTTTGAAGGGAACAGTAGATCTCAGTTCCTGAAGTCTACTCATTGGATTTTTTAGCCTTTTTCTTCTCTTTTCAAAAATCCTCTCTTTTAGTTCACTTCCAGGGGCTTGCCGATACCTTACTGTGCCTACTCTTGGCTCTGCTATGAGCACAACTGTTCTCCAATACAGCAAGCTATCACCCAGAAATCAAGAGAAATGCTTTCTTGCTGCTCCCTCATACCTGGCCTTGGAACAATCATCGTATTCTGCTTCACTTATTTGTCTCTGAAGTACTGGCCGCCTCAGATTCCTCCACTCATTTATAGGTTACATTTTTTCCTCTTAAAATTCAAAGCAGCAGGGACTGAAGTTTCTACTGTGTTCCCACCACTGAAACGAATTTATACCTGCCTGGCATTTTATTTAATGAAAGATTTGCATGGTATGAAAAAATAGCATGTTTTTCTTGGTTCATTTTGATGTTTTTCTGAAGAAACAGCCATTGCAACTGAAGAATTCAAAACCTAGAAAGCAGATAGGAGTTGCTAAGGAGGAGCATCTTCATCTAATATTTAGCATCCCACTCTTTACGCGAGAATATCCTACATAACTCACTTCAGATTCTGCCAAGACTCCCAGCTCATGCATGCTTTAGTAGTTGAACCACACATCAATAGGTTATATATTTGGAGTTATCACTGCGATGTAAACTCATTGAGACTCCACTCAAATCAGTAATAGACAAGAATTCACTACAAAAAAAACCAAATCCAAGAAAACAAGAACCCCATAATTCCGCTATAGCCTAGAAGGTACCCCACATTAATAAACAGGCAAAATATAAATATATGTACATATATATATGCGTGCATGTGGCAAGTACTATTCTGACATAAGTTTTAGAATCTAAAAACTGAAACACATAGAAAGCAGGAAACTACTCCAAACTAGCAGCAATTTACTGCCAAAGAAGATTTTTAGGTAGGACTGTGCAAGTATTGTAGTCAGACTTCATCGCTTCTCCTCCTGAGCAGTAAGCAGGGTGCAGACCCTTCTGCTCAGAGCATGCAGCTCCCAGGCCCCGTGCAGGTGGGGACTTGCACACAACACCTGTTATTGTGCAGGTACAAACCTAACAGAATCTCATTCCTCTGCTGTGGAGTATTCCTCTGTTAATGCACAGAAACCAAATTTCAGAGACGTTGTAGAAGTATTAGCACTCCTGCATTTGTAATACTTCCTGCAACGTTAAGTTTTTACATATATACAGAGACTATAAATTCCCCTGAATCTGAAATACACAAGACATTGTTTTTCTATTCTGGTCTCTTGCCATCTTCTTTGTGTCTTTGGGCATATAATTTCCTCATAAGCCAAATGACCAATAAACTTAACATAAAGAGAATAGAAAACATACTTTATTTCTCAGCAGCTCATAACCTTCTGTTTATCTTGAAAGTTAAAATAAGTACTAGAGTCATCCTGAAAATAATTATTTTATACTAAAATCGCTTTAAAGGTAGCTCCAATCAAAGCTAGCAAATGAAGAGTAAGGGCAGATGAATCATCAAGAAAGCGGTTTTGTGCAAATAACACCAAAAATAACAAAAACACTTGCCGCATAGATCTGAAGATGAAATTAACAGCTTTTCAGCATTCTCCCTTAATCCTTAATCAGGAGACCTTTGTACAATTACTTTCATCAAGTTCTGGACCCATGGAAACTTTCCCAGTCGATGTTATACCACATACACTGGTATCTCTCTTCTCATACTAACACTCCCCTGCCCATACCCTCATCTTCTTCAAGAACAGACAGAACATGGAGAAATGGCATTTCATGGTTCCTCTCCATCTCTCTCCTGAAATACATTCTTCCTGAAAACAATGAGAACTTCTTCAATGGGTATGAAATATTGATATGCACACCTCACACAGATGTCAGTGCTGATTAAATAAAGATGTGGAGAGAGAACGTGCTATAGCATTTCACCATGTCTGAACTTCACACTTGAAACTAATCTGAAATCGATATACATGTTTTCTCTTCCTTCTCCCTCACTTCTGCAAACATAATAACTCCACCAAAAAGGACAAGATGTGATAGAAGGATTGCCTCATCAGGCACTGAGTGCCCTTTTCAGAAGTGCTGTTAAGGAGATCTACGTATAACCAAACCTTTTTCTTCCAGGTACTCCAAAGCATATCACCCTTTTGGAGAGGCATCCCAGAATTCTGACAGCATCACAGAGCCTCACGTGAGGAATATGCAGGAAATCATGCTGAGTGTCTGGGATTGTGTGTCCTACCCAAAAGTTTCTAAAGACAGCAGAGTTGCCCCAGAAAAACAGACAAGTTTGACAACTGAATATCATAGTACCTAAACATACAAAGGACAGGGAGATTTCTAACTAGTTCCTGTCACTGCTTGATGTTTAGACTGCTGGGAAAGAGAGACTTCTTTTTCTTTAAGAAAATATTTGTATAATGATGAGTGAAGGCAGAAATTATTCACTTAGCCAAATCTCACTTAAATGCACATTAGAGCACATAGGTAATACACCTTTAAATAAGAAGCTTTGCAATGAAAAGACTGTGAGATTTCTGTCCCTAGTGTAACAGCTGGTGTATCATTGAACAAAGAAAGGACACTCAAGCCCAAATTACTCCCTATATGCAAAAAAAAAAACCCTACATAGGAAATCTTTTTTCACTTCATCCAAAAGTCTCAACCCTTCTGACCAATTCCACCAGCTCAGCTGAAACTTGCTTACACAGCAAATACAACAAAATAACCTAAGTCTAGAAAACAGAAGCAGACTAAGACAGTACGTTTCTCTTCCTCCTTTGCAAACTCCTCCTTTGAAACTGCCACTCAAATATCATCTCTATTTAACATTTCTTGATTCTAAAAATCAAGGTAAGTGCCTAATCCTCACCCACTCCAGTTGCCATCCCACAGTCAACTACAAACTGTTAATTAATGTGCATTTGGGCTAAGGACTGTGACTCTCATTTGCAAACTGATTTAAACAAAATAACTGAAGCAATTTTTGTTTTCTATTCTGTTCCTTCCTCTCCTGAAGGCTAGACCTGTTTCTGACAAGACTGCACAGAATGCACATCTGTTGCTTAAACACTGCCCTCTACAACTCAACATTTAAATATTTAAACAAACCACTGCAGCCTTTAATCTGCATTTATTCAGAAAGCTGTAGCAGCTGAGGATACAATCCCAGACACCCACTCACACTGTGGGACTTCACCTCCATGCAATGGGGCCAGGCAAACAGGCATGGCAATAACTGGCATGGTCACCTCACTCTGACACGCGTACATAAATCAAAGCTCTAAGCGGTGAGTAAGAGTGAAATTGGTGGGAATATCTTCTGGTTTGGTCTACTGTACTCTAAGATAATTAAGTGAATTACGGATTCCAGGATAATGGCATAGCACATACGCTGGCATTTACAATTGTTTGCAAAGGCCAAAACTGAAATTAGGATCTCAAAGTAAGCACAACATTAATGTTGTGTTCTGCAATAACCAGCCCTGGTGGACCTTCACCTGTCCGTCTCCTTTGAGCCATGCAACAGCGGCACTGCCCTGCTCCAGCAGGAAGCTGAAAATACCGTGTTCTCTCTTTTCTTTCCCCTTGTACAAAGGTACTTGCACCCCACCTCATGAACTGCTGGAGTGAAGCAGAACAGAAATATACTGTGGAGACAACCAAGAATTTGTGATGTGGGACACAAGATGCAACAGGATGCTGTAGTAGTGCAGGGATGCAGAACTGAGGAAAGCAGTCCAACCCTACCTCATGCTACAGTACTCACCAGACCAGGTGTCTCAGCATAAGTCTTGGTTTTCTAGATAGATCACATCTGCTGGCGTGTGAGAAAAGGCAAGCAGTGTTCCTATAAGGGCATTACTCCACCTCTCCACACACCACTCTTGCTCAAAATCTCACCAATCTCTTATGCAAATGGTTCAATAGTCTCATGATTTGCAGAGATGTATCATGCTAAAAATTTTTTTTTTTGGTACTGGGTTAGTTTGAACAAAGTAGTCATGGCCTCAGTCAGAACTGGTAAACAAAAATCTTTATATGAAAATAAGGAGAATTTTTTTAAGGACCCAGCAAGTGTTGACTGAATAGGTATCTTCAAAATGAATGAAAAGGAAGGAGGTGACGCCTTAGAAGATCAGAATCGTACAGAGGGGAACAAAATCTACCAAAAAACAACGCTCTTATCCCAGAGGACAGGTTTCCGCTGTGAATTTCAGGATTAAAATACTTATTTAATTAGCCTTCAAACTTCAAGTCTGAACCTTGGAGCTAGAAAATTACAGAGAAAGAAACTTCCCTTTTGTGGCATCTCTGAAGTTCCAGCTCCTCAGAAAAAAAAAAAAAACAAACAAGTGCAGAGAAGCCATACAAGTGAAATGTTCTAGATGCTGACTTTTGTAACAACTTTTTCAAAATTTCACCTTGGATTCAAGCTTGGCATTAGACAGTTCTACTTTTCTTGTCCAGACTGTTTTTTTCTAGTGAATGCAGGGGCATTCAAACCCCCCCGTACAGCAGTACATTCAAACAAATGACATTTTCACTTCATTTCTTTTACACCCTTTGTGCTCAATGTGTACTTGATTGCAGAACTCAGGCTTGCACTTACTGCTTTAAAAAGTACTTCAGCGTAGTGCTGAGAAGGATTTGTTTCAGCAGCTAGCACACAAACAGACTAGGCAAGTGTGAAGCCAGATGTCCAAGTGTTTGCATTTGGACTTGCTGAGATTTTAGCATGAGCACAACTGTTCAGACAACTGCCACTGAGTAAATCTGAGACCTAACATAGCTTCTTTGTTTACATTTTCACTACTCCCCGAGAGTATTGGGGAAAGTGCTGACTGACAGTTCCTGAAGGGCCAAGACTTACATTCTACACCTTATGTTCACCCAGGACTTTGGCAGGAAAACTCTCCCAGAACACTCTCTTGCATCCAGCAGAAGTATTCCCAGAAGGGAAAACTGTTAATGCTTCCCATCCCCATGGATTCTTTCTCTGTGCACAGAGACTGCTTCTGGTTATGCCTAACAGTCCCCCTGGACTTGAGCTAAGACCACCAATTCAGAGTGCTAACTGCCAAGGATGTGTCAGCTGGTTGCCAGAAGACTGAAATAAAGAATTAACATTTTTGTTGCACATTTTCACAAAAAAAGTCACATAGCTTATGCAACATCTTTTGCTCAGCTTTATCTCCTAAAGGAGGTAAGAAATGGAGACAAGACTCTGTTAGTTACTTCACCTGCAACCTTTGACAACACATTCTGCCTTTCTGCACCTCAGTTTCTCCATCTGCTAAATACTGGGGCTCTATTTTGAGATGATCCAGCCAAAAAAGTGCTTCATGAACCAGTATCTTTATTCTTAATGCACTTCAAAACAAAATTTTCTTCTTCTCTAAGTGAAATAGTCTGAAAAGTTTCTTTCCACTGGATTGAGCTGTTTTTTGATACCATGCTGCCCCAGCAGCTCACCCAGAGCCACATTAAAAGAGAACTGATGTCATGCAGCCTTGCCTCCACACACCACCTGGACATGATAACTGCTGCCACTGCAGTTTCATTCTTGCTTGCTGTTTGCAAATTTCAGTTCCTCTGGTTGTGTGCTGTAAAAATTTTGATTCATACTTTACTTTCCAAATATTGTGGCTTTTCTTGTGTAATTGCTTAAGAAAGATGGCCTGTATTGTGCAAAAGGATCTCCTATGACACAGCACATGCACAGTATAACAGTCAAAGCCCATTAAGAGCCTGGCTGTTCTTTCTAGCTTTATTTCATGTCAAGATGCATATTAAGTTGTTTTTCAATAGGGAAGAAAACAGAGGTCACAGTGGAAATACCAGATATACCTTCCTGTTCACGGTGTTCACATTCTACAAGCAGAAGGTGCTGATACTGCAAGGTGACAGGCACCTGCTAGAACAGGCTGAGCTCTCCCAGCTCCTCCTGGCTTCTGCACCCCACATGATGAAGTCTGTAGAGGTAGCACAATCCCCAAAAGGTACTCTACCAGACATCATGCAAAACAGTATCACCCTGCACAATTGTTCTTTTTTGATTTTCCTCTGCTACTTGGTATAACTGCAGAAAACTTCCAGCACCCTTCACCAACAGATCGATCGATTAGGCAAAGTTTCATCAGCTTGATCTGTTCATCATGCCAAAAATCAAGATGAAGCCAAGCACACTCAGAGAAAGAAAGGCTTGCTTAACAGCCAAAAAGAGGAAAACACACATTTCTTCAGGGACTGTTTTGCTCACTGAGTAATTGCTGCATTTGGCAAACATACAAAAAATCCAACCCAAACCAAAAACAAAAATCAAAACAAAGTAATAAAAACTGTGCATAGTCATTAATTCATAACAACAGGAACTTCTCACGGCTGATTTTTTCAGAGAACCACCATAGCTGGTGAATAGTGAAAGATTATGTAAGGATGTCATATGTCTTAGTGACCTGTTCTAATTACAGAAGTATTTACTTCAACACAGAAGTATTGATCTGTGCTTCTTTTTGACTCCTTCCATTCATCTAAAACCAATACTCTTTCCAATTGCATTTAATTCAAAAGCCTGGACTACAGTTTCAATTCAGTGGTCCAATTTTGTTTCTAAATGCTTTTTGCTCTTGTTTCCTTCTTCTGAGTGTTGAAGGACGAATGCACAGAAGTGAAAAAAACCATCTACAGTAAGATTATCTGTCCTTGCACAAGGGCTTTGCAATCATTGGAAAGGAAGGCAGTAGCAAGCAAGAACATGGAGGCAACATCACAGCCAGAGGACTGAAAGCAGCACAACCCCAGAAGTTCAGTGCTGGCAAAGTTGAAGGCCTACTCAATAAAAAGCCCAGCGAAACAGATACTGCAACACTCAGCGCACCGTATTTCGTGTCCCCTCTACCGTTTAATGACTAAGTTAAAAACTCCTGCAGTACTTTCATCTCGTACAAATAACTTAAATTGGTAAATCTCACTTCTCAACTATACCTCCCAAAAATACTTTCTTTGGTCCATATAGCCTGAAAATCATTACTTATTTACCAACAAGTTTTTAGAATACGTTCTCCTCATGTGAACAGATGACTTGTGCCAGCACAGAGGAGGGGACGTGTTTTTAACAGTGGTGACTTCCCAAGTATATTTTTAAGAGCCAACAAAGGAGACAAACTCTGTGATAAGTGCCTCCCCAATATGCATCTGTCCTTCTCCTGTTGAAGGATCATGCCTCCGACAAACCAGTGCTCAAAGCAAACACACTTCTGCAGCTCTCTTCGGAAAACTTCCCCCACTGTTCTGCCCTTATTGTCTTGTCAACACCCTCTCCTCACAAACAGCTGCTTCCCATCTGAACTGATTTCTGAGCACAGTTTCAGTAATACAACAAACAGAACCACCAGCACCCAGAGGGGTAGGAGCTAAAAAATTATGTGTAAGTGTCCAGTGATTATCATTTGAAGCCTTTGATTTTCTTCAATAAAAAGGGAAGTAAATAAAAGAGAAATTATAAAGTACCCTTCATAGGAAGGACCAAAGTACTTTCAGTCTACAATATCTCAGCTGACAACTGCCAATGGTGACACCGAATCGGGCAATTAACATCCAGTTCCTTTTCACACTGTCCTGAAGTAGTTGACAGCCATTCAAACTGTATTTCCTTTCTGGCTCCTCCTCCACAGATTAAGCGAAGTAAAAGATTTCAAGTAATGATGGCAAGAGTCAGTAATAACAAAAATCTAAAGAAGGCTACCAGAACGTATTTCTAGCACTTCTGGCCTGGCACCTAGAACTTTCCCATAACAACAAAGCATCAGAAATAAAACCATCCACATCAACCACCCTCAAGGAAAAGCTAGCACTGGGTCTGGTTGTGAGCTCCCATCTACAAAAATCCTGCTTTAGCAATGAATGCCAGAGCTTGGGGTGGGACCTGGGGCCATGCCTTCATTGGTGAGCCCACAAGGCCAGGACACACACCTGAGCCTTGCAATTCTGGGAGAAAACAGGGAGAATGTTTCCTGGCATGCTCTGGCCTAGGCCTTCTAGCATTCTCCCAAGGAATTCTCACGCATGGTGACAGGATAGGCCAAGGACCATTCCCAGTAGGCAGTCTGAATGCAGCTCTCCTTCTCTGAGACTCACAATGGTACAAGACAGGACCAGAGCATGCCAAAGAGTAAAGGGCCAAAGAGTAAAGCCTGGCGCTGTTTTGTTTACTACATTTGTAGCTTAAGTCTCTTGCTTAACAATACAGGGCATTAACCACTGATCAGCTCTAACAACACAGATAAACTTTGGCATCCATGCCTTCTCCTCTGTGACCTCCATATTAAATAGCACACAGCCTACTCATATATACCTACATTAAGCTTGTCCACGACAACATGGATGCTATTTAAAAATCAGGTTTGTGAGTCCAAAAAATTTTTGTAACCTTCCGCTACTGCCCCTTCATACAAAATGGAAGGGGCTTCTTTAGCCACCTAGTGATGAGGTTAACAGCAAGGCTCCCTGAGGTGATGCATTCAAAGCAGCTGCCAGATTAGACAGAAAGTACCATGGGACCGGAGACTTTGCTGTGTAGCTGAAACCCACCCACCTATCCGAGATAAGAATTTGCATTTTAGTGAGTTCTTATCAGGAGTCTGCTGCCAAAGCAAGGCGCTCCACCAGTGACACACACTTTGAATATCAGGGAACTCCTCTCATTGTCAGCTTCCTCAGCATCCAAAATAATCCCTGAACAAAACCTTTTATGTTTTCCCCTCTTTCCTGACAAGTATTTCCCTCATATATCCCATGACAGGTTGTTCCAAACTACCCAAACCATGCTAGGATGCCAGAAGCATGAGCAGGCAAAACTTTCAAGACAAAAGTGTTATCACTAATGTGATTTACTGTAGATAAAAGAAGGTGTAAGAGGATATGGATGATGTTGTTAGGCTCTTTTAAAATCTAAGCCCATTCTGTCATGTACAAAGGTAGTAAACATCTGGCAGACATCCAGTAAAATGAGACTCATGGGTTTAAAGGTGTTTCTTAGCAAACTGCTCAGATCCCAAAGATAAGCATCACTCCTTGGTGGCAAGCTCAGCAGTCAGGGTCACTGGTGCAAAGGACTGCAGCAACCTCTCTGTAAAAGAGGTGCTCTCAGGGAAGGGGCAAGCACTGTGCCTCTCAGGGATCAGCATTTGCTCATTCTGACACCCTGGGCCAAGATATGTCAGCAGAAAGGACGTGGGTTTGGTATCACTGGCAGCGCCTCTGGTTCACAACTAAACCAGCAGCCTGATTCATGCAAGGCAAACTCTTGGCCCAATCACATCAAGTTCCACACCCAAAACATACAGTCAAACAGTTTCTAATATACACTTGAGACAGGAGCCCTGGAAATATTGGTCCTATCACTTAGCTAGTGGCAACTTAACAACTGACAAATGCACAGGGAATATATAATCAGCACTATGCAAATTGTTTGCTCCTTCTTTTTTTTTAAACTGAAAGTGTATTACTGAGCCAAATAAATTCCGATTAGTCTAGAAAGATTTTTAAGGTCTAAACAACTGCACTTGTTAAAAAAAAAGTGTCCTCATTTTAGATAAGCAAAGTGGTTTGAGAACCAACAAATTAACCTGTTGGCACAAGAACTGACTACAGCAAAACCAGAAGTACAAAATGAAAGTCAGGTTAAGAATGGTCACAAAATTTACTCCATGAGTCATGAGACGTCAGATTAATTGCAACAAGGTATTATTTGGCTGATACCAAATGGTATGGCTGATATGATTCCATAAAAATAATTTCAGTGATAGGAATAGCAGTGACAATGACCCAGTATCTTCACATGAACCTAAATGTTCCTGCAACTCAGGTCCACAGTCCCATCATCTCAGTAACCATACTCACCTTTATATAATCAGTGTTTAGAAATCTATTGTCCGCTCTGCAACTCAAAGATAAATGACATAAAACTGTCACTGTTTCCGGAACTGTAGGAAGTGACATTGCCAGCCAGTTTGTAACAAGCTCTTGTGCTGGTAACACTGGGTGAAAGGGCAGGCGTAAGACATAAGTCTCACAATGCCAGAACAGTCAATGTCTGTCTTTCTGTCCCTGGGCTTGAAGGGGCCTATGAGACCAACATTCAGCTTTGGGCAATCAGTGTCTCATGGCCTGACATATGGCATTCAGCTGTGTAAGCAAGGAGGAAGACTCATTAGGAAGAGTGAAGGAACTGTTTCCTCATCACAGAGCTGTTTTCTCTTACTCTGCTCTTGAGATCTGCAGTTCAAAGGGAGCCAAGGTCTCCTCAAATGAGCTGAATCTACAGAAGGTGAAAGTGATACGCAGAAGTCAGACAGGCACCCTAAGGTTCTGTCCCAGTAGAGATCCACTGCAGTTGTCTATGTCTGCTACAGCTTGATTCAGTCACATCTGCAGAGGTTGTAGGAAAGCTTTAATCACACCTGACTGGGTAATTAAGCAGGACTCTTCATCTGCAGTAATATTTGGATCCAAGACTTTGGTGAGATCTCAGGCATGCTGTTGGTGCAATACCCAGTCCAAATCTCAATTTGTGATACAGAAGGGAAAAGCAGTCAAAGGTAGTGTTCAGTCTGGATGAGATGGCTTTGCATGAACTGTGTTGCTCCACAAGGAAGTCTTTGTAGCTGATTGAGAAAAGACATGGTTCCTTATTTCGAATCTTTTCTTGGCTCCTGAAAGGCTTCAAATCTTTCTCACTCCTGGTAACCAGGACAAGCTGCCATTTGTACAGGAATTTCAAGCATCATCAAAATCAAAAGATACATCACCATTTACATGCTAAACCACACTACAGCTGTGTAAGGCCTTTACTATTGCAGGCTGGAAACCCACTCGGAGAGACAAAAAACAGAAAAGGGATTCTACAGCTGGAAAGAAGAAAGAAATTCACACAGTCCCTTTATATTTTCTTGCAAGTGGCTGAAGCAAACAATAGGCAGGCAACAGAAATAAGTAATTTCTTGAAAGCTTCATCTGTCACAGACTCATCTGGGTGCCTGAAGGCAGACACTGCACTTGGGAGATCGTGCTTTTTCAAGCCTCAGATACCCTCTGTGTTGGATGCCTCTGGGACTGCCCGATATGCACATAGGAAAGATGGCCTGCAAACACATCACTCTCTTCCCCTTAGGAGGGTTCAGTGTTGCACTTCCAGGGTACCCCCCAGAAGTTTGAATACTAGACTGCTCCCATAAATGCTTTATGCCAACACCCGGTCACAATCACTGGCATGAGCAATGAGTTGTCCTCAAATGCAGGTACAAACCTTTCTCAAGGCTCTCCTGCAACAATAATACTCTGTATACTCTACAAAACCTGCGAAGTAATCCACTCCCTCACTTGGTACTGCTAAAACCTTGGGCATGTCTTGCACCTGGTGTTTTGGGCACTAGAGTTCAGGACACACATTAGAGAATCCAGATAACAGCACAGGAATTACAGAACTAAAATTAAATAGTTTCCGAGAAAGAAAAGTTAAACAATTTGACAATAGAGCATAATCTGAAGCAACATGTGAAAACATTCTTGAAATATTTAAAGAATTGACACAAAGAAACAAAGAGCACTGCAAAAAAAGATTAGATACTATGTTAGGCATTAAGAAGACCTTTCTAATACTAACAACATCTAAACTCCAGGATAAACCATCAGAAATTAAGATCTTTTCCTATCAGAACATGATAGGATGGTTTGTCAAGATTCTCTCCAAGGTTATGTTTCATGATTCTACGATACAATGTAAAATTGAACAACCACATTTCCCACCCCTGCAAACCAGTACTCCTGCCTATGGCAGAAATACTGTGTGATCTGGGAGTGGAAAATTATCAAAGCTTTTAAACTTTTTTGCTTCTTCTACTTAGGGACGAACAAGCTCTAATAATGGTTATCAGTCTGCTTCCCGCAAACATCAGCCAAAAATGTTGTAAAATGAAACATGCATTCAGCTATATACCAAGCAACTCTGATATTCTGCTCTGTGTGATGCTTGGTTCACTCTTTGATCCTCATGCCCTTCCCTACCAGAGCCCAGGGTCTCTGTCCCTCCCCCCAGAGTGCTATTGCAAGGGAGTTTTGTTGCAGAGGCACCAGCCTGGCTCTGGGAAAGCCCAGGGAAGCCAAGCCCTCCCTCCTCCCTCAGAGATCATGGCACATACTCAAACAACAACTGGCACGCCTGAAACGAGAGGGAGGGACAAACGGCAAAAGGGCTGATTGATCACAGCACAGCAACCAAGAGGAGGGAGAGATGCAGTGCCAGAACGCGGTCAGACACCTCATTCCGAAGGATGTAACAAGACCAAAGTAGCTCTGAGATAAAGGGTAATAGGGGTCAGATGCACACCAAGCTGGAATGAGTTAAGGGAAGCAAAGAGAAAGTAGTTTTAATTCTCACCTGTATGGCAGTAAACTGGTGGAACTACACAGGGGACTTATTGATACTTTCTCACCATGGAAATTCTATGAGAGTGCAAGAAAATAAACACCTTCGTTCGTATAAAAAACCTGCTGTACTCCTACATAACTCTGACTTGTAAAGCCTCACTACAAAAGGCATGGGCTCAGCACACTATTTTCAAAGTGACACACTAAGCTCATACATCTCAGAGCAGGAGAAAACCTGCGTAATCTGGATCCTCCAGCACTGATCATAGACTTGTGGCTGTAAATTGGGCTCTCTAGACCACAGGCTCAGATGAATAAATATTTTCAGAGCTTTCTCTTTGCTTTGTTTTGCTTTTCAGTTTTTCACTTTTGCTCCATCTTTCTACATCCAGACTGTTTTCTTCACTTTCTTTCTTTGTATCCAGGGCAAAAGAACCTTTTAGTCTATTTGCATTTCAGCCTTTAGCAGCTGATTTTGCACTACACTTGGTCTAAATAGAAAACTCTACGAGCAGAATTGCCAGCCCCAAATTCAAGAGTCATAACAAAAGCCCCTAAAAACTCAGGAACATTTTTTGTTTTGCTAATGTTCTATCTTCAATTCCTGCTTTACAACCAGAATGGCTACAAACATTTCATTTAAAATGAAAACTGTGATCTTCCTCAATTTACATACATCATGAACCAGGTTTTTTAAAAAAAAATGCTCCGTGACTTTAAACAGAACATCTTGCTCATCTGCAGTCCTAACAACCGGCTATAGGTGACCAACTGACCCAAAGTAACAGAACAGCAAAGCAAATTTAGATCACTTCCAAACAATTTCCTTTCCCATCTCCTTCTTCTCCCCCAAAAGCTCTTTTAGCTGTCTCATAATAAAGAAGCAACATTACCCAAACGAAATGGTTCACCTCCCAGAATCAGCATTTATCTGTATCTGCTGAGGGTGAACAGGCAGAGAACAGGGTAGGACAGGAAACTACAGCTCACAGATGAGACAAATGGTCTGTTTGCTACTCTATTAGAGTACCAGAGACTCATCTTGGATGCAAACAAGATTGTGAAATAGAAAGAGAATGAGAAAGAAGAAGAAAAAAAAAGCCTCTGATGCTTATCATGTTTCAAGATGGGCGGAGCACAAAATCCAGAGATAGATCAATTACAACTACAGAGCAAGCAAGAAAAGGGAGCAAAACATAAATATTTTGAGTCTGTAGGATGTGGCCTAATTTATCTGATGGCATGTGTCCTAATGTAACATTTATACAACTGACAGGATTGAAGATGACTTCTAGTTTTCATACAAAAATAAAGGAATGCATGATACTAAAACCTAAAAATAGTACTGGTACAATTACATACCCAATTTGATCTGGCAAGAACAATTCACCTTTCCTACTGCACAGAATGCCTGCACAGAACAAACAGCAATTGCTCAAGCTAAAAGCACATCCTGTCATTCTGACATTAAAATTCACAAGCTGGTGGTTTGTCTCTGGAAAGATGAAAGAGACATATTTATATACAACGTAGAGAACATTTTGGCTTTATATATTTGCAATTATCTAAGCTGTGGGAGACACATGTGCAGGTTTGAACTGAGCGTTCAGTGAAATAAAAGAATGGGGGGGGGAAGTGATGTAACAAAATACCTACCACTGCAATCCAGTGTATTGGACAACTACTGCTACAACACTTCCACATGTAATTAATATGATTATATCTACAAAGTGGTAAAAAAAAAAAAACCTTGGAATTTATCATTTCACCTTATCAGATGTGGAACAAACCATAGGGTAAAGTTATTGGGTTTCATTCTCTCCATAGTTACGATACATTATATGATAATACACATATAATATATATATTATATATATACACACACATATAATACAACAGGAGTACCAGAAACTAAACAGGAGCAAAACTGACTAGGAACGCCTCCTCATGTCCAAAATTAAATGGAATAAAATCATTACAAATCACATAAAAAGTGAAAAATGATTGGACATCTAAATTTGCAGATATAACTCCATTTGTTGAAATTACTTTAGGTATAAAACATAACATTCTAGAGACTAAGTTTTATTTAAATAAGTAAACATCTGTAGCATTTTCATTACATGAGTACAAAGCTCAGAACAAAATATTCTAAGAAGTGACTAACAATTTTTATTGTTAGAAAATGAAACTCCATGTTCTATAACTTTAATTATACTTACTTTATTAATTTATGAAAGCAAAATATGGACCACAGTCTTTTGGGCAAAGCAAATAAGGACTGTGTCCTCATGCTAATAGCGAACCTATTTTCCCCTGCAGCTTAGTGGGAAAACGCTTCTAAACATAGAAAAAGAAAAGGAAAAGGAAACCTTCCCTTAAATATGATCACATATTCATCTCCTAGAACAGATTAAAATACTGTAAGTAAATTGAAGTTACTTTGATTTATTTGCAAATGCAGAGTATTAAATACTTACAAGATTCTTAAGAGATTCTTTTACATTACCAGGGAACACAGGAAGCTGCTGCTAGCAACTTCAGAGCTGTGAATAAACCCATAGAATTCAGCTGTTTGCTTTTTGAAACATTGTTTATTGAGAACACTTAATGAGGACTAGGGTTTCAATAGCAAATATTTAACCAAGAGCACAGATTCCCTCACATAAGCACAACTGTCCCAGCCTACTTGGAGGAAACTCATTATGATGATACAAAGAGATGAGATTTAGCTTTCCTTTATTTAACCCAAGCTATTGAAGTTTCTTAAGCAAAGGAACCCAGACCCCACATCACTCTCATCTCCTTTTTGACAGGAACAAGGTTCCAGAAGATCTGAGTACTGCAGTTCTCCTGCACAGAACTGCAGTCTTTCAGTGCAGCCAAAATTACTTCTGGATCATACGGAGTACAAACCATTTCAGTACAATTCACATTATGGAAAATACAACTAGCCTTGCCCAATCACACTGGAGTGTTAACCTGGTGCGTTACCCTAGGAAGTGTAATAGTGTACGTTTATTTTGCGCTGGGTAAGAGCTGGGGAGACAGAGAGACCCATAGGGCAGGAGGGGTGGTTCCTGTGCAGCAATGCCAGCACGCTCAGGAGAGCCAACAAATGAGAGTTATGTGGCCTGCATTTGTGAGGCCAAGCAGAGTTGAGAATAGAGAGTCCCAGGGCTACAGCAGTACTCCCTAGTGTTATAAGGCAAAACTTTCGGCCTATAACCGCATCGAATCCCAGTGATTATATAGATGATATTATCCTTGCATGTTGTGTCAGCTGTCCAGTGTGTGAGGCGGGGCAGAATTCGTTCTTGTGGGCTGTCTTGTTAGAAGGATTAACTTATGGCCATCCACATAATTTATGCAGGAAATATTTCACACTCCAAATTTTATTTTAAAAAAATTCATACCACTACTGCTCCTTTTACCCTCACACACTGCAGTAGATCCTCATTCTCCTTTCCTTGGGGCTAACACCATTCAGCTATCCGAATGCAACTGTACAGAGATCCAGTCCATAAGATGCAGGTCAGTGACTGAAGAAACTGACATTGTACAGGACAGCACCTGAATATTTGACACGTGCATGAAGTTAAGCCTGTGTATGAATGCTGCTCTAAACTAAGGCCCAGAGATGAGAAAGATCCTATCCCTCAGTGCTTTATTCAAACATAATTAACAAAACACAAATTCTGGAGGGGAGTAAAGCTGCACTTCCAGAACCAACCCACAAGATTATACTATAGCCACTCTACACCTGGTAACAAAGTGCCTCAGAAGGGCTCTGACTGCCAGCAGTGCCAGCCAAGACCTCAGCGAGTGCACTCCATCAGGATCTTCTCCTGCCATTACCTAGGGCATATTACTCAGTACTGCTCTAATGAAAACTGCCAAGTTAATGAATACAAATAAGTAAAAGACCTGCTTTGTTTTTCCTTAATATATGAAAATCTCATTTAGCTAACACTGTGAATACATTTAGTTGTAAGAATAGAAATTAAAAATATATGTAGCCTGAACCCACATTCTAGCCTGCAGCTAACAAAATCTCACATTCAGTACTTAGGACAGAGGAGTTTTCTGAGGGATTTTGGTTTTGTTTTGTCTGTAGGGTGGGGCACCTCTACAACTTACAACTTTTGTAAGAACCTCCTTGCACTGAGACAGAACCACGGTTCTAAATTAAGCTAACTGGCACTTTAGTTGGAAAACTCAAATTAAAGGCTCTGAGTTCAACTACCAGAGAGAGGAGGGCTGAAGTAGAGACTAGTTCATAAAGCAACCACATCCTTGTCATTTATCTTTTATGCTAGACAGTTTACCACTTGAGTGAATCTGAAAACCACTGAAGACAAACTGATTTTAAAAAACAAACAAACGAAAATCTTGCCAGAAGGACAGGTCGAAAGGGGCCCAGGGCCTAAGCCCATTTAGATGAAACCAGAGTGTAGTCTTTATCTAGGAAAACACCAGAAAGAATTTCTGCCCTGACCAATCTTTTAGAAATCTCTGCAGAGACTTCCTTTGCTTTGATTCTCGATCTCTGTGTGATCACTGCTTTATTCTTCCTTTTTTTTTAAATTATATATCTGTTATCTAGCAACTTTTACTGCAGGCTCTTCTAGTTATTTGCAGGAGTGTGGTGGTACACAGATGAATTCCACATTTAGAGCCTATATAGGAAAATGGAAATATCCAGATGGATTTTTTCTTCTGAACCAGCCCGTGGATAATTTCAGAGGCAGGTATAATTGTTTCCACATGCACAGACACACCCAGCACAATCACATATTTGTTTACCTCTAAACAAAGATAAATGTACAATATTTATTTATAAATAACTGGCAGTAAGGGTAGATTTTCCAAGTGGGTGTAAAAGCAACTTCCAAACAACAACAACAACCAAAGAGCAGATCCGTTCCGGGGGCCGTTCCTGCCACCCCGCGGAGCCGGGAACGCTGCGGGGCCGACGCTGCCCGCGCTCCGCGCCGGGGGCGAGACAACCGCGGATCTGCCGGCCCCGCGCTGCCAGGCGGCCCCTCGCTCGTCCCCCGCCCCCGCGGTCTCTCGAACAGAAACTCCGTCTCGGCGGTGCGGACCCGGGCACGAGCACTTCCACAAGTTGTGCCTCGCGCTGCCCCCGCCGCCCTCGCGGCCCCCGGCCCGCCGGGCGGAGCCGCCCCGGGCCGTCCGCCCGGCCCCGCGCTGCCCCTGAGGGCGCTCCCTCCGCGGGCGCTCCCCCCACCCAGCCCCGCGCTGCCCCCGAGGGCGCTCCCCAGCCCCGCGGTGCCCCTCACCGACTGCAGGAAGCAGAGGGTCCCCACGTAGTCGCGCTCAGTGCTGAGGATCTCGTTGAGGACGCAAAGGCGGAGGCGCAGCTGGCGGTCGGTGTCCTTGGGGCAGCCGGAGGGCTCCG
>VZRR01003012.1:88609-138604 GCA_013398015.1 Oreocharis arfaki
ACCGCGCCCTCTCGCATCCCTGCACTGCACTCGTGTGTTGTGTTGCTGCACAGCCCGCCCAGCGCAGTCACACAGCACAGCCGGGCGCTGGACTCTTCCCCGCGCCGCGCGAACGCAGCACAGGACGATGAACACACCACGGCTTCTTGCACCCACAGGCCCCCTGCCCTGCCCACCTCTAAGGGGTGGTCACGCAGGCATCTCATAGTCTCAATTGCTACACAGGAATGCGCACACCAGAATAGGCATAAATACGCAAAAATAAAGTATCACAGACTTCCATGCCAACAAAGAAAAAATACAAAAAACATGTTTCATCACTGTGAATCCAAGATGCAGAGGTTTTAAATTGGTTGCAACTGCCTGTGCGAAGTGAGTGCATGGCATAAGAGCAGGGATGAGCAGGGCAAACTGCACACAAAAACTGGCTGAGGGCTGCAATTCAGTGCTGCTCCCCCCATTCCCAAAGAGCTAACTTGGTTCATACCAGTGGAGATTTTCCCAAATATCTTCATGCCACCATAAGAACACTCCCAGGCTTTTGTCAAACTACAAATACTTTTTTTTTTTTAATTAAGGAAACAGGTTTTAAAAGAAAAAATTAAAAAGGTTAATGATGTGAACGCTTAAGAGGCATAATAGTAATAATAATAAGAGGCACTTATTGGATAGACTACCTTAAAAAGTAAACGTAGCACAACTAAACATAACAACTAATATAACAATTGTCATCTTCCCCACGCTAAACCAAAATACCTCTTGAACTTTTTTTGTCTTAACATGGGCTTTTTTTTTCTGTCTTGACTGATCATTATTCTTGGTTTTAAGTTTTCTATTCAGGAGTAAGTGTTGGTAGTCTAACATACCCAATTGTCATCTCAAGGCTTCATGGATATCACATTACATGGAATGAGAAAACAGCTCTTTGCTCAAGATACAGTTGCAGCAGGCTGCAGGTCTGCAGTGTAAAGAAAATATCTCAAATGCTTTCATCCCTAGGTGTGGAAATTGTCTTTATCAAGTGTCAATATTTTATTTCTCCATGTCTCCTAATGAAGTAGTCTTGGGTCAATGTGTGTCATTATCATGGCTCTCGTGATACCCTGTGGTAGCACTTTCTGCATCATCATCAGTGACGAACGTTCCCCTCACTCCAAGTCAAAATGGGAAGGAACATGTGGGAGAGGTCTTATCTCCCTAAATGTCGGGGGTGCAAGGGAAAAGCATCGAGGGGAAGGTTTGGCCGGGGTGGCTCTGGGTTCTGTGCAGGTCTCAGCTGCGCTGGTAAGCACTCTGGGATGTAGGAGCACTGCAGAGGGGGTCTGGGACATGGACAGGGAAGCAGAATCTCCAGAAAGTCAGATTAGACTCTAAATTGACCGTTTTTCTTTCAAGTTATTTACATTTAACCGTTCGTTTTCTTCTGAAAGTCACTAGAGCATTTTCATTTATTTACTCATTTTGTGTCCAGTCCATCTCTTTTTTAAAATCATCTTTTTTTTTTTTTTTTTTTTTTTTTCTATTTGGGGCAAGAGGCAGGAGGCAAGACTTTGTTCTAAAAGATCCTGATTGAGTACCGATACACCCTGTTAGGAGAAATCACCATCACCAAAGCTACGCCCCCACCCTGTGGCTGAATGAGAAAGTTGTTAGTTTTAAAGTTGTGAATTTGTTAACACTGTCTCCTGTGTTTTCCACAAAAGTCTTATCATAATTTCATTTCCATAGCAAGTGCTGAGACAGGAGCCCATGACAGCGTAGGTAGGATGTTACCGGAGTGATGCCTCCACCGCTGGAGGGTGAGTGCCTTTTTGTCAACATGGTGTACAAGCTGTATCGCTTCAAAACACTCATCTAGCTTTAGTGGCAGTACTGAAAGCATTACTGTGTAAGGATTTTAAAAAGGATGCTACTTGTGACTGGAAAGATTAAAATGTTAAGGAAAAATGCTTCCATTGAAATTAAAGGCAGATTTTTCACTCTTTTTTAGAAAGTGTTTTCTTTTGGCTCTAGGAAAATTCATTTTGGCAAAGTCCAAATTATTGCAGACACATATAATCCTTACTTTTGGATGGATATTTTATTAGTTGCTAGCATGGATTTTTATTTTAAAGAAAAAGAATATGTAATTAGCCAGCAAGCTCTTTTATTATTGAAGGGCTACTATGTGTTAACTGACTCAAACTCCAGCTGAAAATATGTTCCTTCTAGCTTGTTTTCTTTTCACTTCATTTTAATTTTTTATATTTTTAAAAAGCAAGTAGTTTACAACCACTTTCAGTTTGGAAGAAAATTTTTACTACCAATATGTGTTTTCAAGTGGGCACTTAAAAAGCAAAAAAAAAAAAGCTGCTACTTTGTAAAATGGTCAGGGAGTCAATTATCAATTACCATGAATTCAAGGTCTTTTGTGAAGATGTAATTAATCTACATGTGCTTGTAAGCTGTTTGCAGCTGTTACATTTTTATTTTGTCTCTCCCGGTAGCAGCAAGGTGGCAAGGTCTCCACGTGGTATCACAATACCAAAGAAAATAATCATCCATTATGTGTTCCTCTGCATACTGGCTGTACTCAGTCTTGTAGGAGAAAATGTTATGCACTCTAGGCCTGCCAAAGGCTCTAGGAAAGGCCCTGGAAAGCTGTGTGAGATGTTATTGGTACCCTATTTGGTGTAGAAAGAAGATCTAGAAATCCCAAATGATTGTAGAGTTTGTTGGTTTATACTGCCGCACCCTTTAGACTCAGCAAGAAAGACGTGATAGATCCCACTTTTTTCCTTCTCCTTTAACTGCTGCTGTTCCTTTCTAAAAAGCACAATTTGTTCATCAGGCTTCCCAAAAGCATACTGTTCTGAACTTTGCTAAGTTAATAGATGTTTTTACTGCTAACTTTAGGAAATTTTGAAGCAAATCCCTATTTCTGGCTTATAAGACAATTGCTGCTCATGCATAGTTTCAAAGTGACTTGATGACTAGGGCAAATACGGGAGGGCATTACATATTCTGCATGACCCTTTTCTATGAAGACAGTGTATGTATGATTTATATCAACCAATTCCATACATTTATTTTTGCGGTGCTAAAAAAATTCCAGCCTCTCATGCTTTGATTTATGAAAACGTTTATACAGCTTTTCAGTAGAATTTAGCACGCCGCAATTTCACAGTTTATTGAAGCTCTCTGTGGTGAAAAGTACATGGACAATAAGAAGTGTTGGGTACGGTGTGCATCTAAGAGCGAAGGTGTCTGAACTTTCCTCTCCTGTATGGATCTTCACTTGGTCTTTGTGTGCATCTTCTTACAGCTGTGTTAAAAGAGTCACTGAACTGCAGATCCCTGTGTGCTAGTGTACCGGGGGAGTTGTCTGCATCTCTTGGTGAAGATGGGTCTCAAACAGGCCACGTAAGGCAAGATAACTTTAGGAAAAGCTTAAAGCTGGGCATGAGCTTTGCCTGGAGCTGCATAGCAGCCAGTAAATGCTGAAGTAAGGCAGGCCAGCAGAGAATGATTGCTCCTGGTACCCTGGTTCCAGATTTGGTACACCATGTCCGTGGGGCACCCTAAATGTACCGATTCCGTTCAGCATTTACTAGTCCACAGCCCTTTTCCCTAAACAGTACAGAAATGCCCAAAGACCCATGGGAAATCGGTACATTGGTTGAAACGTGGTTCCCCAAACAATTTTGGCACTTAAGCCCTGCATGTGACATACCTGACTCAAGGTAGTTGAAGGATTTCCTGAGCTAGAGGTTGTATCTGGATCATTGTTTTTAATAGCCAACAATGGTCCTATTTCCCATTGAATCCTCCTTTGATACGCGTTGTTTGGTTTTTCCAGGATCCTTTAGTAGTTTGTTCTACATGTAATGATTGCTGTATGGAAAAAAAAATTCTTTTGCTTTAGAGCTGATAATTTCCTTGGTTGCATCTTAACTTCATTACTGCAAAAAATAGAGCTTAGTCACTGTCTGTGCTTTACTCACCATTTAAAGATTTTGCAGACCTTTAGTTTATTTCCTCTCAGTGCTCTCCACACCAAGTTAAAATACTCTAACCTGTCAGACTCTCGTCATATTGAAGCTTTTTTGCGTGGCTAACCATCTTTCTTTCACTTCCCTGTACCTATAGCAGCTCTACTATATCCTTTGAGAGACAGAAGTAAAAGGTTTGTGCAAGATATTAGAGAAGTCTGTGTGCCAGGGACCTGTTCAAGATGCAGTGATGGTCTGTGTGCTGCTTCCACAGAGGATCTAAAATGCTGCTGCTGAGCAGAGAATAAACTCTGACTCCCACACTTGTTTATTGAATGGAAGCAGCTAATTTAAATTCCAACATTGCATCTGTAGATATGCAGAGTAATTCTAGGAACTTCAGCCAAAATAATGTAGTTAATAGAGATTTCCATGTGCATAGCTAAAATCAGGTTCTGGCCTGTGTGCAGTGGACATGAATCACCTTTCACTTGCCCCTATATAATTCATTGCAGGTAACTGATTTTGCTAAAGCCACTGCTGATTTATTCTAGCTAAGAATTAATCCCTTTGATTTCTACAAATTAATTAATTTTCATTAATCTTCAAGCAAGTTATATGGAGGTGGTTTGCAGTGAGCTTTGTAGAATTAATTTCTTAGCTTCCCACTCTCCAGGAACCTAGACTGCCAGTGGAGCATTTGCATTTCCCTTTTTAACATCAGCCTAAAATAGGTTTAAGATAAAGATGCTCAGGTAACTTGACAGCAGAGTGACTTGGAACAAATAGAGGCTTAGATTGAACATGGAGAACAAAGAAAAAGAATTTTCTTCTTCTGGGAAGGGTTGGGTGGAATTCTCTGTGATTAGAGGATAATGAAATACACACATTCAGTTAGTCTGAAAGCACTTAATTAGACACGTGGTGTGTTGTAGAAGGACATAAGTATTACATCCATTTGAAAACAGGGAAGCTGAGATGCCTACATCTGAAGTGGCTGCCCAAGAATACTATGAATATGTGCAAAACGGAGCCCACTCAAAGGAGCCCCCACGATATCACATGGGTCTCCAGTCAGCAACTACGGATTTTACTGCGGGGTTGTTAGGCCAACTGTGAGTGCAATGAGACAGCAGAGCCCAAGGCTTGTGTTTCTCCTTGTCCCCACTTATTTGATAACTCTAATATCCTAGAGAAAACTGAAGGTTAGCACAACTTCATGACAAAAAGGATTCGGGATTTGAGAAGAAAGAGTGAGATACTATGAGCTGTATCATGGGGTCTGCAGACAAGCTTTTGTAAAATGTTACATCACTGTCTCACTTGGCAGAGGGACAGCACAATGAGAATGGAGAGTTGCAGCCTTCCCGTGAGGTCAGGGGAGATGGACAAAACGTTTTGAAAATATTCCTGGTATTGAACTCACTAATTAATTGGAAATGCAGCTTATTTCCTTTTCATAGGTTTCAGTGAGATTTGTGTCAAATCCTAAATGCATATGATTGGGGAAGAAGCATGTATTATTTCATACATTCTGTAGTCAAGTCAAAACATTCAGTTTTGGAAGACACTCTGGGAGAAGGCTGTATTTGTTATTACTCACTCCTCTGATAACTCTTTTCTTTCCACTGTCTGATTCACTTCTTTTTTCTCCTCTTTTGCTCTTCCTCAATCATACCCACCTACTTAAAACTAATCACGTACTAAAAAGTGCATAATTAGATTTTCATTATGCTCTTTCCTGACATAATTTTGGATTATGTAATTAAGGGTTCTCATTGAGCTCTCGAACTGAGAGAAGATTTTTGGTTTAAGTAATCAAATGGTCCTTCTCAATTCAGGGTATTTTTAAGCAGTTTTGTTTTTAAGTCAGGTGCAGGAAGTGTTTCTATTATTCCTGACATAATGGGATATGATCTGATCTTTACCCTCTAAAGCCAGCAATGGAAAAACATTGCCTTGACAGCAGGCTCGGGTATATTTATCTAAAGAAAAGAAGATGCATCAAACTTCAATATGCTTGAAGCAGGAAGATTTTTTTTTTTTCAAATTATTTTTTCTTTTGCAAATTGGAAGTTCATCAGATTTTGATTAAATAGTCAATTAAACTGGGGCTGTTCCAAGTGATTTTTTTTTCCCATGTGAGACCATTTACAAGTTTGCAACCCCTTACATTTTTTTCTGACAAATTAACATTCTTACAAAATGTATTTTTTGGGGGAGTACTAAAAAAGGCTGCTAGAAGCTTTGCAGGTTGTATGCAAATAAGTATTTGCCCCAGCTAGCCCAGTCAAGCGAAGGTTCACTTTCTGTATTTTGTTCTCTGTAAGTACATGAAGTAAAAATAACACGAACAATAGTGCTTGTTTTTGTTTTTGCTATAAATTGCTTCTTCATGACTGCATTTGCATTATTTCCTCTGTCAATACATCGAACAGGAAAAGCTACCTACCTCTGTGTCAGCATGACCAGTGTATAGAAACTGTAATGAAGAAATGGAGATTGGAATTACGTAGCTGGTTCAAAACTCATGGTGTTTTCACAACTAGAGCTGGAAAGAATCTTCTGCATGGAACAGAGAGTTGAAGATCAGAGAAAAAAATTATTTATAGCACATAAATACATGTGGAATACATGGCATCCATCCATCTGCTCTTCTTTTCTCCAGTTCTGTTCTCTGCTTTTCCCAATGCACCTCAGTGGTTTTGAAGATGTAGATCATGATTTTGGGGGCAAGGGATTGGCACTAGCTCAGCAGTCTGTCTCCTGCTGCCTTTCAGCTGCAACATGTGCTGAAGGCGTTTGGTGAATTGTTCTCACACTGAAGATCAGGCCATGCCTAAGGGACTGACTCGGCTGGGGCCCGACGTGTGCTGTGTGAGGAAAAGGAGTAAACATCACATAACGTGATGCTGCATCTCCTGCTTCTTTGACACTCAGTGTTCCAAATGGGGTTGTATAGAGGTGTAATTTCTGGTATTTGTTGTCTGCACCTGCAATTTTGGTCAGATTTTTTTTTAATACTGGAGTATATGAGTAAACTAACATGCATTTTGAGATAATGTGAATTCTTCTCCACTAAATACTAAGAGTGATGGAGGTCTGCATTTGCTACACTGAAGGCCTCTGCTTAGGATGTGCTGAACTAGTTTGATATCACTTTACCACAAAATAGAGAGCTTGGTCATAATACATAATTTTGCCATTTGTAGGCTCCCTGTGCATCTTGTATCCAGTATAAAACTCTCTCCATGGTAATCGTAATGCACATACTTTATATCTATAAGGCTGAATTCATGTAACTGGAAAACATTTAGTCCTGTGTGTAGCTTGGACTGTGTTTTTATTGTTGAACTTGAGTTAACTGAAGTGTGAGCTACCCTTTTTTCCCTTTCGACATCGCTGCATGTTTTCACCACTTCCTTTGTGACACTGTGGTGAACAGTATCAGGAACTGATCAGCTGATCCAGATCAAAGTTAACTGGAAGGCAAAAAAACAAAAGGTCCTTTTTTAGTCAGATTTGCTCCCTGACAGGCTCAGTGTGCAACCCCCAAGAGCTACTGCTGGTATGGGAGGAGGCGTTCGGTCTTGTGGTAGGGGCAAGGCCGGGAAGAGGGTGGGGTTGCCTCCTTACCTGCAGATCAGTTTAAAGCCATTTGTGAAACTATACCCTTCCACAACTGCCTGCAACAACACTGGATGCAGTCCTTGGAATTATAATCACTTGTATAAGGTCAGTGCATGGGCTGTGAGCTCGTAGGGGGAGAAAGACGTTCTAGGAAATCATCACCAGCTCTTAACAGAATACTAATTGACTATGGCAGTGCCACTAGGGAAGGGTAATCAGACATCTTTTTTTCTGTTGTTTTTTTCAAATCAGGCTTTTTTCTTTTTCTCTGGTTGATCTTGCGCAGAATCATTAAAAGTAAGTGTAGCAATAAAAATGCCATTAAACTGACAGTATCACTTGTGAAATCACAGAACAGTTCCATTTGAATTACATTGTAAATGCTGTACAAGCCTTAACAGGAAGCCATTGGTAACAGAATTAGGAGGAGGCCCACATGCTTTGCCATGGAAGATGAAACTGTAGGCTCAATGCTATGCTGAGGCTGCTTTTCAGGGGAAAAAGAAGAGATAATTTGAAGAGAATGTAGCTAACATGATAGAGAATGCTTTGTTTAAACAATAACTACTTTCCAAAGTATCTGTCTCTGGCCTGCACGACGTTTGGCTTTTATAGCTCATAGGGACACCCTAGTGTGAGGTGACTATAAAGTGTGCAGAGTTAAACAGGATGTTCTTTCCCATTCTCAGGATGCTGATTTGAACTGGATTGTGCAGCCAGTTTTACAGCTTTACATCCATTGCTGACCTCCGTGATGTTTTATTATATCAATAGTCCCAAGTGCTCAAATGGACCTCCACAATTCAGACTTTTCTGGGAGACCTTGGAGACTTCTGACAGCAGCCCAATGCTCTGTCAGTCCCTGGGGAAGGTGGCAAAATGTCTTTTATGCTTGCTTTCTCCAAAGCAGAAGGAGAGAAAACAGCTCTTTAGAAGTGTGCAAAGTCTAAAGAGTCAATGAAGATTCCTCTAAAGAATACCTAACTGCAACTCAAGAATAAATGAGTTCAGTAATGAGCAGAGAGAGGAAGCCTTTCCTGCTGAGAGGAAAGGAAACAAGCCTCTTTAAATCTGAATCAAGGAGCCAAAGAACTGTCTTGAACTGGCTTTGTGAAAGACGTAAAGAGTTCTGCACATACATGAATGAGGTCTATACAGTATGGTAAAGCTAGGGACAGTTCTTGATGACACACTGAGTTTCTTACAAGAAATGATGAGACATAAAGATCAGATTAAAGGTCAGAGAGAAGGTCATTTATCAACTTAATTCCTCATAGAGCCACTCATAGCTGTCTTGACTGAAGTCATCCTGATAGAAAGCAAAATCAGGGCTGGTGCAAGGCGTGTGTATCAGAGGTGGAGGGCAATCGCTAAAATGCTGTAAATCTGCAAACATTGTTCAACTACTTTCAGTTTAAGAAATTCTGACAGAGTTTTGTTATATTGGTGTATCTAGCCAGGGTCAACCCACTACAATTGGAAACCAGGATCTTCAGTAGCTTAGTATTCTGTTTCCTTTGTTTTTACCAAATACAAAATTTCTGTCAACAAAATCTGCCTCGTTATACTCTTACCTTGGTGAAAAGCAGAGTGCTGTGCAAAGCAGGCTGTTCTGTGCACAGATACAACATGGAACAGTCAGTCCTGTGTCATTCAGAAACACGCAACTCTGACTAGCACTTGCTTGTGTGGCAAGTAAAGTCTCATTATCACCTCTTAGACAGGAAATTTGGAAGTGAGTGATTATCCAGCCCTGGGTCTTCCACCTCTCTAGCACCTCAGGGTGTGGGAGCTACTCAATTGCATTTGCATCTCTCCAAACAATTACACTTCACACTCTGCAGGCAAAAGCAGGAGTTGGCAAAAATATTTTTCCCAAATGCTCCCTCACTCTGGCTGCTATCTTTCAAAATAAATAGACTTTCTGTTGTTTTCAAAGACATGTTGTTTCTAATGTTTCTCTATATTTAGGTAATTGAAGACTTTTCTGGCCTCGATATGGTTCTAAACACTGTAAAAGGAAAATAGTCTGAAATTTTCAAGCCTGAGTATGTTAAGCTCTTAAAATGACTGTGTTTAGGGCTGCTGCTCATCAGAAGCACATGCTGCTATCAGTGAGAGCAGTGGTTGTTCAGTAACATGGGCCATGAAGGCAATTGTATTTGAATATGTGAACACTTCGATTTAAAGTCTGATCTTCAGATTCTATTGCATCTCTGGTTGTCTGAACACTGTTACATTCCTAACACATCCTCTTATGGTTACGTATTATTTGTTATCATGACAAGGAATAGAGGCTGCATTTCAGCATCGAAGGGTCTGTGTCTGCTTCTGTCCAGCATATGTGGTTTATTGGAATATTCTCATGTGAGTCTGGTACCACAGCTGATCTCAGGAAGGGGCTCCTTCTGCCAGGACAAGTGAAAAAAAAGTCTCTAACTTGGTTTTGATTGAAAGATGGGATTTTAACAAAATTATTTTGTGGGAGAAGTGGCTGCTTTCTTTCAACAGGCTGCTGATCCTTTGAAACGTGAAAAAATGAAAACTGCAGATTTGGGGTATAGCCAAAGTATGTTTTTCAGATTTTTTTATAAGAAAGTTCAAGTTCTCATGAGAGAGAAAGAATTGCAAATCTGATCTGTCCTGATGGCTTTATAAGGAAAGAAGCATTTAATTTGTATTTACTTAAAATTGTGTAAATCTCATAGATTCCAAATACTGCTATTATTCTTTGTAAATTACTTCAAGGTAAAATATTTGGCTGAAAGGTAAAATCTCAGCAGTGAGTAGAAATGCTGCAGTCAGCTCTGAGAGCCAGCAGTGGGGGCTGGCAGCGGTGCAGGTCTAGCCCAGCACGGAGGACAAACAGCTCCAGTGCCTCTCCTGCCAAGTGATTTTTCTTTTCATCTCATGACATTGCATGGAGCTGTTTAGACATATTGTCATTGTCCTTTTTTCAAATTACAGAGCTTCTCTGGGCAGGAGTGCAAGTTCAGTGTGAGGCTGCTGGTAGTAAGTTGGCCAGAAGACACAGAAGGTCTAAGATTGAGATTTGAAGAAAATAGTGGGAATGAAAGGGAGAACATTGTCTATAAACATCATGGTGAAATGTCTTCCTAATACCACAGGAATACTTGTATAATTACCCACTTGATAGTTACCTCAATTATACTGCTAGCAGTGGGATAACTCTTTACTATGTGGATTTATTGACTTTAGGGCATGCAGTGTTGAACTGGAGAAAAATTAGAGACCTGAGATAGTGAATCAAATGAGGACCCCCCTGGGAAATCCACTGGTAAGTACATTACTGGGCAGCACGGCAAGTGGCTGGAAGCCAGGAAGAGTAAATAGAATCAGTCCCAAAGGAAATGATTAAAAATTGGCAGAAGAAGGGAAAATAATTTCTTTGCTAGTGCTGGACTGGGAACTGAGCTACTATACATACCAGTGCTGGTTTTCCAAGAATTTTCCTGTCCATTCTGCATCTATTTTTAGAGTGTGGTTTCGTTGGTGAAGCAAACTATGTAGCAATATGCCAGTGGGAAAGTGCTATGAGGTTAGTCCCGTCAGTCAGCACAGAGCACCTGGCCTCTGGGCAGAAATCCAGGGAAGCTTCTTGCCAAGGAAGTAGCTTGTACAAACTGTGAACTCTGTCCACCTGCTAGACATTGTTTGCTCGTGATTTATGTCTCGCACTACAGACGTATTTGCCACAATGAGCTATTTACAGCAGTTTAATAGTAATTCTTGTAATTGGCACTGAATCCGCTGACAAATGCATGCAGATAGATGTATTTCTTCTCCCTTGGTCTGCCTTCTCTCCCACTGGAAAGGCTTTCTTTCTTTCTTTGTATGCCTCCAGACAGGGGCACCCATCATGCAATTACGCTCTGCAGCATGGTGCCGTGTTCAGTAGCAGCGTTGGACTAGGCTTTGTTGCTTTTGAATTAGCCAAATAAATCACATTCTTCCCTCAGAAAAACAGCTACTGTAATCTTAAGATACTTAGAAGAAAAGATACATGAGGGTGCATCTTTTTTTTGAGTTACATATTTTTGAAAGAACTCTTCTCTGCCTCTTTGGCTTTTTCTTTCTTGAATCCTCAAGCAGTCTTTGATGTAGTGAGCTCATCAGTTTGATACAAGTGGTTCAAGTATCTTTGGCCACTATATCAAATCGCACTTACCAAAGGAATGTGCTTGTATTTAAAAAATACTCATATTTCTATGAAAGCAGGAAAGAGAGAAAGCAACCAAGAGGATGAGAGCTGTGTTTCAGGACCACAGGGTTGTGGGTGGGAGTTCCTCCCATGTGATCCCTGTTGCTCACGTGCACACTGGCAGACCTATAATAGCCCAGACGAGGGAGACACAGGTCCATAACAAAATAGGAAAGGATATAAATGGCAGCAATTCTTTGTCACAGATGCCAGCCTAGGCAGCAAATCATCACAGGGACAAGTGTCTTGCTATGGCATAAATATCAGTACTCCTGAGTTACTTTTGTCATGGCTGAGGAAAGCCTCAGCTGGAGACCCATCCTGTCCCCCAGTGTTTGTAAATGCTGGTAGTGATGAAAAGGTTTCATCTGCATGTGGGTCCTGCTACAGATCACATTTCAGTTTCTTGAATTTCCTATTTTATTGCTTATTCTGTGAGAATAAGCTAGAGATCCTTACCAGGTAGGCTGTTGTGGTGAGTAAACAGTCCCGGAAGTTTGCTTAGGCATTTATCAGTAATACAAAAACAAACTGGTGAGCAAATGGAGCAGACTGAGGAGGTAAGCAAAAGGAACAGGTCCCATAAATACCCTGTATGCAACATATAGTATTCATCGCACTCTCCTGAGGAAAGGCCAAAGAATTTGCCAGGGACAAAACAATATCTAAATTTTAAAATGCCTGTTTCTAGAAAAGAAATTTGCAAATTCATTTCAGGTGCCTCAATTTTGTATATAGTGATATTTCTAGTACAGGGCACCCTGTACTAGAAATGAAGAGTGGCATATATTTTCAGATTATACTGTTTGTGTAAAACCATTTCCTACAAGATTGGCAATTGGCATGGATGACTGTCTCTTTTGGTTTAAAACGATGATGTTCGTGTCATGCATAATGGGAATTGCTAAATGAGTTTCCAAACCACTTATGTTCTGCTGAATCTTGAACTTGCCTATAACCAAACCTCACCTATGCGAGTGTGCCATCCCCCAGTTCTATGTTCTTCATTCGCCACTGACAATCAGAGAGCTCATTGTAACTGAGGCCTGGTATTGACTCTTGGCTCTTTGAAATCCAAACCAGAATCTCAGTGTAGCCCTACACCTAGGATTTCAGATACCACTCTATGATTTGAAAAGCAGGGGTTTTGCCTGATAGACAAATTTTTTAAAATCTCCCTTAAACCATCTGTTTGATCTATTTTCTAAAAAACTAGGCTGTATCCATTTGCTTCTCCCCTGAGAACTAATCCTGTCCCACAATAAAAACCCTAAAATCAGAACTGATAATTTTCATGACAGTACATGAAAAGCTCTGCTGCTTAATTAGTTCTGCAATGCTGCTGACAGTAATTACAGCCTCCTTTTGTGTCAATAACTAAGTCAGCAATCCTCAAAAAAGATTCAGGGCCTTATTTGTCTTTTAGTTATGTCACTTCTGCATCACTGTAATTTCAGTGATAACTGTAGAATTACCCTTAATCTACAGTAGTGTAAGTGAAAGGAGAATCACATGTCTAGACATGTACATTGGGGGGTTGGGTTTGCAGTCACGTTTCTTATTGGGAGCATATTTTAAAAATATGTATCTAAAAATACAAGCAGTGGTCAATTTTCCCTGGGAAATAATATTAAACTAGTGCTTTGCACAGGTGTTTGGAGCCTTTCTTAGTGGTTTTGGGGACAAAATTGCAGTTCTTGACAAATCGACACTAAAGGTTCATTAATGACATTTGAAAGAGTTAGAGTTCCGCTATTTGAAAAGAAGGAAGCAAAACTGCAATCTGGAGAATCGAATGTGCTCTGTATTCTGTTAGGTGTGGCCATTTGAATTTGAAGAAGACGTTTGTGGAACTTCATGGAAGAGACGGTTGTGTGCGGTGATGGTTAACAGACCGAGGAGGGTGTCAATGGAGTAAATACAGATTATTGCCACAGACTGTGCTGGCTTTGGAGTCTGGAACTGGATTTCGGGTGTGAGGTGCTTTACCACCTAGGCAAAAGGTAAAGGGAGAAGATGCAATTAGGTATAAGGTCATTAAAGGAGGGTTAATTTCTATGACTGGAAATGAAATTTTTAGTCAGTCCTCTTTTATGTACGACTTTGGGTCTTTCACATGTGCTCTCTCTCCATGCCTCGTTACAGGACTGTGTGAGACTTAACAGGGACAATGCGAATGGCGAGGTACTTAGATTAGAAGCGTTACAAAACCGAATATTCAACCAGCGTGACCTCCCCGTCCGTAAATCACAGCTCCCTTCCCGCACGGACGACGGCCGCGCCCGGCCCGGGTCCCGGTCCCGCTCCGCCCCGCGCCCCGCCCCGCGCTCACTCCGCCCCGCCCCGCGCTCACTCCGCCCCGCCCCGCGCTCACTCCGCCCCGNCGCCCCGCGCTCGCTCCGCCCCGCCCCTCGCCCCGCCCCTCGCCCCGCCCATCACATCACTCCGTTCCTCGCTCCGCCCCGCGCCCCGCCCCTCGCCCCACGCCCGTCACGCGCGACCCCGCGGGCGTGGCCAGGGCTGGCCCGAGTCACGTGACGGTGCCAACATGGCGGCGCCGAGGCGGCGGCGCGGCCGCTGAGGGAGGCGCGTCTCTTCCGGGTGGTGCCGCGGGCCCCGAGTGCCTGCCCGGCTCTCGCTCCCGTCCCCGCCCCGCTCCCGACCCCTGCTCCGCTCCCAGCCTCGTCATGCAGCCACCGGCTCGCGAGCAGGACGCCCGCACTAAGAGCATGTTCGTGTCGCGGGCCCTGGAGAAGATCCTGGCGGAGAAGGAGGCGAAGCGGCCCCCGCACGGGCAGCTGCGGACAGCCTGCCAGGTGGCGCTGGGTGAGTCGGCCCGGCCCGGCCCGGCCCGCACAGGGCACGGGGAGCGCGGCTGTGGAAGGGACCCAGCCCTCCGGGACATGTCCCCTCCACCTCGCGTCCCGGCAGGGTGCGGGAGAGCCCCGCGTCCCCGGCTGCTCTCGGGACTTTGGAGCGGAGGGAAAGTTCTTCCTCCAGTACAGGACATGCAAATACGAGGGGAAACCCCCCAAATATCTGTTTTATTAAGTTCTGGTCTCGGTATGACACAGGAGGGATTTGGACTTGCTGCTTCGGTTTTGAGAAAATTAATTGCAGCTTTTAGACTAGGAAACAACACTTTTAATGGCTCTCGACTTATGGAGTCCCAGAGCTTCACGGGATGATAAATCTGATCTCTAATCTCCAGGTTGTGGTAGGACTGGCTAAGGACTGTTAGCAGTGTGGCCAAGTACCTCTGCAGCAGCTCTGATGTTTTCAGAGCTGAAAGCACTTTTTGTGAAGTTGGTGGACTGGTCCTCAAATCTGCAAGTACAAGCTTATGTAAAGGTCTCTGTTAAAGGTTCTGACAACATATGGTGTGTCACAAGGAGGGAAAATATAAACTGAGTAGAACGGTAGAGCTCTGCAGCTTGAGTTCTCTGTGGCCCTTTCTTGATTTGCAGAAGTGACATCTCTCTTTCAGTTTTGGTTGTTTCCCATCAATATTTTCCTTTGAATCGGGAACATTTAGTGAATCCAGGACAGAAGAAAAGACAGGTTGGGCGTGTAAGGAGGCTGGGCAGGTGCAAGTTCTGTCCCAGGCAGAGTGAGAGTGAGCTTAAAGAAATGCTGTCATTTTTATCTTTCTCCCTGCAATCTTTACTGCCAGGAGATCTGTAGGAGCTACCTGTAGTGACAGTACATCCAGAGAAAGGTAACCAGATAGAAGGGTATTTTAATTATTATTTAAAGTTGGCATTGTGAGCAAGAGAATAACACATGTGCCCCAGCAGCTAGAGACTGCTTTTCCTAATGAATTCCTGATCTCTTCCCCAACTCCCCCCACATGCACCAAACCCATTTACAGGACTGAGAACCTGTTTTGCTGCTATGTAAATATATTTAGAGGTTGAGAAAGGGAACTTCCGTGTAAGATGCCTAGTGAAGGTCTGTTTGCCAATGCATCGCAGATGATGATTTTGGGAGGAGTGTTGTGCGATAGCCACCCATTGGCACCTGCTGCTTGGATTATGACTATTCCATGCCTGCATGTCTTGAGGTACAGTATGTTTGAGGGAAGCTAATGGTTGTGATGGTGGACATTTTTTCTCTCATCTTGCCTCGAAAAAGAGTCTGTGGGCATTCCTGGACTAAAGCAGAAGTCAGCATAAAGAGATAATCTTCTGTTGACCAACTGTTAGGGGTCTGGATGACTGTATGGGAGGATCTCCGTTACATTTGGTGAATATTATTTGATTATTTTAGGTTGCCAACAGGAATAAGGTTTCTTTTGTTTACATGTGATTTTTCTCCCCAAACTTTATTCTATTTATTCTTCCCAAACTTTATTTTATTTTGTTTAAGGCTTTTTTTTTCTTTTTTCTTTTTTTTTTTTTAACTCAAGTGAAAAAATCAGTTTTATTTCCATATACTTAATTTTAATTAAACTGTTAGTTTGTATTAACTAAGACTATGACAGTTCCAAAAGTGTCAGCTTAATTTTCAAGCTCCATGCAATACTATTTCCATGAGGAAGTGTGGGAAGGATGTTACTGGCAGTCTGAAGAATTCAGGCCAAACTTTGTAACATACACAAGCTGTTACGGATGAAAGAAGCTTCAATGTTGTGAATACTAATAATAAGTCTAGTTAACACTGAGTAAAAATAATTCCATTTGAAAGAAATGTAGTTACTTTATGAAAGTGGTCATTGTGTCAGCTCTTGTCTGCTGCACTTTTCCACAAATCATACTTTGGATAATCCATTTCTACCTCTTCCCTAAATCCTTTTTGCTGTGTAGTCTTCTCTATGCGACGGTGTTTTTATTGGAGCCTTGAGGCACTGTACCAGTTATAAACCAGGCAACACAGGCATGGAGCATGTGTCGATTATATCTGCTCCTGGGACAAGGGAAGTCTAAGATGAATTTTTTTTTTCCAAATAGAGAGAAACTGGTGTATTCTACAGCTGCCTAATAGAAGTTAACCTGGTTTTATGGCTTCTGCTGTGTTGTTACTGCAGTAGTGTTTCTATCACTTACCTAGACTTTACATTTGTTGTTTGGGGAGAGAGAAAGAAGTTTCTAGCTGTGGGAATGATGCTTTTGTTTTCTTATGTGAGTTCTGTATTGGTTTGTGCATGTAACTCCTGAGAATTTAAGTAAATCACTACTGAATGTTGCTGTCTCCCTTGTGTAGGAAATATGGTATTCTTTCATTCTAATTCTGTTCTGCTTTAATTGTTCTAAATTTAAACTCTTCTTACCCTTTTTCCCCTGTAATCCAGTCTTTTCACTGGACTAATAATGATCAGTTTTGGACTGCAAAATACACATGACCTTGTAGAAATCAGAAGTAACATAGGCTCAAGTAGGACATAAACACAAGAAATGTGGCGGAAAAAGAAAAAAAACCGTTAGCAATGGTGTTTTTTTAAGTTTTGGGGTTTTTTTCTCTTTACACCCCCTCCTTTGAAATACACAGTGTTAATGTTGAGTAAGCAGAGTTTGAATATATTCCTTCATTCAGTCTCTTGCTTCAACAGTAGGTGCAAGGGTTGTCTCCTGTACTTGTAGTGCCAGTAAACCCCAGGAGAGATTGGGAGAAATGGAGGGTTTTAAACATAGAAGCTGTTCTGTTCTGCTTTAGGAAACTGTGTTTTAAAGAAAAATTGTTTTCAACAGACCATCATGTTGTATAAAAATAGTTCTTTAATGAGCATTTACATGGAGCTCCAGGTACACATGATTCTTAGTAAATCTACTGAAATTATCTTGAAAATTTTGCAGTGGAACACAGATAGTCTGTATCACAGCAGTTCATATTAGACTAAAGCTAGCTGTGCACTTGGGTCTCTCGCATAAACTATTACTCCTGTCCTACTGCGGCTATTTTTAATGACATACTATGCAGCCAACCTGGTTCTGTGGCCTTCTTTGATTGCCTGGGCAGCTCCACATACGTATCTTCGAGCTTTGTAAACAACAGAATTTGTTTAGTTAGCTTGTTAACTAGTAAAAGTCTTTTCAACCATGCCTTCACTTAGGAATCTGGTTGTGTGTTTAAGAAGTCTCTGTATAAATGACAAACGTCCAAAATAAGTTGTGTTTCCTAGTTTGGCTTCTTGGCCAGCGTGTTCAGAGAATGCTGGGGTGAAGAGGAGACTCCGGCTTCCCCAGGCAGCGTTTTCTGAAGGGCTCTGTAGGACGGATGTGATCAATACCTGCGGGGTGTTGGGGTTTGGATGAGGTCGAAGGCAGGCTGGAGTTGGGCAATGCGGTCGGCTTTACTGGGCTGGGGGAGGGAAGCTTTGGCTGCTCCTCCATGTGTTTGTGTTGGCACTGCTGCCTGCTGCTCGGACGGGCTATGGAAGGGCATGGCCTGTGTCCTTGTGCCAGCACAAGCCATTTTCTGCACAGGAGCTCACTTGCTGCCACTGACACAAACCTGACTCTACGGCCACAGAGCAGGCATTGAGTTGCAGGCAGACAACAAATGCCCTCTGTTTTGATGTGCAGTTTTCAATACAAGTGAATTGAACCCATCCATCTGCTACAGAAAGGCAGCTACTCGGTGTGAGCTTTATCCTGCTTTTATGGCCAGAAGCTCTGGAAGAAATTGCTGCAAGGCCATTCTTGTTCCAGTTCTGTTGCCTGGTAAGAATGCTGCAGGACTTTCATTGGGTGGGCAGCACAGGAGTTGAAGATGTTTCCGACTGGAGGAGATGCCATGAGAGTGACAGGGAGCTCTGGTACCTAAAGCACCAAGTGAGGGATCAGCATTGTGCTGGGGTGACCAGATGTTGACCAAAATTCAGACTGTGTTCTGTAGCTGTGGAAGGGAGTTGAGCTGTGCCCCTTATTCCTGTGACTGGAGAAAAACAGTACCAGTGGCGAGTGGTTTCTGGAAGCTGGCAGTGTCTGGTTAGGGCTTGGCAAGCTGTTCTTGGCAGCAGATTTCAATTAGGCAACTATTTCTGTTTCACTCACTTGTGATAGTTAGACCACCAAATGAGTACTTCAAATGTGGAGGTTTTCAAACTATTTTGGTGTGATCAGTAGCAGAACTATGCCTGTAGCTTCTTTTTGTCCTTTCATTTATTCTTTTCTGCCAGCATTATCTATTAAAATACTGTTGTGGTGAAGATGTTTTTATATGGCTTTAGAAAAGCTTTTATTATAATAAAAGTCGGGAACTTGGTTAGGCGTTGGTTAGACTTTTTTTGTTGTTGTTGTTTATAGAGTACTTCTGAGAGTTAAACTGTTGTTGCTCTAATATGGGATGTTATTCTTCCGTTATTTTTCCAATGCAAGGTCTAAGACAAGTCTCAGTAAAGATGGACATGATCATGTCTCCTTAAGGCCATAATCTTTGTGAAGTTTCAATTCAAGATCTTTTTTACTCTGCAAAACAAACAGTATGAGGGGAAAATGATGTCTTTGAAAGAATGAAAAACTTAATGGAGCTTTTGCGTTAGAGAAATTTCTTCATTAAGAAAAAGCTCTATGCACCTTGGTTCTACAGGGTGTCTGAAATACAGCATTAGTTGTGTTTTTGCTGGTCCTGGCATCCTGCTGTACTTGGGCTTCTAGCTATAGCTAAAATACGCCTTTCTCTGCCAAGACCTGGAGGCAGGACTAAGCGTTCTGAAGGTAGAAAGCTACCCAGAAGACTCAGTGCTTTGAGCAGCCAGTTTCTGCATGCCTAGGAGATATGCTGTGCTAAGAAAAAGGCAGATCAAAATAGAGACACAGTACGTTGGTGGGTCCGTTAGCATATGTTCTCAGTAGCTCTTTGGGTCATAATACAGTGGTAAAGATGGGGAAGGCAATTAAATCAAACGGCCTGAATTCAAATTATGCTGAACTGAATTTCTGACTAGTCACCTTGTTGGTAGGCCAGCTGGATCCTGGAATGAAAAACACAGTGGTTCAAGAAGTGGTGCTGTGCAAGATTTACGTTGTCTGTTTGGCACAGAAAACCTTGGTCATTTCTTACCAGCAGCCTCCATTCTGTTGTCTCCTCTCCAGTTGAAGCCTGAAGTATCAGGGGATGGTGGTGCTGGGTTTGCGCTGTCACAGAGCTGCAAAGTTCCTACTGATCCTGAAGCTCCCAGGCCCTGATACTGAGCACTGGGCTTGGCTTTGGCAGGACTGGCAAAGTGACAACTGTTCTTTAAAGCTGCTGGGTGTGGTTGTTTGTGTGATGGACTTGAGGAGAGCTGGGAACACTGTGCACCCAGGACTCTACCATTTTTCTGGTGTCTCTTTGGCTGGCTCTGGGCTGGATAACATTACTTCAGTTTGTGTAACACTGTGTGCCATGAGAACTAAGGGATGTCTGACTGATGCTCATTAATGAGCAGCTATGGCAGAGAGAATAGCAGTCCTGGATGGAGCTTATCACTCACAACTTATCGTTATGCAGGTTTTCTCTGTGTTTTGCTTCCGTTTTCTCTATCCAGTGTGGGTAGTAATTTTACAAAATCAGTACATGCTGTGAGGATTAATTCCTGTGTCATTCACTGACAAGCAGGCCTGTAAAAAACACTGTAATCTGTGTTTGCTGCAGTCCTTGTTCCTTAGTGTGGTTTGTATATTGATTCTCCTGAGACAGAAGAAATTCGTGAGGTTCACAGGCAGCCCTGAAATCATCTGAACTGTGGACGCCTGATCACGAACAATGGTGCCTCTCCAGAATTGTGGAGAACAAGTACTGAATGGATGATCATTTTCTAATACCTGCAATTGAAACAAGATTTGTAAGCATGGTAATTTGCAGAGTCAGGGTAGTTTGCAGCATGTGCTGTAGGGTGGGATGGAAGGTTCCGCTGGTGTTACGGATGATGTAGCTGTGCAGCCTTCCTGTGGGTGTTGGTTTAGATATGGATTTGTCAGTGTTCACAGTGGGTGCTTATGCTGGTCTGTATCATGCATTGTGGTGATACCTTAGAAATCTTTGAAAGGCCTTACTAGGATCTTTGGGATCTGCTGCTGCATGCAAGAGAAATGAGAAAGGAACTTTCTTTCCCCCTGTATTTAGTTTGATGAAAAGCTCTTCAAAGGTGTAATTAAAATAAAAAAGTCTGCTGCCAGAAGGGCAGAGTGCATTTAAGATTTCCTATCTCCTGGGAGCTTGTCCAGCTGACTGCTGTTGTAAGGCTCAAGACAAGCAGGCTGGCTGGCACTGCAGGTAACGGGAAGGTCAGATGCATTGAACTCATGGTTTGTGCAGTAGCTCAAAGACTTCTGCAGACCTGAGCGCTCTACGATGTGGACTTACACTTGAATAAAAGTTGCATATTTTGCCTGTGTGTTCTAAAGATACTTTTTGTTGAGAATGTTTGGAAAAAACAGGTTTTTAAATGTAAAATTGGAGACATACACCTTTCAATAACTAGTGAAACTCTGAAGCTGAGGTGTTACAGGAATGGAGTAGCAAATACTGAAGTGCAAGACTTGATTTGAAACAACTTTTCTTTATTACTGTGTTATTGATAATGATAACTAAGGCTTGATTTTTTTTCTCTCTTCCAGATGAAATAAAAAGTGAGCTGGAAAAGCAAAGGTAATTCTTAAATTACTCTAAACAGTGTGTGAAAAGAACAAATGGAATAATTTTGTGGAAGTGTAAGGGTGTGTGTACATTACAGCAGTGAGTTTGTGCATACCCAGTTACCCACCTTTCTGCCGAGAACATATGGCCTGGCTTGCGTGTTTCGCTTACACAATGTTTGTGGCTGTGGGTACTCAAGCCATAACTGCCTCTGAATTTCACCAGGAAAAAATTGTGAAATTTCTAAAAGGTGCCAGTTTTTTGCTTCCTCTTACTGGACTCAATAGCCTTATAGGAAATCATGGGGAGCAGTACATACCCTCTGTTTGATAGCACGTGCTCTTTATTACCTAGATCAAGAGCACAAATTTAAATATTACTTAAATAAAAATTCTAAACTAGTTTTCCAGCACTGTGCTATGATTAAAAATGAGCAAATGTGTCTCCAAATATGTTTCTATTTGCTTAGTATTCCTGGTATGGGCTCTGTTTAACCAATTTTGAATGGATAACATGGATAGATACATCAGTTGTGTAGAAGTTTTCCAATATTTCAGATAGTGCGACAGGGCCGGAGTATAGTGAGGGAATAGTTAAGCTGAAGAAGATATCAAAAAGATTGGGTAGAATATAAATAAATGTAAAATGGGTTTTGTGTGATTTTAAAATAAAATCGATCTTTGTTTAAGAAAGTATATGCAAGAAAGCTGGAGTACATTTGTATGCTGCTGTGCATTATTTAACTTTAAATTCAGGAAAAGGAGAAGGTGTAGTTTGCTGTGATATACGTGTTTAGAAAAATTAATAACTCTTCTATCTGACCTAGGGAAGGCACTGCTGCTTCACCAAAAGCAAATTTCATTGAAGCAGATAAATATTTCCTTCCATTTGAGCTGGCCTGCCAGTCAAAGTCTCCACGCATCGTCAGTACTTCCCTGGATTGTTTACAGGTAAGTGTTCTGGTTAAGCCTGGTCAGAGCGAGATGGAGAAAGCTGCAGTTAGCAAATCTGGCGTGCAGCTCCTGCGGTGAGGAGCGGCCCTGCCCTGCCCTGCGCACGCCCCAGCCCCTGCCCGGGGTCGCTGTGGGCTGGGCGCGTGGGCACAGCAAGGAGTGTGGCTGCACTTCTGTAGCAGCCTTCGCTGGGGCTCGGGGGTCCTCACATCGGTCAGTAAAGGTGCTTCGTCTGCGGTGCTCTACGAGGAGTGTTACCGTGGGATTTCTTGTGGTGCTGATGTGACGGGGGAGGTCACACTCTGGAATCTTTCTTTTTCCCTCTTTCGATGCTTACAGAATTCTTATACACCTTAGGCAGAACCCTTTGGTTTTGAATAGGTGTTATGCAAAGGCGTAACACAAAGACAGATGCTAAAAAATTTTTCTCTGGTTATGGTATGAAGAAATGGTCTGGGTGGAAAAAGCTTGTGTGTCATACTAAAATCTGTTTTGTCCACATATATGAGCAAAGTATTTGGTGGCCAGACTATAGATGGTGTTAAATTTTTGTGTTAAAACTGGTTAAGTGAGGTATGCTATCTAAACACCCCTTTTTATGCTGTGCTAAACTGTGTTTTTCTTAACAGTATGTGGTAATCTAAGCTGCATTCTTTCTATCTAGAAACTCATTGCGTATGGGCATATCACTGGCAACGCTCCGGACAGCGGAGCTCCTGGAAAACGACTGATTGACCGAATAGTTGAAACCATATGCAATTGCTTTCAGGGTCCTCAAACAGATGAAGGAGTACAACTGCAGATAATTAAGGTATTTTATTTGATTTATTTTGGTGCAATATTAATTTGCTTTCTCTCTCTTTCCTTTTGTAACTGAAAAAAAAAAGCTAAATATTACTGAGGGCCCAGTTGCTCCATTTCTTACATTGTCCCATGTGTCACTGTGTTCGGGGAGGCTGTTGCCAGGGCAGAGGTGGTGAGGAAAATGTACTTCCTGTTGGGAAAGCAGAATGTAAGGGAGTATTTTATAAATGTTCATCCTTTCTGAGATGAGCCATCTTTCAGACAGCTTTGTGCTCCTCTTAGAGGCTCGCAGTGCCCACCTCCATCAGGCCAGGGAATTGCTTTCAGCCCTGATAGCAGGCCCTGGAACTGGGATGCAGTGCCATGGAATGCTGTTCAAGCCTGTCTGCTCCCCTGTACTTTTTTCCAGACAGCTGCCGGTGTGTGTTCTCAACAAGGCATGGTAGTGGCTGTCAGTGGTGTGTGTCCTGCCTCTGAAATCTTCTTGGGCTGCTGTAGCTGAGGTTGGAAGTTGGCTAAACTTCTAATCATCCAACTTGATGTTGGTGTAGGCCAATTGGCTCTTGTATGGAAATGAAGCTATGGAATATAATAACTTTCATTTGGAGGTGCAGTATCTCCCTTAGTGGAAAATGAATTTTGATAAAACCTTCTAAGAACAGCTCAGGAGAGAACAGAGATATGGAAGTCCTTTTAAACTTTCTTTGATTTGAAATGTCGTTGCTTGTAAAGTCTTAAAAAAAGATACCTGTTTTTTGTAGCAAACCCACTGATTATTCTGGAAGACATGCATGAAGAAGAGCATGAAGAGCATTGCTGCCTACTTGCTCAGATTTCATTTTTACCGTGTTATGGACTTTTCTAGGCTCTCCTCACAGCAGTAACATCTCCATATATAGAAATTCATGAAGGAACAATTCTTCAAACTGTTAGAACCTGCTACAACATCTATCTGGCCAGTAAAAATCTTATTAACCAGACAACTGCCAAAGCTACCCTGACACAGATGTTAAATGTCATTTTTACACGGATGGAAAATCAAGCTGTAAGTAACCATTATTTTTTTCTTATCTCAAGTGTTTAGGCTTGCAAATGATTGAAAACTTTTTTAATATTGATGTTTTTAATGAATCTGTCATTGTAGTTTTATATCTGTTGATTTGTCATGTTAGAAAACCTGTCAAACCCTGCAGTGAGTCATAGTGACTGATTTGAAAATAAAAGGTGTGGCTCACTGCTGATAACAAGGTTTCACACTGTAGCTTCTGCCAAATGGCATCGGTTATACACATGATGCTTTTCAGATAAACTCGAAGTGTATCTTTTTAATCTGATTGGCCAAGTGATTGTAGTTTCACTGTTTCTTGCTAACATGTGAATTCACAAAGGAACATCAGTCATCGTAGACAGGATTTCCCTTAGCGTATTTTGTGCTTAGATGAACCTTCTCATACGGGTTTTTCAAGCTGCAGGAATCCAGAGAAGCAGAGCGAGCGCCTGCGCAGAAGCCGCAGTCGGCGGTGGCGGCGGTGTCCCGGTCCCCGCGGCCGGGGCAGCGGCAGCACAGCTCCCGGGGAGGCAGAGCCGGCGCCGCGCTGGCCAACGGGGAGCCCGGCCAAGGGGAGCTGCACCGGGCCCTGGCCCTGCCGGCCGCAGGTGAGCAGGGTACGGGGTGTCTGCTGCTTTCGCTTACAGCGCTGCTCTTGGGGAGCGCTCTCGGAGGCCACTTCGAGGAGCAGTGACTGGGGTGACTGGCTCCCTTGGCTCTCCTCCGTAGTCTTTCAGAGTGTGCTGCTATCCTCAGCTTGTGTCTACACTATAACTGCTGCAGAAAGGTTCCTGTTCTCCCTAGAATTCTAGTTAAGCTATGTGTGCTTTATCTATAGAGAATTTTAAAGGAATTTGACTTGAGTAGGTTAATAAAGGGGAAGGAAAGGAAGAGAATTGTCATGTTATGTGGGAAGTGACAGAATCACTCTCAGGTAATTGAACTCCTGTGGTAAAAATGGTGCATATTATGAAGACCGTATCATCAGCACATACTGCATCCAAATTAGGAATGTTTGTAACAGTTGATAAATACAAATGACAAAATAGCTGCATTAAAAATATCAGTGCTTTGATTTAAACAACATAAATAACATCAATGAATATTTTTGAGTGACTTCTCAGAAATGACTTTCAATGAGAACTGCGGAATAAAACGGATAATTTTTACTTTTCTGCCTCTGCCGTGTTTTTCCTTTTAATCCTCTTCCTAAACAAAAATACTAAATTAAAAATTCTCTATGTGTTTCATTAGAGGAAACAATTGATGGAGGAAAGGAAATGGTTCAAGGGATCTTGGAAGACGTGGTGGAGTCAGCTGTGAAAGGTAGTAAAGTCTTCTAAAGTAAAACAGTTGCATGTGTATTGATTTTACAAGCATGGGAGTTATTTTTGTTACTAAGTATCTTGACAAGAACACCTACTGAAGCAGCAAGAACAAGTTTTGATTGTATCACAATATTATTTTGGTGATAGCTGAGTAACTTCCTAGTTTACCAGTGCTACTTCTGTCCCACTCGGTGGTAGAGCTTCACAAGGTCATGGGATAGAAAACTCTTAATGCATGATTTTAATAATTTTTCCTTTTTCCCCTTTAGTGGCTGAAGAAAAGCAGGTAACAGAAGCAGTCAAGGCCCAGTCTGCATTAGAGACTGCAGATACTCTTCTTTCTGGCTCTAGCAGTGAAAATGTACAAACAAATGGGATTCCAGATGATGGGCAGTCTGTTTCCTCCACTGATAATCTGGTAAATAACTGCAGCAGATGCCAATAAACATCTACAAAACAAGTGTTTTTATTGTGCCAACTAATAGAGTGGGATTTGGCAGAAGAAATGAACGGAAACTCTAATGTGTGTGTCCTGCTCAGATTCAAAAAGGAAGCAGCAGCTGGAATTTAGGCATATTTTGAAAATACCTGTCCTAGAATTGATTATATTAGTTATATTTTAGTACTGAGTGGGGACAGAGATTAAGGGTCAGTCAATATGTGTGAAAAGATCCAGATCCCTTGTAATCCTTTTTAGGTTTAGTTTAAACTTTGCCGAACATACTATTTTCTTCAAACTGTAGCTGATTCTTAGAGGAGCTGTGGAATCTCTTAATTGCTCTGTTTCTTTGTCTCACTGAGGATCTGTGTTGTCTTTTTTACTCTCAAGGAAACAGATGTATCTGGACATCAAGCTGCTGCCAGATTTTCCCATATTCTGCAAAAGGATGCCTTCCTTGTGTTCAGGTCGTTGTGCAAGCTCTCCATGAAACCGCTTGGGGATGGACCACCAGATCCCAAGTAATGAGCTGTATTTTATATTCTGTCCTCTCCAGGTAGCTTTTGGAGACAGTTAAGTAGCTGCTGTACAGTAAAGCAGATGTTCAAAATCCACTTGTCAAGCCCTTGGTTTAGTTAGCTTGATGAATCTAGGACTGAAAATAGCTTCAAATTATTAAAAATGTAATGATTGAGATTTTTCGGTCTTGTATAATAGACGTATTAATCTTAACAATTGGAGTGACCTTGACTATAGTATTTGTGAAGCTTTTGATGGGAGAGTGGGGAAGTGCTTAAGCACTGAGCTGCATCTATTATGCTAGTCTAAGACGTTAATATTACTGAAAAGTTTTTCGAATTTGGGTGGTAGATGTTCAAAAATCACTTGGCTGATTTCCACCCCTCTTGCCCTCTGCATTCAAATGAATTAAAATAGCAGTCATTTCTTCTCAATGTGGAGGAAATGCTACAGTGCTAATGTTGAATACAAGTATATACTTGAAAAGAAAATATAAAAATACTTTTAATGTTGTATTTTTTCTAGGTCCCATGAGTTGCGTTCCAAGGTTGTGTCTCTCCAGCTGCTTCTCTCAGTGTTGCAGAATGCTGGTCTGGTTTTCAGGACACATGAAATGTTCATCAATGCAATCAAGCAATATCTTTGTGTAGCATTATCTAAAAATGGAGTCTCTTCTGTTCCTGATGTGTTTGAGCTCTCTCTTGCCATCTTCCTCACACTGCTTTCAAATTTTAAGACCCATTTAAAAATGCAGATTGAGGTGAGAGACTTTTAATGTATAAAATGTATAAATTGCATATGCTCTAGTTCTCAAAACATTGTAATGGTAAAAAGACAGCTGGAACTTTCATTTAAATGTCTTAGTTTGGTTTGCTTACTAAACTAGTATATTACTACTGTATCCAAATTCTAATATGCATGAAATGTTATTCTTCAAGAGAAATTACTGAACAGAAATGAATCTGCACATTTGACCTGGTTCTAATAAGTTTCAGATCTTCAAGTCCTTAACCTTATTTATTTTGCAGGTGTTCTTCAAAGAGATCTTCCTGAATATTCTAGAGACTTCTTCAAGTTCCTTTGAACACAAATGGATGGTGATTCAGACTTTAACTAGAATTTGTGCAGGTATTTCCACTGTAAAAGAATCACTTCTGGCAGCAGATGAAAATTATTTTGAGAAGAAATACCACATATAATGTTTAAGTATGAAAATTTGAATTTGATCCTAGAGTGCTTGGGTGAAATGTCTGGATTCATCCGCACTGCCTGCTCCAACTTGGCTGATTGCTTTTAAAAATTCTATTTCACAGAATCCTAATACTTCCATTTTCTTTTGTTTTCCAGATGCCCAGTGTGTAGTGGATATTTATGTTAACTATGATTGTGATTTAAATGCTGCTAATATATTTGAACGTCTTGTAAATGATTTGTCCAAAATTGCACAGGGACGAAGTGGGCATGAGTTGGGAATGACACCTTTACAGGTAAGGAAAACAGCTTTGAAGATAAGGTACTATTGTTTCATAAACAGTGCTGTCTCTGCATCATTGCTGATACTTTCAGTGGTTCACGTTGTCTGTAACCTACTGATGTTACTTACTTTTTATTAGTTTGCTGATTTGCAATTGGATGCTGAAGGAGTGCCATTAATTTACTTGGTGATTTTGCTGCCTGTTTGTAGTGTGAGATCAGGCTGATTCTGGTCTCTTCAGTTGGACTGCCATGGGAGAGAGAACCAAACGAGCCTTCCTCTGCCTCATTTAAATGACTTTGCTTCTGGAGCTCATGAATCAGTGGTACCTTCTGTGGCGTTTGCTTTGCACAGACTTTGTGCCGTATCTCCACCACAAGTGTTTTATTTTTAAGATTATACTTTTGCATTCCTTTGAGGGAGACTGGTGTAGAGACTGTTTTCAGCACTCTTCATTGGTTTGGTTTTTCTTTTTTTATTTTATTATTATTTTTCTTTATGTTTTAGGAAATAAGCCTGAGGAAAAAAGGACTTGAATGTTTGGTTTCTGTTTTAAAATGTATGGTAGAATGGAGCAAAGACCTTTATGTGAACCCCAATCATCAGACTAGCTTGGGTAAGATTGTTTCTGTATGGAGAGACTAATTTGTTTAATCAGTTCGTTCTTATGTTTGTTCAGTGTTTGTAAGCTATTCAGAAGTGTGGATGCCAGATTTGTACCTAACAATTTGTTTATACAAGTGAGGTATTTTACAGTTGTTGGAGTGTTGCAGTATCCAGTTCTCCAAGTGTCTGGTTTGAATAACCGGGTTCTGTTGATGAGCTTTAGCCAGGCCCTTGTCTATGCTATAAAAGCTCATGTAGAACAAGACCTGTGACCAATCTTGGAGTTACTAAGTTGAAGTGCCGGAATTTCTCCATAGATGCTGCTCCTTTTCTGCCTTTTGTTGGATTATTTCAGAGTTGCATCAATAGAGCATCTTCATGTACTGTAGTGCAGGCTGCCGAAAATATGTGGTAAAATAAGAATATTGACTCATGGATTTCTGCTTAGAAGTTCTGTAACTAAAAGCTCTTGACTGAACAAGGATAACTTGAATCTCACCTTGTTTGTAAATAGGTTCATATAAACCATCTGAACAGGAAATGGCTGAAGGGAAATGCCTGGAGACTGGAGGGAGACGGAGTAGTGTCAGTTCTTTGGACTCCACTGTGTCGTCAGGAGTTGGAAGTGTTGGTACCCAGACTGCTGTCCCAGATGATCCAGAGCAATTTGAAGTCATCAAGCAACAGAAGGAAATAATTGAACATGGGATAGAACTGTAAGCCCAGTTCAGGAAAACTAAAGTTCACTAGTAATAAAATGTATTGTTTTTTGTGGTCTCACACAGTCACACCTGTAAGGACACTTACAAATTGATATTAATGCTGAAGACTCTTGCCTGCTGTTGTCAAAAACCAGTGCTGGAGGCTGTTACAGTTAAAAGGAATTTCATAAAATCCTGGGTGGAGTGAAAGGGATTTTCACAGCTTTCCTTTTTGCTGGCTCAGCTGCACAAGAGTGTGTATGCCTAGAGAGAAATTGGTTTGAGTGGCATGGTTGTCTTGCAGCTCTTACATGATTTGTTGTCTCTTATTGAAATAGAGTTTGAAGAATTAAATCATTGTCCAGCTATGCTTTACTTCTTTTTCATTAATTTGAAGGTCTTCATGTCTGTAAATGCTAAGTTCTTGAACAGCAACATTTTTAACATTTCATGTAAAGTCTCTAATTTTTAATGTTCAAAAAGGCGAGTTTTGGAGATTTCCAGCAATAACTTCTAAGATTATCAACAGCTCAATGTACCTTATGAGATGGAGCCTGTGGTGTGATAGGTAATAGATTTTTGGCACATTCTTTAACTTTTTTTCTAACTAGAAAGGACATGGAGCTACAGCACAGAATCTTTGATTTATAAGGACTCTGTAAAACTCAAATTTTATAGGTTGTGGTATTTTTAATTGTATGTCTCAATTTTCCCATGGTTTTTCTCTGAATAGGTTTAATAAAAAACCAAAGAGAGGAATACAGTATCTACAGGAGCAGGGAATGCTTGGCACTACAGCAGAGGACCTGGCACAATTCTTGCACCAAGAGGAACGCCTCTGTTTTGTAAGATTACATGCAGCATAATTAATACACTTGCCCTAGTACCTTCCACCCTGTCTCTGGTATCTGTGTGCCCCCTCTCTGTAGTTCATGTCTTAGAGAAATGAACGTGCAAGGCTTCTCATGGACACGCCTAATGCCAAAGCTACCTGCTGTTGACTTGCTGTCCCAGGCTTCTTAGTAAAGTACTGTGTCAAAATGAAGTGCTGGAGGGTTCCCCATCAATGGAATGTGCATTTCGTCTGTCCCTGGAGACTGGAGGGAGATGGAGTAGTGTCAGTTGCTGACAGTACCCTGCTAGCAGAGGAGTGTCATGTGCTGCAGTGGCAAAGCATTCTCTGCTGCGTGTGCAACTGGGCATAGTTCAGCTTTCCTTGGCTCTGCAGTAATGCAGATCTTGCCTTTGGCAGTGAGGGAAGCAGGAATATGCAGACTGAGGGGGCATATCTAATACCCCTGTCCCTTGCCACCCCTCCATTGGCTGCTCTGCCCACTCAGCGGCATGTCAGCTTTACAGAGCTGACAGCTGTGCAACTCTTGGCCTAGAAACCTTCTTGGAAAGCTGGCACTTGGATTGCACAGTAATAACTGTCTCTTGTGTTTTTCAGACTCAAGTGGGGGAATTTCTTGGGGAAAGCAGCAAGTTTAACAAGGAAGTTATGTATGCCTATGTAGACCAGCTTGATTTCTGTGGAAAAGACTTTGTCTCTGCTCTGCGTATATTTCTGGAAGGTTTTCGTCTTCCAGGTGAAGCCCAGAAGATTGATAGATTAATGGAGAAGTTTGCTGCTAGATATATTGAATGCAACCAACGGTAATTCAAACCCTTTGTATCAGATCAGTGCCCAGAAAACATTCCCTGGTTGTACTGTTGTGGCCCTTAGGGGCAGGGGATAGATCAAGCTCATACCAGGGCAGGAACTTCCGCAAGATCTTGCTGCTGGTACTGGATAAGAATTATACTGATGCTGGCATTTCCTTAAATCCCAAGTACTTGCTAGAAGGAATTACTGGAAGAGGGAAGCCCTAAGTAGGTTCAAATGCAGCAGCTAATACAGAGACGATTTTAGACAAATGTAGATCAGTCAAGTATAAAAAACAGTAATAAGCTGTAGAAATGGCTAGAATTAAAAATTCATGACATAAACAGCTAATAGGATGTTACAATGCTTTTGCTTGCTGATTAGATGGGGAACAAAAGGTATATATGTTATTTGATACCAAATAGGCAAAGTTGCTGTTGTTCCTAATGCAATAAGCTAAACTGAAGTTCAGCTATGTGTCAAGCTTAATTAGTTCCCATTCCTTAGTCCAGTTGGTGTATCAGTGGGTTGGTTTTGTATCAATCTTTATGGAACTGGGAGTGAAAAATGAGCTGTCCTTTAACTTTTTTAAGATTAAACATTATTGTTCCTTGGGTAATCTATAGGGAATGTACTTGAAAATCTCAGTCACCACTAGTTTTCAATATTACAAAGATGATACACTTTTTTCCTCTTTTTTATTTGTGTTTTAAACTATTTGGGGTTTGATGCATTTCTAGCATCATGCTTTTTTGGCTCTTTGGTTGAATCCGTAGCACTTCTGGGTATTTTTCTTGCATATGGGACTAGAGCTAATGGACTGAGGAACTGGGAGTCTATAAACCTGTTTTGTTCTTTTCCTCTTTTAGGCAAACACTGTTTGCTAGTGCTGACACTGCCTATGTTTTGGCATACTCCATTATCATGCTGACTACAGACTTGCACAGTCCACAGGTAGAAATTTTAAAAATCCAAACTTACGGAAGTTCATGTTTCTCTGGAATTGCATTCAAAAGCTGATATCCAATGTATTCCTTCTTACAGGTAAAAAATAAAATGACAAAGGAGCAGTACATTAAAATGAATCGAGGAATCAATGACAGTAAAGACCTGCCAGAAGAGTATTTATCCACAATCTATGAAGAAATAGAAGGAAAGAAAATTGCAATGAAAGAGACAAAAGAATATGCAATTGCAACCAAGTGTAGTAAACCAAGTAAGAGGGAACTAGAAACTGGAAAGACCACAGTGCTCTTGAACTGTTGCAGGAACTTTGGGATGTCACAGTGGTGTGCGGAGTCGTTGTGAAAATGCCTTGTGGCAATACATAAAGTACATTTAGAATGGTTGATAGAGATATCTGGAACGAGGCTCAGTTACAACTTAACAACTTCCCACTTTCTGTGGTGGGAGCAGCCATGCAGGTGCCTCTGGCACCACTGCAGAAAGGAGAAACGAGATCTGTTGGGGTTTTTAAACACGAGTGTGAGGGGAAAAGGGTGGTATAACTCAAGGGGGAACTTACTTTGCAATTAACTTGTTTTTATGTGCTAGACGACAGGTGAGGGCTTGATTTGAGCTGTTTTTTGTCTTCCTCCATGGTTCAGTGACTGGGAGGTGTCACAATCCTTGTGATAGTGTTTGCAAAACAGAGAAATTAGAGAATTTGTCATGATCTATAATCACCACTCCTCACCCAGACCAAATGAGGGCTGCTGTGTGTAGAACGCAGTGGACACCAGTATCCCCAGCTGTACCCTATTTTTACTTAGAATAGCTGGTACTAATTTAATTCAACTTCGTGAATTCAGAATCTTCAGCATAGTGGGTTTTCCAGTGTTTTTTTGCTGTTTGCAGGTTTTCTCAATCAAAATAGGAACAAAATTAATTTGCTTGAAAATTGAAGTTGCACCCTGTAGTATAAGGGTGAAGAAACGCCACGTTATTAATTTATTTATCGTGTTGGTGAGGGCTTGTTTTGTTTTGGGGATGTGAGCCTAAGAAGATACAGGATTCTCCATCCACTTTTACAGGCAGAATGGCTTAATAGAGTATGCACCTCTGTTTAGGTAACTCTAAACATGTTATGTAGGCATGTATTATATTATATGTAAAGGGCTGATTTAGTTAATTTGTACAGAATAAAGTCTTAAATTTAGGGGTGGTTTTTAGTGCTGGACTTCCTTGCTTGCAACCTGGGGCAGCCTCCTGACTTCTAAGATTTTGCAAGATTTTTATCTTTAGATTTCAGTTGCAATACCCTTATTTAACATTTTGTGATGCTCAGTGTGAAGACATGGAATTTGCTCTTGTAAGACAAGCAATCAATGCCTCTGTGTGCTGTTCCCCTTAGGTGTAGCTAATGAGAAGCAGCGGAGGTTGTTGTACAACTTGGAGATGGAACAAATGGCAAAGACAGCCAAAGCCCTCATGGAGGCAGTGAGCCATGCAAAAGCACCTTTCACCAGCGCCACTCACCTGGATCATGTCAGACCCATGTTCAAAGTGAGTGTCAGGTTCCCACTGTGTCTTCGTTACGAAGAATTTTATGTATGGGGAAAAAAAAGTGGAAAATTACTCTTCAGAGTTCGCTAATGCAACAGGTGGACTCTTTGGATATATTTGGCTTCAGTGACCCAATGTTTTGGGCTAAAGTTGTAAGAGACTTCTGAACGTAGTTTCTTCCTCTCTTTAGCTTGTTTGGACTCCACTGCTGGCAGCTTACAGTGTTGGCTTGCAGAACTGTGATGACACAGAAGTTGCGTCCCTGTGTTTGGAAGGAATACGCTGTGCAATTAGGATAGCCTGTATCTTTGGAATGCAGGTTGGTGCCAGACTTAGCCTGACAGCCATGTGGGCTCTGGGAGGCAGGTGAAGAATTACAAACAGCTTATACATAGCAGATGAAGTGTTTCATCTGCTTTCTTGAAATGGTTAAAGGTCTTGATGTAATCAAGCATTTCTTCAGCTCTGCTTTTGTTTTTCTTGCTGAATCTTCTATTAAGAGTGTTTGCTAACTCGCATCCTACTCTCCTTTAGCTGGAAGGTGCTCTAACAGTGCCAGCTATCCATAGAAGGAAAACTTGTAGGCAAGTGGCTTTCTCTGGTTCTTCGGGGACTTGATTTTGATGCTTGTTTCTCTGTCTTGTAGCTTGAACGAGATGCTTATGTACAGGCCCTTGCTCGTTTTTCCTTGTTGACCGCCAGTTCCAGCATTACAGAAATGAAACAGAAGAATATTGATACCATTAAGACACTCATTACAGTTGCTCACACCGATGGCAATTATCTCGGCAATTCTTGGCATGAGGTAAATCTTGATTAGTTTAAATAGTGAACATGGTGTCATATTTTTTCTTCTACTATCAGCTCCCAGAACCCTCTTGAAAATGTGAAGGAAGTGCATTATATTGTTAAGTTTTTTTGGTTTTTTTTAATATCTATATATATAAAAATAATGCACTGCATTTTTTTTAAGACCCTGTGGAAACTGTGTGACAATATTGTAATTCTTGTGGGTGCATTTGATACAGGATTTAAACAAAATAAAAAGTCTCATTTCGCTTCAGAAAATTCTGCATATAAACTATTGTATTCTTATTAATGGAAACAAAAATATTCTAGTTCACAGGTCCAGACTTGTCTGTGCAATATTTGACAACATTTACAGCATAAGCACATGAAAAATTAGGGCTAAAATAATTTAGTGGGGGATTGGTAAAGATGGGCTATGTATTTTCTTAAAGCCTATTTTCCAGGAGCAATTTTATCAGCTCTAAATCTGTGCTGCTGCTAAAAGGAGCATTTCTGCTGCATTATGTTCTCTGGCCCTAGTCTTGGGCTACATTATATGAGCCAAAAGGTGCTAGAGCTGACAGATGCTTCAGACCTGGCTCACAGCACACCCTCTTGAGTGCTTGTGCCAGCCAAGGGATGTGGCAGTGGGGGAAGAAGAAGGAAGAGAGTCAATTTTGTGCTATGGCAAGCACAGCATTGGCATTTAAACTGTCTAGGTTGGAACATCATTACTCAGAGTGGTGATAGCTGCAATGTTTCAGTCTTTTCATCTCTCTGGGACAATGAAGTCTCTAGAAGATCAGCTCCAACTTGTTTATAGTCTTGAAAGTTGATGCTGTAAAAAGTAATAAAAAGGTTTCCTTTAGTAGTTAGAGATCCAGGTTAGATTTTTGAGCATCGTATATTTTATTCCTGTATTGGAATGATTCATGGTGGCTGATAATATTGAATGAATCACTCAACTTCATTTTCAATTTTATTAGTAATGTTTTAGTTCCATCAAAACTGGTGTCATGGTCAAGGTTGTTTTAACGGTTGGAGAACCTAGGAAGGTTGTAAATATTAAATACAAATATATGTTACGAATAAAAAAATTGTGGTGTCCAGAAACACAGTGTTTAATTTCTTTTGGTTTTAGATCTTGAAATGTATTAGCCAGTTGGAACTGGCACAGCTCATAGGAACTGGCGTGAAAACTCGGTATTTGTCTGGTTCTGGGCGTGAGAGGGAAAGCAGCATTAAGGGCTATGCCTCTGCAGGAGAAGAGTTTATGAGTCTGGGATTAGGTAAGATTATTAATCCTGGGCTTCACAAAGATGCACATACAAGTGGAGTAAGGATGTTAAAGAATCTTCAATGTTACGACGTACTCAAATGTATTTCCTTGCTTCCAGGGGAAGCTGTGTTGGATTAATGAACTTGTGTATTCCAATATGTGTTTATAATTACCAAATCTGTTCTAACTTTGGAATTGGGTTAAGCTATTTAATAACTGTTCCAGATTTATTTGTTGGAATATGTTGTTGTCAAAACTGTTTTGCCATATGAAGTCATGGTTTTGTTACAAGTATTAACTAACAGATAAAAAGAGCCATTTATTTTCAGGAATTGATAGGTGTTTTGATAACTGACGATTGGTTTTCCAAAGGAATTTCTTACCCTCTGCATGTTGGGCTTGCTGTTCCAGTTCCTATTGTTTCTGCAGTGTGTGCAAGAAACAAACCTTAGATTTTTGGCTGTAAATTAGAGGGACAAGGCAAGTTGCCGTTTAAAACCACTAAGGAAACAATTTAATTTTAAAAAACTCTGGAGTGGGTGCTATACATGATAATTATGATGAATACAGAACTGTGCTGGATACAGAACTCATTAACTACTTGTAGCTGGCTTAGAGTTCATGTTTTAAAATAATATTTTGTCAGTTCTAATTTTATTAACAATATCATACTGTCTTAACCTAATAAATATGATGTTTAACTGTGTAATAATCTGGCACAGATCTGGCAAAGGCACCATCTGCTCCATATAAATTGCATGGTACCTAGAAGCAGTAGACACTTCTCCTTGTCTACTTGTTTGATGTTGGAGTTAATATAAAGTTGTTATTTCCTGAGGATAAATACTGTTTTTTAATGGCTTTTATTGCAGGGAACCTTGTTGGGAGTGGGGCTGACAAACGTCATATGGCAAGCATTCAGGAGTCTGTGGGAGAGACCAGCTCACAGAGCGTGGTGGTAGCAGTGGACAGGTACTGAGAATGTAATCTCTGCACTCTTACCTAAATCATCATCTTTGTCATTTGCCCTTCTGAAATGTTGTCTAAAGACATGCTTCTATCTTAAACCATGTGTTGGAATGGAACTTCTTAGTAATTACTGATACAATTGTGCAAATTTGCACAATCATGTATTCAGACTTGCAGTGTTTATTCTAACCATAAATATGTCTGTTGCCACACCAAAGTCCAAAAGATTTGGGAATGTTCTCCACTTTATCAGTGTTCTATATGGACCACTATCAGTAGTCTGAACTCTTCTCAAGACTGAAAGGCTGAAGGGGAAGAAGGGACAACAGTGCATCCACAGTCTGTCTCCTGTCTGTTTTGACAGCCACAGCTGACCATGTTCTCAGAGCACGTAAAGATCAAAGGTGGCTGATAACCAGTAAAGTCTTGTAGCAAAGCTTTCTTACTGTCTGTTTATTGTCCCCATGAAATTTAACGTGCTGTCACCCAAATGAGTGTTCCAGCACAACTTGGCTGGGTAAAGTTGTGAGCCGGTGCCTGTTCCTGCAGTGGGGCAGGAGCACAGTAGACCGTGACTTGGTGCAGGAAAGACGATGCGTAGACTAAGGAAAAATGCATGTACTGCTGCCAAGGAGCAAGAATACAAGAGGTGCAGAGTTCATGGCATGGAGGATTGTGAAGTACCTCCTGATGTGCTGACCTAAGCTGTAATTGGCTCTTGCGGATGCGCAGCTGAAACTTCAACTCCTTTATTTGTTCCGTAGGATATTCACAGGCTCCACGAGGCTGGACGGGAACGCCATAGGTACGTACGGTGGGTTACAGGGCCCCTGGCACTGGGGCAGCCTGGCTCACAGCAGGCTTCTCCTGTGCAGTTGACTTTGTGCGGTGGCTGTGTGCTGTTTCCATGGACGAGCTGGCGTCCCCGCACCACCCGCGCATGTTCAGCCTGCAGAAGATAGTGGAGATATCCTATTACAACATGAACCGCATTAGGCTGCAGTGGTCGAGGATTTGGCACGTGATTGGAGATCACTTCAATAAGGTACTTTTTAAAATTAAGTTACACAATATGCACGAGTAGCGGGACTTCTTTAATCAGCTTTTCCCTTCTGTGTTGTTAGTGGCTTAAGCTCTGATATTGAAAAAAATTCCATTCAAGGCACCTAAAAGAAGCACCTATTTAAAAATCCAAAGTGTACAAATAGAAGTGTTTGTGGGAATGATCTTTAATCATATAATCTTCATTACATGATTTGGTATTTTTGTAATTTTTCTTTGTCTTTTCTTTCTGATAAAATGCCAAGTTACTTTTCCTCTAAAATGTACGCAGGTGATCCTGGAACAACAGTTGTTTTCCTTAGGAAATTGAACCATGTTAGGATGGGATTTTTTTAACCAAAGATTTCATTTATTTTATTGTTTTGTATTGTATTTTAATTTTAGCATCTAGCTGGCTATTACAGTTCTGCATTGATGCATTCAACATCCATGGGTCTGTTTAGATGGATGAAATGACAGAAAGCCCCCTTCAACAGGAACCCCTTCTTTCCCAAGTATCTGAACACTAGAATGTGCTAGCAATGTTTAGTGGGCTGAGGTGGAACTTGAATGATGAATTTGTTACTCATATAAATGACACTTTAGCTGATAAATGTTTGAAAATATGCTTTTCTTCTAGGTTGGATGTAACCCTAACGAAGATGTTGCCATCTTTGCTGTAGACTCATTAAGGCAGCTGTCAATGAAATTTCTTGAGAAGGGAGAGTTAGCCAACTTCCGCTTCCAGAAAGACTTCCTAAGGCCTTTTGAGCATATTATGAAGAAAAACAGGTGTGAGGCACTGCAATTTCTGCTTTAGTTTGCTTTAGTCCCACTTAAGGATATCACTTGGCATGGGTTGGATGGTCATGTACAGGAAAATGGGGCAGTTACTTCGTGCCAGTGTAAAATAGTCTTGCTTTCCTTTCTCTTTTTCTTAAGATCTCCAACTATTCGAGACATGGTGATTCGCTGTATTGCTCAGATGGTGAACTCTCAAGCTGGTAACATTCGATCAGGCTGGAAAAATATCTTTGCAGTCTTTCATCAAGCAGCATCAGACCATGATGGGAATATCGTAGAGCTGGCCTTTCAGACTACAGCACACATAGTTAGTAAGTAGTGCTCGACAGATACATGCACCCAAATTAGCTTTGCTGCCGTGAGCCTGCTTTAAAAGGCTCATCTGAATAAGGCTTTTGTATTTGCAGGCAAATAAACACACAGCCTTGCAGCCAGACTGTTTAAACTCTGCAGCTGGGTCATACCCATTAAGTCTCCTGTTTGTTATGGACAGGACAAACTAGATAATGACATTCTGCTGTAGAACTTTGGAATGCGGTTGGTGAGGTGGGACAGGGAAGAATGCAAGAGAAGGCAAAGAACCATATTTAATGTAGAAGATCTGGTCCTTTCATGTTTGTCTATTCCATAGCAGTATACCATGGGTGACATGCCTAGATTGATGCAGTTTATCTATGGATTTTAATATCAGTAAAATTTTAAAAGTGCATTTGTTTGTTCTTCACAGCAAATATTTTTCAGCAGCATTTTCCTGCAGCAATTGACTCATTTCAGGATGCAGTAAAATGCCTCTCTGAGTTTGCCTGTAATGTTGCCTTCCCGGACACCAGTATGGAAGCCATCAGGCTTATTCGTTATTGTGCAAAATATGTCTCAGAAAGACCACAGGTATATTTGAATTTTACCTTGGTGCATTTTCACACTCTCTTCTCCTGTTAAATGGAGATTAATCGACTAAGAAAGAGCTTTCAGACTCCATCTTCAATTGCAAGTGTTTGTATTCAAAGCTTATTTGGATTTAGGAGAAATTTCGGTATTATGTAAGCAGTGAACTAGGGCTAGTTAAATAATGTTAAGTCTTGTAAGTCCAAATGGGAAGCAATTGAATTAAATAGTCCTTGTTTGTTTTTTTGGTTTTGTGGCATTAAGATCACTTGGAAAGCAGTACTTCCTGTTCTGTCACCCTTTTTATGTCTAGTTCATTTACGAACATGCCTATTCTTCTACATCAGTCTGTTGTGTGAATACTGAATATGATAATCACTGGCTGAGGAGAGCCTGGAGTTATATTGCAGTTGCAGGTCCTCACTGTGTGCTTCAGTGTACCAGAGACTTGTAGAACTGGTTTCTACCAATTTTAGATTTCCTTGTTACGTGTATTGATGTAACAGTTCTCTGTCACTGTTAAGTTGCTTTCTAAGAAGTCCAAACCTCAGCAGCTTGTAAGGCCTTTAGCTGGACTGAAGTAAAAAACAGATTGAAGTATTTATTTCCATATATTATTTTCTAGTATTTTTGCAGATAGTTACATCTCGGAGCTATACTTATATTTTGCAGGATTGGAGAGTTACAGTAGGAACTTGGAAAGCTTACTTTCTAAGTCTCTCTGTACCACTATTAGTATCTAATTTTGTCACGTTTAAAGATTTTTAAGATAATTTTTTCTTTAAATCTTTTTTGCCTGCTGATCTTCAAGGTATTAAGAGAATACACAAGTGATGACATGAATGTGGCTCCCGGGGACAGAGTGTGGGTCAGAGGATGGTTTCCTATTTTGTTTGAACTTTCTTGTATCATCAATCGTTGCAAATTAGATGTTCGTACAAGGTAATAAAGCTTTTCTTTTCCTGCTTTTTTCTTTTATTGTAATTCATTTAGTGAAGATATCACAGGAACACATTTTAACATCTGCTTCTGTACTTGTTTGGGTTTGTTTATAGAGGCTTAACAGTGATGTTTGAAATCATGAAGAGTTATGGGCATACCTTTGAAAAGCACTGGTGGCAAGACCTGTTTAGAATTGTGTTTCGGATTTTTGATAATATGAAACTCCCTGAACAACAAACAGAGGTAAAACAAAAAAAACCCCAAGAAGTAAGCATTCCCTTTCCGAGAACTCACTCATCTGAGGCCGCAGTTTGTATTGGCATCAGATATTGCCACCTCATACTGCCCCAGACTAAACTAAACACGTTCTGTGTTCTGCTGAATTCTGTGGCATGAATGAAAATTGCCACAGTGTCCAGTGACCTGTGTGTGTGTGTTCTGTCTGATTATTTTCAAGGATAATGTTCTCACTCTGTTGTGAACATGTACAGTTTTCTGAGCAGTGTTCATGTGGCCAACTAAGCACTTCTGACAAGACATCTGCAGTTGTGAGGCTTTAGTTCTGAGTTCTCCTCTCCTCAGAGCTGTGTCTCTTGTTGACCAGCCATGTATAAGCCAAGTGTTGTCATCATGGAAGAATCCCCATAAAACCAAAGACTTTTCACTTTCTCTCCCAGAAATCAGAGTGGATGACCACAACGTGCAACCACGCGCTTTATGCCATCTGTGACGTGTTCACGCAGTTCTATGAAGCTTTACACGAGATCCTTCTTCCCGACATACTTGCACAGTTACACTGGTGTGTAAAACAAGGTACCTTATTTACCTGTTTTTTTTCATTAAATGTATTTTTAAATCTTCTTTACGTAAGAAGGGGAAGGTTAACTGAATTTTGGAAGAATAAAAGTTCCCATTAGGAAAATATGTGTTGCAATAGATCGATGCAATATCTTGATTATTTGAGCACCAATCTTTTTATTGAGTTAGGCAACTTTTTTGTTACTGTGTTCATAATGTGCTCATGGTGTTACTGTGACACAGAAAAAGTTTTTGGAGAGTTGTGTCAATCTTCTGAATCGTCTGCCAACAGCCTTTCTTCATTTGACTGCAGGGATACATTACCTCCTTTATTTACACGTACAGATATGTGCATGCATTCTGATTTTTTTTTTCTTTTTTTTCTCCTTTTTATCTTTTTTCTTATTTTCTCACACCTGCTTCCCCCCCTTTTCCCAGCCATTGAGTACTTCTGAATACAGCTTTCTAAAGAACATGTGTTCCTTCTGGCTCCAATTCTTACACCTGAAATCCTGCATCTTACTAGCATGGAATGTCAGGGGATGATCTTGCAGTAAATCATAAGTTTCGGATTGCTGCTTTTCCTTCCTTTTTCTCACTGTGTGCTTCCCTTCTGCTTCTGCCCTGTCTTTTGTTCCCCTGGTTGGATTTCTATCTCATGAAGGCTATTTTGAAACTCTTTCTTTTTTATTCAGCAGGTTCCTCAGCTTCTTATTGTTATAACATATTGTATAGCTAGGCTTTGAGCCAAGACACTGTGCATTTCACACTATTGTGAAAAAATTGGTAAAAATTTTCAATGGAGCAGTAATAGGGAATGCTTAATTTTTTATTGATATTGTAGAAGTTGATATTTCTTTCACAGATAATGAGCAGTTGGCACGATCAGGTACAAACTGCCTAGAAAACCTGGTAATACTCAACGGACAGAAATTCAGCCCTGAAGTCTGGGGCCAGACATGCAATTGTATGCTAGAAATCTTCAAAACAACTATTCCTCATGTGTAAGTTAGTAAGTTTAATTCTTGTGTTGATACCCTATTCCAGAGCAACAATATTTACCTTTTTTGTTTTGTTCTGTTTTGTTTGGTTTTTTGTTTGTGTTGGTTTTTCTTTGTTGTTTTTGTTTTGGTTTGGTTTTTTGTTTGTTTTTTTTCCTTAACTCTGTGAAGCTTGCTGACATGGAAGCCTGTAGGAATGGAGGAAGATTCATCTGAAAGACACTTGGTAAGAGTTAACTCAGGGCAATAAACTGACTTGAAGGGTTTTGTGTTAGGTTAGATTTTGAAAAATTCTGTTGCAGTCAATACATTTGACAAAAAAATGACAGAAGATTGTATTTGGTGTATTGTAAAAAAGGATGTAAAGAATGGATGCAGGAAGCCTTTGAATGTAGGATTAGGGAAGTAATCTTTAAAGTGATAGCTGGTTGGGAGTTAAGTGTTTCGGATTGCTGGAATTGCTCTGCACTCTCTTCTAGGATTTGGACCTAGATCACCAGTCTTTAAGCAGCATGGATAAAAATGCTTCTGAAAGGGGACAAAGCCAATATTCAAATCCAACAGATGAGAGCTGGAAAGGTGGTCCTTATACAAGTAAGGAAATCATAAAAGCTTTTTCAATGCACCTCTATAGGCAGTCTTAGTTCACTTCTGTAGTTCTCTACAGAAAGTTTTGGGGCAGTTAAACTTGGGATAAGTCTTTGCAATTTGTGTTTATGCCTTGCAGAGAGATTTTGTCTTTAGAAGATAATTCACAGCATTACTAAATATCAAATTGTTAATAGGAATGTTGTATTTTGCTAGCCTGTTGTAAGTGAATCAGCATGAATTGCTTCTGAAACTTGTGTTGCTCCATTTCATTAGACCAAAAACTATTTGCTGGCCTCCTCATCAAGTGTGTGGTACAGCTGGAGTTGATACAGACCATTGATAACATAGTGTTCTATCCAGCAACAAGCAAGAAGGAAGATGCTGAGCACATGGCTGCAGCTCAGGTACCATCAGACTTACTTGTAACCTTGTTGTGACAGTGAAGTACAAACTATGGAATGCTCTGACATGTGTTTACAAAATAGAGTCTTTTTCTGACTCTCAGCACTACCCTGATTAAGTTGTGGGTTTTTTTGTCTGCCTCCAGTGTTGCCTGATGGTCTGCTTGTTGTAGTATTATATTACCTTTATTTTTACTATCAATAAAATAGATTATAATTGTTTTTATCATGAATACATACTCATCAAAAATGGTTTTTGTTTGTTTGGGGGAAAACATTCTTTTCTGCTCATTAGACTGAGTGTCTTCATTTAGCCACAGCTGAGGCTTTGCTCAGCCTCTGGATGTTTGCACAGGAAGTGTTGCAGAAGTTGGACTTCAGCAAGGTCAATGGTCACGATTTCACTCACTACCGACCTTGGAGATGTCTGTGTCCCTGAAAGTTCTGATTCTGGGCAATAGTGCGCAGTAGCTCTGGCTTGGCTGTTAATAAAGCCCTAAGATGGAAGTTCTGGCTAGTGCATTCAGGTAGTATTTTGGGGATGGTATAGTTAAATTCCTAAAGAAATTAGTTAAAAATATTGACCAATTTAATTAAATTTGACATGAGCCAAAGATGGGGAATTTCTACACTAGGCAGCATTTAAACCTGCACTGTTTTTGTCGTTCATTTTGATGTTTTTCAGAATTCAACAGACCTACCCACTCAGCTTCTAGAGATGAGGAAATGTTCTGTACTGTATTGCTATGACTGCAATGTCTCCATAAGGGAGTTCTTCCCTTGCTCTTGAGTCTTATTTTCTTATCAGTAACTAGGATAGATCATAACTTCTCCCTTCTTAAGTATCCTACTGAGAAGAGTACAATTCTGATCTTTGACAGGACCACTCTGCTGTGTTGTACTGCACTAATACTGCATTGCACCTATAAATGGAATTAGGAGTTACTAGAGTTTATGGCATATGCGCTCTCTCTCTATCCCTCTTCCTCTGTTCTTTAGCGAGACACACTGGATGCAGATATCCACATTGACACAGAAGACCAAGGAATGTATAAATACATGTCTTCACATCACCTCTTTAAGTTACTGGATTGCCTGCAAGAGTCTCATTCATTTTCAAAAGCCTTTAATTCAAATTATGAGCAGCGAACTGTGTTATGGAGAGCAGGTGAGGCTTTTATTTGATAAAAATGCTGAACTACACTTCTTGCTTTAAGTATCAAGACACAACAGTGTGTCTAGAGTTTATTGGACAGTCACATGCTTTTGTTGCTTCTCTCCTTCCTGATGACTTGAATAATTCTGTTTGCTAAATTACCTGCTTTTTTTGATTAAAGTAGAGCTACACTGCTGGTACTGCTGTAGCTAAGTATCTTTATAAATAAATCAGAACTCAAAATCAAGGAGGAGGAAATAGTTTCTGGACAAAAAATCACTACTGGTCACTAGTGCAGGTATTGTTGATAAAATTTTTTTTTGGCTTATAACACCAACTGTGGATGTTCCCTCTCTTCCTGTGCGGGACTGATTTCTAGGGTTCAAGGGTAAATCAAAACCCAATCTCTTAAAACAAGAGACCAGCAGCCTGGCGTGCTGCCTGAGGATCCTGTTCCGGATGTACGTGGACGAGAGCCGGCGGGAGGCCTGGGACGCCGTCCAGCAGCGGCTGCTCAGGTAGGACAGCCCTGCTCGGGAGGGGAATGGGCAGAGAGAGGTGTGGCCACTCTTTATTAAAAGTTCACTTAGCAGTGAGCAATCTGCCTAGAATAGATGAAGCACCTTCTTGCCTGACATAGGCTTTTCTTATGGAAGTGGTGGTGTCTGAATAGTTTTCCCATCTGAGTACATAGTGATAGAGGTATAATAGGATACACTAATTGAAAAAGAGTGCAGTATAAGCTGCTGTACACCTGGAATTTAAACCAATGTAGAAAATAATTCTAAATAAATATAAAAAGGTATTTGGGTGAATTGGTACATAAAAGTTGGATGTACTAGTCTCTTATCAAATGTGAAGATCTCCCAACTTGCTCTTGGTACTAATACAGTGGATTCTGATCTACCAGCATGTATGGACATGTTAATCTGCTCAGTCCTTCTGTAATTAAAAGTGTCCTTAAAATAGCCGTAGTAAGTGGTACAGTTTGTACCTTGTGTTGACAATCTGCAGCAGGGACCAAAAATTTATTAGTACAGTAATAATTCTTCCTTAATCTGTGATGCTGAGCTGTGCAGATCTTTATTAAATCAGTCCAAATTTGGAGGCAGAGCCCTCTCATGGTGCTGTTGCCTAAGCTGTCCCAATGTCAGGGTCAGCAAATAATGTTTGCAGGTTGAAAGTGACAGCACTTCAATTACAAAATGTTTATCAGGCAAATTAGACTTTTCCTTCTCTATTGCAAACATGAAAAGTATTTCAGTTCAGTTATCTGAAACAATTCCTGTACCAGAAAAAGCAAATTTGCGTACTTAAAGTTGTTGCATGTGATTGAAAACTTTCCCATGGAAGTGCATCTTTCTTGAAAACAAAGTACACTGAGAGGACAAACAGCCTGTAATCAAAAACTTTGTGAGGGTTTTCTTTATGGTTTGTGTGAACTGTGCCATCTCTCCAGCGTATGCAGTGAAGCCCTGGCGTATTTTATTACTGTCAACTCAGAAAGCCACAGAGAAGCCTGGACCAATCTCCTGCTGTTGCTTTTAACAAAAACACTAAAAATCAGTGATGATAAGGTAAGAAGGGGCTGGAAGTCATGTCTGCATTTCGGTATGTTTTTCATTCCTGCTTCAGTCTGAGTTCAGTCTTTGTTTCCATCCAGACTGGAGGTGGGAGGTTCCTCATAGCAAATGCTCTCCTCGCAATACAGCAGTGACATCTCCACTGTCTGCAGGCATTCTGGAAATGGGGCTGCATCCATGCAATTCCCAGTTGTGTGGGAATGTGGATAGAATTACTGAGCAGCTTTCATATAAAAGCACAATGAGTGTGCAGTAAGGGATAGGCTTACGCTGTATTACAGCTGCACAGGAGTGGTGAGGGTGAATTTCACCACTGTGAAATTGGAATTCCAGTTCCTTGACATTGATGGCAAGAATAATTTCCAGGATCTTGGCCCTTTCGAGGAAAAGGGAATGCAAATATTCATGTTGCTACAAATAGACCCTGACACTGCCTCTAGGCTGAGAAGTCACAAAAACCTGACTCTGCTTAGGGAGTAACACCAAAGGCAGGCCCTGTGTGCGCTGCTGTCGCAAACAACACGGAGCTTGGTGCCCGTGGCCATCAGGAGGGCCTGGGTGAGACCTGGTGTTTTGACAAGTTGATGTAGCCATGAATGTGTCAACTTTGTATTTTCCTTTAGCAATAGAGAATGACGTTGTGTTTTTGTGTCTTGGCTAGTTCAGGGCACACGCTTCCACGTATTACCCGTACCTCTGTGAGATCATGCAGTTCGACCTGATCCCTGAGCTGCGGGCGGTGCTGCGCAAGTTCTTCCTGCGCATAGGGCTGGTGTTCAACATCTGCATCACGGATGAGCAGGCACGGACAACTGGGATGAACCTGCCTTCTTGGTAGCTCTAAGTGAGGCTGTTACACCGGCCTGTACATAAAGCAGTGTCCAGAGATGGATTGAAGTGGATGGGAGAAAAAATGGGACCCTGGTGTATCACCACAGGAGCAAGTTATTCTTACCACAATGGCATTTGGGAACGAGGAAAATAATCCTATTCTGTCCATCCTACAAAAGCGTCAGCAGTTTTATTTAAATTATTGCCTACAGAGTCAATACAGTAGGTGTGCAGTCTCTTTGTTTGGATGCTAATCATTTGTATGATCCAGTATGTCTCTTCTAGTCTTTTATCTGCTGCTCAGTCTTGCATCCCAGCTAGAGTGGATAAATCAGCTGGATCTCTCCACAGAAGTTATGCCCCTTGGAAATAATGACTATACTTGTGTAGCCCTGTGATGTTGGCACGTGTTCGTAATAAACTCAACTGTGGTGGCCAGTGACCACCCGACATCCCTCTGGGTTTTCCTTTGTGTCCAGGACCAGGCCAGGCAGGGCACTGGGCTGTTGAAGTGGACAGCCTGTAGGATATTTGGAGAAGGTTTTCCTCCTGTTTAGCAAATGACTTAATAAAAAAATTTAGTATCAGTACTGCATCTTCCAAGACATATTTTTAGTTTTACGGAAGCTTTTACATGAGGAACGTCAATAGCATCTACCCCTTTAGCTTATAAGGCTTGAGTTAAAGGCATTTAAGAAAAAGAAAAGGCTTTCCTTTTCCTTTCATACATTGGCAGATCATGGACAGAGCATACACAGGAACATCAAAAACAAGGCTCAGAACAAATAAACCCACCTTTTTGACCCTTGAATATAATGTGTTTAGCAGTAATTGTGACTGCTTAGCAAAAAGTCCTGTCCTTAACACAAATTTGTCTCCTTTTACTGCAGATTTGTCATTTTGTGTAAATGATTTTTGTTCTCAACTTAGTTCCTAGTGGCATCTAAAAAAACCCAGAATTTCCAAAAAATCTGCTCTAGCAAAATTAAACAAGTTTGTTCATGTGCTCTAAGTTACCAACACAATTCTGTGCTTTGAAGGTTATCTGTGAAGCAAGATGTGACTCCACAGCTTTGCTTGCCCAAGAGTTTTCTTTCTTTCCTTGAAATGCATTGGGTTTCTGTGACAATGCTTCTGTGACAGAATACTGTCTTGACCTTTGAAATAATTTTAAATTTCAAGTTTCAAGACTTCTCTAAACCAGGAAAGTGTGGCAGGATGGGATGAGAGGCTCCACTTCCTAAAATAATGCAAAGTGTTATATTAACTGCTGTGCTATCCAGAATAGCAAACTTGAAATATTAACAGTATTTAAAGAAAAAAACAAACCGACAAACAGCAACAACAGCCTACCTACTTGAATGGAACTAAGTGTATAACATTATTTTGTTTTTTGAGTTGAGTTTCCTGGTAGGATTGCCTCAGGTGAGGTTGTCTTGGGATACACTGCTCTGAGCTGTTGGGAATGTGCTGTCTTTGGGGGTTTTCTTTGGTTGTCGTTTGGAGTTTTTTGTTGTTGTTGGTTTTTGTTTGTTTTGTTTGTTTTTCGTGATCTATTTCCAAAGGGTTTTTACGGTGCTCCTCAGTAAATCAGCTTGTCCTATGTAAGCATTGTTTGGGAAAAGTTTTGCAGTCAGTAGTAGTGACATGGCTTTCACAATTTATTTTTAATTTTTATTTTTAACCAAAGAAAAGTAAGTGGTGGTTGTACCTCTCAGACTTTTAAATGCCCATCAGGTTAAATCTATACACTGCTATTCAGTAGAAGGGAGTATATGGCTATATGTGACAATAGGAGAAGACTGAAAAATAAGCAATGCTGGTATTTAACTTGCTGCATTTGAAATATCCTTTTGTGTTGCATCTCGTGTAGCTGCTCATTCCCTGGGACTGTCACTGCATCGGATACTGCAGAAAATGAAGTATTTATTTTAATTCTATTTAAATCGGTAAGAACATGCTATTCCTTTTCTTCTAGTTGTAGGTAGTCCTAAGAAAAATATTTGAACCATTATTTTTCAGATTTGGAATGTGTTCCCTCATGTCTCATCAGACACACCTGGTCTGGCTGCATGTTCCTCTGTGTGTCACAGGTTCGAAAGCCCTACAGTCATGTCTTGAAACAAGTCTCAATTTTGAGATCTTAAATGACTTCACAGTTGCTTCATAGGCTTTCTTTACTGTAAGGGGCAACATTTGTACTCTCTCTGCACATAGGATGTTTAATCCATGCTTCCCTTCAGCCTTTGGTCTGAGACTGTTCTTTTCCTTAAGAAAAGTTTTTGTTGTAATTATACCAGTTACAAGCTGCTGAAGTTGGGTATGTGATATCCAACCATCACAGAGTCTGCAGTGCATGAAGGAGAAGTGACTGGAATGCAATTGCATTGTCAGAGCCTTAATCCTGTCCCGTTTCTGCAGCTGATTGTCCCCATTAGAGCAATAATCGGGGTGTGTTCAGGTTACATCCACAGCACTTGTGGGTTTTCCTCAGAGAGTCAGAAAGGGCAGAACCCACAACCATCCCAGTGAAGCTCAGCCCTGCTGGAGTAGTCCCACCTTGTTCCTCCTCCCCACCTCTACTGACATGGGGTGTTGCTGGCTCCGCTGGAACCGGGAGCAGAGCCGGGCTCGCTGTCTGGAGAGCAGGACTGTGAGAGAAAGGGAGTGATAGAAAGTCACCTCTTGGACGTGTTTGTGCAACAGATGAATCTGCAACTCATCTACCTGTAATGGCATAAATAATGGAGACTCCCTGGGGTTTGTTGTTACGTGTCATTTCAGACCTCCCGAGGGACGGGAAGGGGAGAGGATGCTAACGAGGAAAACCCTAAACCCTCCCTTTCGTGGTGATAAAACTCCCTTCATGTTGCTTCTGTTGTGTCTTACGGTGCAGGAAAAGGTTGTTTTTACAGCAATTTGTTATCCATGTCTGGTATCTCACTTTCCAAACTGTCAACAGAACAATCTAAACCAATGTCCACTACAACCGACAACCCCCACATTTTAGCTCAGTCTTACTATTCAGGACAAAGATTAAAAATAGTAACTCTGTCAAAAGTGCATTTCCCTTTAATCTGTAAGTTCAGTTTGTTCAGCACCTTTGTTTAAAATTTATGTTTTCACATATTTAAAATGCCTGAGTTTTAATATCTCCGTATTAAGTGCATTTACTATCAATAATTTAAAGACCATTCCTTGCCAATGGATGTATAGAGTTCTGAGAGCATACCAAAATTATATAATATGAAAACCTATGTAAAGTTTTCTACATGAAAATACGATGTATAATAGTTATAATATTCCATACTTTAATCAAGTGATAAATCAATAAAGTTTTACGAAGTGTTGCTTCTTTGCTCAGGTAGTTCCTTAAGCGGCTCAAAGGCTGCGGCGCCACACGGGCTTCTCTACGGGGCCGGGGGGCTCTGGTTCATGTTTTATACCCCGGAACGCTCCCTCCTCGCCGCTGCTCCGCCGCGGGCCCGGGCCCGGGCCGGTTCCCTTGGCACTGCAGGGGCC